>VXBB01015283.1:294-41479 GCA_013399915.1 Illadopsis cleaveri
ACCGATGAACACGGTCAGGCACGTTCTGACACGTCCAGGGGTCACCACAGGTAGTGGGAGGCACTGTGGGATCTATATGTAGGAGGATCGGACCCACAGAAGGAATGAGGCAGGCAGCAGCAGTTGAAGGGAAAGCTAATACTTTATTCTACATTCTTCTTCTCTGTGTTCTTTTATCAACAATCCAACTCCAATATATACAGTTTGTACAAAGGCAAGAGATTGGTCATTTAGGTCACCACCTCTTCAACCTGGATGGTGAATACCACCATCAATCAATTCTCCTCTCAGAGGAGAAATATGAAAAACAATCTAAAAACATACATGGTTTATGTTGAGCTGCGTGAGAAAGAAGGACTGCTAAGTCCAAACATTTGCAAGCAAGAAAAGTGAGGACAACAAAGTAATATAATATTGCTGCTTTATGAACGCTTAATTTTGGAAAGGAAAGATTAAAAAGGGTTTTTTTACTTTTTTCTTTCCTTTCCCCTGCCTAATTATATCCAATCTCTTGATTCCAAGGTTGACATGTGCGCTTTTTTTGTTTGTTTGTTTGTTTGTTTGTTAGGTAAATGGTAATTTTTTTTTTCATTTTTCTGGCAAATGTAAATACTTCATTATTAGTATTTTGGTGAAATTGCTGCTGTGACAAGATGGTTAGCAATTACAAGGTATCAGTTCTGAAAAGGTTAATGATTGCCAAGTTCAAATTGCTATAATGCTTCATCTTATAATTTTACAACATCATTAGAGACATAATTATGTAATATCATTAGAGATGGAATCCTCACGTCCAACCTGGGTTCTTGCTCAGTTTGTCTTTAGGAAAACTCAGAGCAACAATTTGTGAACTGCTTATTTGTAAAAATGTGATGAAAGAACTGAAAATAGCTATGTTGACTTCACTGGTCTGAATGCATCACTGCAGAGCAGTCTTTAGAAGCAGATAATTTTGGATGCTCAGTGGCTATATCTCACAGAAATGCATTTATGCAGTGCTCTTGCTGTAGCAGGCAGTAGCACAAGCAATCTGTTAACAATCTGTGAATGCACCTCGGGCAGCAGCCAGACTAAACCAAGACAAGCTGAGGAACCTTTATCAGCTCTTGGTGTCCATCAGATCAGCTGCTGGGAACAGGGGTTTGTAGGAAATGATGGCTCACACAGGCTGTGGTGCTGTCTCTTCACACACATTTGCAAATGATTCCCTCGATACAGCTTTATGTAAACATATACAGTGATAAGTTGTAATATATCCCATAAAACAATTCCTTGGGGTGAATCGTTGGGCAATTTCTCCTGGAGGAAGTTATACTTGGATGCATAGGCTGTGTAAAATTACCAGTTAGCAGAAAATATTACAGGATGAAAACGGTGTTCCATTGTGTGAGGAATGGCCGCACTGGTACAAAGTTATCTGAGCATCTGTGGGAGTGGGAGAGCAGGGCTGGCCCCAAATTACCAAGTTGTCAGGATGGATATTTGAAGAACTGTGACATTTGCTATTTTCAGTAACAGCTGGAAAAATCAGCTGGATCCCCACTGTGCATAGCCAGTGGCTATGGTGCTTTGCAGTTTCTAGGGGACATGGAATTACTCTTTTCCTAAGATGCTATGAATAGAGAGAATGCAGCACTAAAAATATGTGTAAGATAATTGCAGAAAATTGCATTTGGGACTTTAAACAACCTAATAAATAACCAGAATGCTGTGCTAGCTTGATTTCTCTGTGACCAGCTATTAAACATATTATGTACTTTCAAGACTTTGCAAACATCTGTGTGCAGTTCCTCTCTCCACCACACACTACCTTATACTGAAAGTTTTTCAGTCACCTTAAAGTTGGCTTCCTGTCTTATGCACTCTGTACTCTCAGCACCCTGCCTTGCTAGGCAAGAGATAAGGCTGAACAATTGGAGAATCCCTCCTACCTTAAGTGATGCCTGGGGAAGGCTGACCTGAAATAGAGACTGGACAGAACTAGAGAATAAAGTAGGTATTTCTTGAAAGGCCTCCAGGATACACCTTGGGCAGGACAGGAGCCTGGCCAGGTCTACATCCAAGGTAGACCCAAAATGGTCACAAAATGGACGAATGGTCACGAGGTCTTACACTTTATAAGTTTTTGTCCATTTGCATTTTGAGGTTTAATTGTCCAATTACAGCTTCACGTTGTGAGGTCCCATCCTTCTTGTTCCTCCCTTCTGTCCACCATTGTTTGTGCTGTTGGCCCTGAAAGTTGTCCTTGGTCTTCAGCAGGAAAAGGATTTGTTTTATCTACCTACTCTGTGAAGGGAGCTTACTAGCAGTTAATATGAGGCTCAGAACTGCACCCCTAGGCAGCACAGAATCTGAAATACATGAAAGCTAAGACTTAATGCATCATAAAAATTGTGCATTATTTTCCGATCTATGAGTCTGTCACTCCATGCATCTCATGCAAGGTGCTGCACTTTGAAGCACAGATTTGTCACCTCTATGTGTCTTGCACCCTTTGCCAACAACACTTTTTCTACTCTCTGTTCTCTCTCTGGTCCTTTACAAGCCTCTGCAGCCACAGCTGTACGTGGTTCTCCCTTCCTGATCTCCAACAGGTGTTTGTTGCTGTGGTAGCTTTCCCTGTTTGTTGAGAGTGGATTGGAAACAAGTGAATCTCTGAAAAGCACAGTCTTCAATAATGACAACATATGTAAAATTTGGCTCCTGTCCCCTTTTCATAGGTTGGGGCCTATTTTATAATGAGACAAAGAAAAATATTTTGATCTCAGTGGTCACTGTTGCCTTGTGCTAGAACTAGAACTTGTCTTTAAGACTGCGGGTATTGCCAGTGTCTCTCTGCCTCGGCCAGCCCTGGCACCACAGCAGGAAAGGGTACGGCTTGGTAGCTAGAAAGAACCTTGCTGATCCCCATGGGTTCTTGTTTTGCCCGAAGGAGTGAAGTGGCTGCAGCAGGAAAGAGGAAGTCAGTCTGCTCAGGGTTCAAACACTGGCTTTGTTCATCCCCCAGCGGGAACAACCTTAGCTCAGGGTCCCTGCCTCGGCAGAGACCCCTCGGCAGGAGGAACCCTTAGCAGAAAGAGCGGGAAAAAGCAGGAACACCCCGAATACATCTTTTATTGGGGAGTGGAACTCGGGGATGGGTTCAGCTAAGGACAAATCAGGGACCATGTTTGTATGGCTCTGCAGGTAAATGACACATATTATAACAAATCAATAACGCGGGTGGGGAGACAACCCAAGTCTTGTCCAATCATTCAAGGCCCTCACTGGAACTTTCTAGACTTTTGGGAGAGGCCCCAAAGTGATAGACAAGACCCAGGGGCTGTATAACTTATGACTGACACATAACTAGGGTTAGGGCAAAACCAAGAAGGGTAAAACATGGGTGATATGTGGCAAACCATTACAGCTTATAAAAAACAATGTAAAACAATGAACAAATACATACACAAAACTGATAAAACCAAAAACACACCACTACATAAGACAAACATGGACTCAAACTAGCTGTGAAGTACAGGTGATATTTTCTACAAACAAGCTGGTGTTATCTCTATTTCAGTAATTTTGTTGAAAAAAATCTTGGGCTTTATATGTGGGCAGGAAGTTGGAGAAGCACATACCAGAACCTAATTAGAATTGTTATTATTCTGAAGGGTAAAAGGCAGATCTAAAATACATCTTCAAGGGTAGCAGCTTTAAAAGAATTCAACTCTTTACAAAGGTCTGCTTAGATATAATGAACACATTGTTAGTTTGTGGACAAAAAGAAATTGTATTCCTTACTCCTATTCCAGTTAAAAGCAGTTGCTATGGCAACTATTGCAGCAACTTTACTGGTATTTCTATTGTACTGTTTGGGAGAGGCATAAATCTCTTTTTGCTCAGCTGCATGTGACTGAAGGAATGGGAAACTGAGAATGTCCCATTGCCAAGGAGTAGGATGAGGATTTTGGTATTGTGTTTTAAGTCAACCTTACTCTTTCCTAGGGAAGAGGGAAGCAAGGGCTGCCCACAAATGCAGACAGAGTATCAGGACACTTTTCCAAAGCTCTGGGTACCCAGAAGGCCTGGCTGTAAGTACAGCCAGCTGCTTTACACATCACTCTTGGTAGCCAAATCTCTGTGTGCTGCTCCCAGGGAAGGGTGATGGCTGTCATTTGTTGAGTGTCTGGTGATCCCACCCAAATACCTGACAGGAGGCACACAGAAGCTGTTGCTTCTGTGCTTAATGAGTAATATAAAAATACTCTGCAGCAAGGTTTGTATTATCTCTTTGAGTAGTCCCTCAAGTCCAACGCCTTCCCATCTTCCAGTTGTGAAATCAGGGTGGCATTTGGATGCTTGTCTGCATCTTGCCTGCAAACTTGTGTTTGTTTGGCCTCAAGCCAAACTTTGACTTGAACTCATTTTTGCCTCAATGTGTTTGTATCAGTTCATTGTTTCCTTTCATAGTTGTCAACTTTGTTTTACACTTTTTTGTGGTGGTTATTACTCTAACCATGGAGCACCAGGAGGGGTCAGAAAGGTGTTGTGTAAACCATTGTTGTTTCACAGGAAACTGTTGGCAGTATCATTCATGCCACAGAAATTTCTGCTCAGTTTTTAAAAAGCAAGAGTAATACAGGTGCTATTTCTGGCTAAAACACTGGGCACAGCAAAATCTGCTGGAAAACTCAATTTTCCTGTACCTCTGTCTCATTTAAGGATCTCTTGATTCTACTGTGCCCTTAACAGTGCAAGGCATTATGTTGGGGTAAAAGAACAGCATGGATCAATAGGCCACAATGGAATTAATAATCAAGGGACAGGTTTTTATAACCACGTTCCTCCTGGAAAGCACATCACTGCAAGTGGTCCACTGAAATTCATATACAAGAGAAGATGATGGCTCTCAAGCTAATTTGACTCAGATAATATTCATCTTTCACAATGTTTTCCATGAAGTGAATGACCACTTCTACAGACAATCTAAAGTCTAAGTGAACAGACAAGCTTCTGAAACTGCAGTAAATTTGACTTGTGGGAGCTTACATATGATACACAGTATTGTTTTCAGATCTTTCTAGATGATGAAAACTCTATGTGATTCAGTCTCTCTCAGGAAAATTCAGTCATGGATTTAATCCCTGAAAGCTTTACTTTCAAGAAGAATCATTTAAGTTGACCATCCTTGACAGGAGTTATTGATTGTGAGACCAAGTAGAGGAAGTCATGCTATGGAACAATAAAATGGTTTAAATATGAACTGGTTCAAGTCAGAACTGACACTTTGAATACTTCTGTCTCTCTGCTAAAAACTTAGGTGTAAGAGAGGGTTTTTCTTTGACTTTCTTGATTGCTAAATACACAGAAATCTAACATTTAAGTGCCTAGGCACAATACACAGGTTAGAAAAACAGAGGTGGCACACATTGCATTCAGCTGCAATCTCACACATAGTCAGCCAGTGTGGCTTCCAAGTAATTCAGCTGAAGTTTAGACTCTGTTTTCTGAGAATAGGAAAGTAAGGCAGATTAGAAAAGTGATATCTGCCAGAAATTTAAAGTTATCTTTGATACAGGTTTTGTGGTTTGGTGGGGTTTTTTTCCCTCGTGTAATGTGTACCCAGATAAAAAGTGCTCAGTAGCAAAGCATGTCAGGAACAGTAAAAATCAAAGTTATTCACTTCTCTAGTGTAATGATCTTTCTCCATCACTTAATAAAAGAAGCTCTCTCTGAACGGCTGACAGATCTGATGAGATATGGTCAGCAAAAATGCTTAAAGCACAAGACCTGCTTTGGAAAGTCCATATGATAACTTTTAATTCTTGCCTTTGCAGTGCTTGTGTTGTACTTTTTCTACTGTTTAAAAAGGTCTCAGCATCCAATTTTGCTGGCAAGATCCTTTTTGTGCACAGGATCCTTTTTTTGATTGTCACTGCTTATTCAAAGTGACCTGTCGACATGTTTGGGACATATTTTTAGAATCTCCTCTTTAATTGTGGGCATTTCCAGAGCATTTAACTCAAGTGATACTTCTTGTTATACAGCTGAACAATTTCTAGGAGAATACAGAAAACTATAAAATAATGGTAAATCACAAAAAATATGATGCACAGAAAACCCTTATTAACAGATGCTGAAAATAAGAATGTAGCCTTTGGTGTTTTGTTTTGAATTGGAATGAGTGCACTTGTCATCTGCAGCAAAAAATTCACAACTGGTATGAGAATAACTGGCACTTATGGGCACTTAAATATAGGTATTTCCTATCTGCATTTGCAAAAAATGGGCAGATCTTCCTGAGGTTAGCTCTTGGTATGCCAGTTCTAGACCAGGTGCTACAGATGGAGAAATAAAACACTGAAATACAAGTGATTTTAATAATGAGAGAAGGCAAGGGAATATCAGTCCAAATGACAAGCTGAGTCTCACAACATTCTTTGCGGGTGCTGACAGGAGCTTTGGCTCTCTAGGAGTAAGAAAGGGTCAGTATTTTGAAATTTTTGCCTGCTATTGTTTATTTAAAAAAACCCCAAAAAACTACCACCCACACAGACTTCTGATCAAGAATGTCAGCAGAGTTCAAAGGCTGAACTTAACTCTTAATACTTTTTTAGGTCTGAGCAGTCACCACCTTCTAAACTGTGGTCCAATTTACTTAGAATACCCAGTATCCTTCCTTTTAAAAGCTGATTGAAAATTTCATGCACCTTTGGCCTTTTGCAACTAATATATATTTCTTGTTTTCCTATCATAAGATGATATTCTTGTAATTGAAAAATTCTGTCCTATCATATATGTACCTCAAATGAGACTACTTCACTGGAAATAATATATTATCATAAAAAGTATATTTTTGTAGTGCTAGAAAAAAAGGTTTCAGATGGTTTATCACAAAAATCCCCTCAGACTATCCAGAACTGAATTCAGGTAAAATAATCACTTCCACCTGACAATGCAAAGCTAATGTTAGTCAGGAAACAAAAATACTTTGCTTTGCTGGTTTAGAATATAGCCATGAATGATATAACTGAGACTCAACTTTTAAGTATTTTCAAAGTAAGGTGTGTAGCAGGGGGGAAATTTAGAAAATCAGTACAGAACACACTGTTAGATAAAAGCCTTGATAATTGCCTACTGAGCCTCTGTGTTAGCACAGCTATTTTGTATTCCAGTTGAAGTTACTAGGGAAAACTTAACATTCACTTGAACAAATGTTGAAACAGAATGATATGTTCTGCCTTTTTTATCAGCTTTAAAAACAGATGTAGTGCTGAAGGTGTTCTGTGTAGCAGTGAGGTAATTGTGAACCAAACCTGACATTTTGGTGTCTTATCTTCATGTCTTTACGACTGTGGTTGGATAAAGCGCACTTTACTGTGATTTTTCTTCTGTTATGGTTGGCCAGTAACCAGTCTATGTACATGCATGCTTATGATTTATATAAAAATTTACGTATATTTGATGATGTAGATATATATACACACACATACACATGATTTAGGTCTGCAAGCAAAATTGTGGTACAATCTATTTAAGTATGACTTTACAAAATCTGGTTCCCTTTGTATCTCCAGCTAAGTAAGTATTCAGTGCTACCCAGCATAAAATGACATGTGACAGCTAATTAACATTTTTGGAACTACCTCTTGATTAACATATATAAAAAGGCTCAGTGATTAGTTTTGACTGATTAACTTCTGTTCATAAAAGACACAGGAGGCCTGATGTTGGAGGGTGAAATTTTGGTCTTTCAGAAAGACAAAACCAAAAAAACCTCTTCCTCAGCCTCTTCCACAGCATAAGAGGACAATCCTAAACCCTACTCTGCACACAGTCACTCCCAGCAGATGCTGGCAAGCCTGGAAAGATCTGGCAGGCAAGCATAATCTTGAATTCTCCTGTCAGAGTTCCAGTTGGGAATGAACAGGTACATGTTGGTAACCCATGCCCCTGAATACCTGTAGCTTTGTAAAAATAAGTACATAAACATATAAATGAATAAATTCCTAGAACCTGGATCTCTTCTGAAGACTGTACAGCCCGTCTCCAGAAGTACTGCCAAGGGATCCCTGATGCAAGCCAAACCAAATCCATCCCTACGGATGTGGAACTGCTCTTTTCTGCATGTTGTCCTCACATCACCAGCACAGCTTCTTTCCTCCTTGGTGCTGGTATCTTGACCCATGTGCTGATGTGGGGAGAGACCACACAGTGGGAATCCTTGGAAAACCCTACAGCCTTGGGAAACCACTGTGAGTCATATGCTTGAATGATACCTGAGAAGATATTTGCTGTCCATAAATATTTAAGCAAGAACTGCAGGAAGAAGGCTTAGGGTTTCTTGAAATGTGATGTTTCCTTTAATTGTCAGTATATCCTTACCAGCTGGTAGATGTACTGTTGTTATTTGTCAAAAAAACACCTGATCAAAATATATGGGAATAGTTGTCAAGCAGTAGGAGGAAGAGGAACCTAACTGGATCATTCTGGTCATCTTCATCTCTGACCAGACTCTGTTTGAGGAGTTATATGACTTCTAGAATGGTATTCTTTGCTAACTGTTCCTCTTTAAAACAATCAAACCCCATCCCATCCCCCAAATACAAACAACTATTGTTAGGGAATATTTTTTACCTTTTGAGGAAACTGATGGTTGAATAAGCTTCTATAGCTTTCCAGAAAGTGAAGATGAGTTTTATTTTCCACTTGGTACTTTTGATTGTCTTTTACAGTGTGAGGCACTGCTCCTATATCTGTGTTATTTTTATGCAGCTGCAAAAGAAAGTAGCGATGAGGCAGTTCATGACTAAGTGTCCAGTGAAATGTGGCCACGTCCTTCAGTTCTGCTTGTGCTGTTGTATTTTTCTGAGAGGCTTGTCAAAGAAAAGTCTGTTCAGAGACCTGAGGTCTCAGAGCACAAGAATATAAATGCTTACGTACATTCATTTTTACTGTACCCATTTTGTAGGCTTGCCCACAGATTTAAATCCCTTTCCCTTTTATTATGTTATCACATAAAAATGGGAAAAGTATATTCTAAAACATGCATTTTACCTATAGCCAAATTGTTGCAGTACAAAGTAATGTTTCAAGTCGAGATTTATAGGGTTTCCCATCACGAGTTTTTATTCTGGTAATTCTTCTGTAGTTACTAGAATTGCAGGGTGTTCAAATTTAAACCCACAGTCACCACAGAGGGACTCCCTGTAAGGCTGTTGAAGGAAAAGTGTTCCTGAGTAGAGATCCCATGGGAATCAAGGGAAGCAGCAGCCCTGGAGCTGGTGTGTAGCAGGGAGGCTGGGCTGGATAACAGAGAATACGGGTGCTAGGACAAAAAGCAATGGGTTCCGACTGAAAGAGGGGAAATTTGGGTTGGATATATGGAGGAATTTTCTTACTGTGGGGGTGGTGAGGCACAGACTGTCCAGAGAATGCGGATGCCCCATCCCTGGGACTGTTTATGTCAGGCTGGATGGGGCTTGACTGACCTGGGCAAGTGGAAAGTGTGCCTGCCCATGGCAGGAGGGATGTTCTAGAGATCTTTAAGGCCTCTTCCAACCCAAACCATTCTATGACTCTCTGGTTTGGTACCATGATGTGGTTCACTTAAGTGGGATGTGGTTTTTTGGCTTTTGTTTTTTTTTTTTCACTTGGCAGTGAGCATCAGCACACTGCTGCAATGTGATCAGTAGTAACTCCAATCTTCTCTGGGCAGATTCTAGACACAGGATACTCATTTTGGTATGAAACATAGCAGCTCAGAGCTCAACACCTTTCTTTCAAGTCTTTGCCAGGTATCTCCCTCTAGTGCTCATAAATAAAAACATCCCCAGGCCAAAGAGCAGCAAGCCTGGAGAAATCAAGAGGGGACTGATTTGATCCACAGCATTTATTTTTTCCTTATGGCTGCATCTCCATGCACTGAAGCCTTGGTATCTTTGCTGGAAGGAAGCTCAGTTTGTCTCCTGCTCCTCTGCATGTGTTCCATGTTTTTTCTGTCTGAACATGCAGTTTCTTCCCCATTCATCTGGAATGGCTGGATTAGGGACTGCTCAAAATGACTCTGCATTCTAATTCCAATTTCAATGTGTGAAGCCAGTCAAATGTCAGGTGCTCAGCCCATCACCACCTCTACGACTTTTCTCCTGTTGTTGGCTCAGGTTTTTCCTCTTTGAGAAGCAGATGTATGGTAACTATACATCTATGTATATGATAAATATATATATATATAGCAGAAATTAGAACACCTGTAATTAATGTGCCCCAAGGCTTATTGAACAGCCCCAGGAAGCAATGCTGTGAGCTGATGCTGAATGTGAAGCTAGTCTGTAAAAGAGTCTGGCACATAACCAGCTCCAAAACAAGTCAAGACTGTTGCTTAAGGTAGCAAACAGAATAAATAGAACAAATAGCATAATAAAAGAGAAAGGAATTTACATACAAATAAAAGCAGCTGGAAATAGACTCTAGTAATCGCAGTGTTCTGGTTTAAACCTCATCAGATTTTCTCTCCTCACCAGTCTTAGCTGCAGTGATATGGAATTGCATTCACACCTTCAAGGCAGGAGGAAAGGCAGAGTTAATTCATACCTTTTTCTCTTGGATGGAGCCATTTTTATGCAAGTCTGCAGTACCCAGGGAACAAGTGCATTTAAAAAAAAGAAGTTGTAAAAACAATGAAGAATTGGAAGGAAAGTTCTGTCACTGAAATGGAAGCCAACCCACTGCAAAATGTCAGGGTTTATATTTTAGTTTTCTTCCTGCAGTAGCTGCTGCCTTTCTCTTGTAGCTTTTTCTCCCTTCCTCTTTAACAAATTCTCTTCCCTGCCTCACTTGAGCCCTGGGGTTCTCTCTGGGGTTTTATTAAGTGGTACTGGAGAGGAAAAAGACTTGGGGGCATATTGTACACCTCCACACAATCACACCCTCCCCCAGTATTTGCTCACCAATAGCTACAGTGGCCTAGACAGATCTCTGGAGAGGGAGAATCACCGTAGCTATTGGTGTGCACGTAGAACTTTTTATCACAAGTCTGGAGAATTCTGATGCTCTGCAGCAACATGCTCAGATCAGGCTTGGGTTAATGAAAGCAATGAAACCAGCACTTAACTTCCAAATGGATGTCCACGGAGACAGCTAGACAGTAATAGTGTTTGGACTTTTTTATTCAATAAAAGTTTGAGTTATAAATATTCTCAATTTGCCTCCTATATACAGTTGTAAAATATTTTAGGATAGCCTACCCATCACCTGTCATTCAGTGTCTCTATAAATGTCGTGAAAACATCATTGTGAAATAAAAATGTCTTATTTCCAGCTCACAAACCCTATTTCCACACACTCACAAAATCAAACCAGAGACAAAAAAGGGGCGAGAAGGAACTGGGGGGATGGGAAGCGGGAGGAATACAGTACAGCAGGTGACAATGCAGTACTTGCTACACAGTAGCAAAAGAAATGGGTACAAAATTTAGTCTGCTATGATGAAAAGCTTCTCAGGACATTTGTTATGGACCAACGCTGTCCAGTGCACTTCTGAAGGACCAGCTGAAATCCAAATTCGTTTTCATTGTTTTCCTGCAATTCCAGGCAGCGCTTGGATTTTCGGTTCTGGATAGGACCTCCCTGTAAAAATATGGGGGGGAAAAAAGAAAAAGAAGTGTTTGTGTTAAACACTGATCTTGTTGCTGTGGGGTAATATAAGTTATAGAACATTCCAGTGTCTGTCTACTGTGAAAAACTTTCCAGTTATAGGCAAGATAAGCGTTGGATTTGGAATGAAGGTTCCTTTGTCACAGGCTGGTTTAATCTCTGATGCAGTTTGCAATAGTCTCAATTGCCTGGTTTCCATTTCAGCAAATGGGACTTCTGGAATTGAGCTGTGTTTCTAGCCATACATTTTAACCATGAGCCAAAGCTTTCCTGTTAGCTTCAGTTCCCTGATTTTGTGGCTCTGCTGCACTTCTGAACGCCAAAATAAGGCAAAAGACAGCCAGGGCATGCTGTATAAAGGATAAAATGCAAAAAATTGTTTATTCCTTGAATACTGAAATGTCTTTTATAATCTTTTGTTGCTAATTTTTAGTATTGATTGTGTACAATTCCCAGCTTAATGCTACCTTATTAAAGCCCTGCTTTCACTTTTGAGTTCCATCAAGCTTTAAATCACTATCACAGAGACAGTTATAGACCTCAGTTACAATTAAATTGTTGTGCAGGTGACATAAATTACATTTTCCCCCCTTTAAATCTGTTTTCAGTTGGTTTTTTCCTCCTCTCTCCTGTCTAAGGAAGAAAACAGATAACTTGTACACATCAGCGTCTGGGAGGTTTCTTCCAAGATACATGGAGATACACAGAGTAGAGTAATTGCACAGAAGTCTGAAAGTGGCTTTCTCTGAAGTATCTGGGACTTGTGTAGAGAATTACTGGCTTAAACTGCAAATCAAAGAATTAGATTAGTACACTTGAAGTATGGAAACAGCAGAAGCATTTAAATTGCTTGTATGTACCATGGGAAAAAATAGTTGCTATAAAAAACCCAAACCAAACACCCAATTATATACAAAAACCCCACCACCTCATAGTTTTGTTCAAGTCTGTTATACCTTGCATTATAAAGTCCTAACTGAGAAGGATTTCTGTTATAATCACGAAGATTTTGGCATAAACCCCACAGAAAGGCCATGTGCTGTTTCAGAGCAGGCTGTTCCCCAGACAAGGGCAGCTTGTGCCATTCAGCACAGACTCTGCTTCATTCAGACAGGTGGCTGAGGGTCCTCTCCTACCCCACCATTAATGCTCAGCAAGAACTTTCTCTAAGACTTGACTTCTAAAATGAGATTTTGAGCCTGGCTAATGAAGTACAGAATTAGATTTGAAAACCCCGCATTTTAAATACAGGTTTGGGTAAGAGGGACCATTTCTAGAATAATCCACAAAACTTCAAAACTTGTGGCTCCCATGAATCCTCCTGGTAGGTCTATGTGCAGCCTTGATACAATTTCCACTGATTACTTTACTAGACAGACAGGCTTGCAGAGGCATTTTAATACACCTCCATAATGAAATGCTGAGTGAACTGTATTTTCCCACTACCGTATAACTGTTATTGACATTTCTATTAATAACAGTAGTTAAATTTGGCTGTCTGGTGGGAGCATAAACTCCAAACAATCCAAAAGCAGTAACACTGCATGACATACAAGGAATTTGAAGAAACTAGGATGAAAATATTGTCAAAGCTTTATTATATGCCATTTTTTCTCTTATCCTAGACACTCATCCTACATCCCCACCCCACTATTCTCATTCCCTCACTCCCTCGGTTACTTTGGCCTTCTGGAGATCATTGTAGTGAGGTTGATTTTTTTTTTCCTCCAAGTTAATTTAATGAGCTCTGAACTAGGTTATTCACTTGTACAACTCTGAGGTAAATGGATATTTTCTCATTGTGAAAGGAACAGTTGTTTTCTTCTAGAATAACATGACATTTTTATCCTTGATGAAAGCTGTGGAGTGTGGTTTTCCACTGCATAGACTCAGTGTTGCATGGCACCCAGGGTCAGCTCTCTTGGCTAAAACTAGGAACTGAGAATCACACCTTACAAGTGTTTCTGCCTAAACCTAAAATTGAGATTAACTTCCTTGTTTTTTTAACTGATGCTGGAGGTGTTTTGTGTTGCTGTTAGCTACGTAAACTAGTTCTGTATCTTTCATTTCTTGGCTGTCTCTCATCCAACTCTTGGTTCTTGAGACATTCTCAGCTCAGAACCTGCACTGGAAGCTGAGGAAAGCTGTCCCACTTTGTCTTGTTAGAAATCTAACTTGGTTGGGTCCACTACTTGACTTCTGGACATGGGATATGACCCTGTGCATGGTACTCTTAGGCTTCTCTTGTAATTTCTAACTTACTTATTTTCATCATAAGGAGATACAATGAAAATATATCATAAGACATAAGGAGAGGAACAGAATTCCCTCTCTATTTCCTTGTGAAGTATGGCACTTGGAACTCTGTCAGGTAGAGGAAGGCACAGCATTTAAGACTTAAAGACTGCCATGCAGAGTTGGAATTTTTCCCATTAATTCCCATTTGTTTAAGTGGTCAAGGGCTTCTTTCCCTTGAATAGGCCCAAATGCCTTGTGGATCTGGGGGTAGAGGAAGGAGGATGTTCACAGTGGAGACGACGTTTTTTCCTTTTTTCTAAATTTTGTAGAGCAGACCTAGGTGTTACAGTAAATGTATTCATGAGAAACACTTTAATATAGGCAGCTACACAAACGAAGTGTACTCCTAAGGAAAAACAAAACAAGCAAGCAATCAAAAAAACATATATATAAAGAGCCCCCTCACACTCCTTCACTCTTTCTGATGTGCCCTCATGTGAAATCTGGCTTTTATTTAACAGAAACAAGTGAATTGGGAGATAAAAAGCCAAGGAAGCTCTTTTTGATGTGTGGAAAGTGCTCTGCATTGGCTACTGAAAACCACCCTGCTGAGTACATTGGAGCTGCTGTATGGAATAGAAAAGAGACACCAAAGTTAAACAGTGGCTAATATATGTGAACTCAGTGTTGCAAACAGCACAGATGCTTCTAGCAAGACGTGCTTTTTTTTAACTACAAAAGAGAAACGGGAAGGCTCAAGGCCTTTTAGGAGCTAAGCTGTTCTGTTTCTAAGAGATGCAAAGCCTGTGCAGAGCCACTGCTTCAGCCCTCAGAGACTGTACGCAGCTTTAGATGCTTTCAGCAGCCATATAAATGAAAGAACTGCTCTGAAGTACAGGGAGGAAGGTTTTTATGGTACTTACTTAAAATTTGTTATTTTTCTACTTAACTGCATTCCTTTTCACCCTTTCATATGCCCAATACAAGCCTGGGACAGTGGGATTGTCCTGTCAGCTCTGGGTTGGTGACAGGGCACCTAATGCAGGTTGCAAGGCCTGAACTAGTGAGCTGTGTAAGCATTAAAGCACTCGAACTGAGTAACTGCAGTGAAAAAACTGAGCAAGCAGGACTGAGGCATCAAAAGTTAACACTATATTTTGCTCCTCTAACTGGTTCAGCCTCCAAATTACAGCATGGCTGAATGGTTTCAGCAGTCTGTCATCATCACTTGGAACCTTAGAGCCAAATGCAGGCAAAGGTGTCCTTTAAGTTAATGATTTTTTGCCTTATTTTTTTTTTAGCAAGCAGTAATCCAAACTTGTATAAAACTCTCGTAATTGAGTTTACTGCATGCTTGGCAAAATGGTTTATTGTGTTACTATGCTTCAGGCTCAGTGAAAGGTGAGTTGCCCATCTGGATTCCTTTCCCCATTCTAGGCAAGATCTCTACAATTTAACAGCAAAAATTGATAACCTAGGGTAATGTCTTTAATCATGAGACATTAAACACAATTCTATAGGCTGAAACAAGTTTCAAGAGGAATTCTGCGCAATTGAACAGAATTAGGATTAAGATCACTGATGATGAGAGGCAGCTCAATGGGAGTAGAAGTCTCAAGAGGATAAATAAGCAGCCAGGTCAACTATTCTGTAAAAAATAGACTGAACGTGTCAGCACTAATCAGTCTGACTGAAAACTGCATGGCTTTTGTGAAGCAAATTGAAGCAATTCCTGTGAGAAACACAAATGTTCTCAGCTCCTGCTGGTACTCAGACACACAGAAAACTGATCCAGTGCTTAGTAAGTATACTTTTAATGCTGTCTCAAGTCAACATCCTGGTACGCAGAGTGGAAAGCAAATGTTTTTCACTTCCTTTAGAGTCACTGCACTTTCTGCATTTCTACTGTATGTAATGGGTTTCCTTCCCAGTATTTCAGTAAAGCAGAATTTATCCAAAAATATGGCACTTAAGAACACTGTTTGACATGCCTGCAAACCCTTGCAGCACCAAGTTGTGCAAAGTAATTAAGACAGTTTTTGCTGAACTGTTCTGTGGGATTTGTTTTGGTTTACTGGGGGTGGTGGATGCACAGTTACCAGACCTGATCACTAGAAGATATGAGGGATGTTAAACGAGCACTGGAGGTTGCCAGCATTACTGAAAATCAGACTGATGGCTATTTTTAAGGAGTTATTCAAAGTGAACACTTTCAGAGTTTAAACCTGCTTTTTTCTCATCACATTAAAGCTCATGTTATTCCACCTGAAAGAGAAAAAACATGCTCTTACCTGCTTGCCTAAACATGACTATTTCATAAAAAGGTCTGGAAAGGTTAATAAGTATATCCAGCCTCCTATCACATACACTGTATAGATCGTTGCATTCTCTAGTCTATTAATTTTCTATTTGGACCTCAATCAGCGACCTCAAATATTTACATGTTCACTTTGCCTTTGAGGCAGAAACTCTCATCTTTGCTGTTGCTTTGATACATTTGAATGAAAGAATTATGGTGAGGTATATGAGACAGAGATAATCTCCACTCCAGATGGAACACTTGATCTCCTCTTGCATTTCCCCAGAACACTGTGGTAAATTTTCAGTGACTGTTAGTACACCAAATTTAATCCTAAAGAAAATTACTCAAATTTTATACAAGGCATTTTGTTTTTCCTCTGTGTGATTCACTTCTGTATGGATGTTAAAGCACTAAGAAAATGTTCACAGGAAGAAGGGAATAATTTATCCCATCCAGTAATTAATGCATTTTCAGTATTGCCCGCTTCTTGGAAATATTGGATGATGTCATTCAGTTTACATTTTCTGCTTTTTAGCTTATAAAGGATATAGATATATATATATAATATAGAGGTAACTGAATCCTCCTTGAATCCAAAGAAGTATGGCAAATTTTCCAACTCTTTGTCTAACAGGTGTGCAGTAAGTAAAGTAGGCTCTACAACATATCTTTTGCTGTTCAAAATTTTCATCAATTAATTTGAACCACTTTAATTGAAATACTCCTCACTGAAGTATATTGTTATCTGGTTTTACTCAAAGACAGGCTTCCTAATATATTTTATATGAGTACTGTGACAATACGGTGCATTTAACTGCTTTTAGGTATATGAAGTATCATATACAGCAGGTTTGTATATTAAAAATATATTGTTAACTGTTCAGCTATTTATATCTTTATTTACAGGGTAGATAAGCAAATGAGAATTTTTACAAGACACACTTATAATGTGAATTTGTTTTTCAAATAATAAACAAAACTAATTACTATGTATAATGTAAACTTAAGTAGTGTTATAATACGGATCAGTCAAACCATTTTGTTGGGGAAGATGAATCAGGGAAACCTTATAAATATGATTGCTTAGCAAAAGATTCTGAAAATATGAAACCTATAGGCGAAACAGAAATGAAAGCTTACTTTGAGTTGTAGGATACCAAGTCTTAGTTACTAGATAACCTGAAAACAATAGCCTAGCCAGCTGAAGGAGAATCCCTTTTGATTGAATGATACCGTTCTGCTGGCTAAGGGATCCAAAGGTCAATGTAGCAAAAGAGAATAGTCTAAAGAGTAGTTTTTAGAGTTTAAAATATAACACAGTATGGTAATGTAGTAGCTCTTATAGGCTGTATGTAGATTCTATAGGATTTTGTGTCTTGTACTGGTTGGTTGGTGTAAATTAGAATATTCAACACAAAAGGAGATATAATGTATTGTAACGAGGACCTCGCTCTCTCTTGCGCTCTTACCCCTGCTCTTACCCCTGTGCTCTGACCCCTGTCATCTCTCTCTGGCTCTCTTGCTCCCTTCTCTCTTGCCCTCTTGTTCTCTCTCTCCCTCTCTCTTTGGGACTTCCCCTCAGCCGAGGCTGGTGGCTGAAGGCAAGGCCCTTTTTACCCACAACCCTTGCAATAAACCCACGTGTTCTCTAGAATATCTCAGGTCTGCAGAGTTCCCTCTCCCTGCCGTCCACGGATGCTCCAACAGTCTGGCGCCCATCCAACACATTTCTTCAGGAAAAAGTAAATTTTTTCCCCTCCTCCTGCACTCAAGTTCTGTTGTCAGGTAGCCACCTAAGCACTTACATCCACTTGCTGGTACCCAGTGTGTAAATACTGGGAAACATCCTCTGACAGTGGGATTAGGCACATCATTTAACAGTTACACCACTTTAATGTCTACATCACAATTTTGTCTCATTCCTCTCCCAAGACATCTGAGTCTTCAGGTTTTACATGATCATAAATGGTGAATTTTCATAATGCTACACAAAATTCTTAATACTGCAGCTGCGACAAATCAAATGAAGCAGCCTTATCTGTATGTCCAGAGCAGGTTTCAGTAACTAGTGGTCTGTGCAATCATTTTCTGTTTTATTTACTCTAGATTGAATTGTCTGATTTGCTTACTCTCTCCAGGACGTAGAAATACATGATACTGTTAATTAAGGTATCAAAAGCAATTAAACCTGGTACAAGGAAATGCAGTTTCACCCAGAGAATGTTACTGGAATAGAAAACAAATTACAGAGATACAGCCAAAAAAAAAAAAATCAGAAATGGAACATGTGGATATATATCTATCACTAACATTTCTTCCACATATAAAAAATTTATCACAGATTTTTAACAGATTGCAGTCCTGTTAATAGCAAGTTTAAGAAAATAGTAACTTGAAAATAATTAAATTCAACCTTCACTGAAATACCAAGAAGCTCTTTAGGGTATGATAGCTGAAAATGTGCTTTACTACAGAAAATCGGGATAACACTAAGAAAATGAAGGTTTTGGAGTACAATACATCAGCCAGACTAAGGTATTTTTCCAAAAGTAAACATGGATTATTACTGTATCAGCAGTGGCCAGGAAATCTACCTAACATGCTAGAAGAACATCTGCAGAAACAAGTATTGGTTATGGTAATAAAATAATTTTTGGAATTAATTATTGAACACCATCTTGGGGCACAGGGGGTGGCTGTGGTAGAGTGGAAAGTCGATTGAAAAGGGAATTTTTTATCCATATCTAGCCCTGATAATTATGGTTAAATGCAGAATTTACAGCTGAAGGCATTGTTTAGTTTTTATTTGGCAGCAAATCCAGATGATGATGTGTTATGATGATCTTCTGAGAGCCAGGCTTACCTAGTAAGTCCTTTGTGGAAAAGGAAAAACTGTCTTGATCCTCTGCAGAGGATGATGTGCTTGGTTTTTCTGACCACAGCTGTCCTGAGTAACCAGTAACAGGACAGGTCACTCAGAAATAAACTGCTTTTTTGGGAACTTAAAAGGCGTAAGCTGCAGAGATACACGCTGGTGAGGGATTATTCACGGATTGATGTTTCTGATTTTATTTTCCTCACTACTACAGGGGATGATGTTCACACTTGTCACTCATGTCTTCCTTTACCCTAATCTGTCTGCTGTCCTACTTGGTAGCATTCAGAAAACTGCATATGCAGAACCCACCACATTCCGCGCTCACTGGCTACTCAGTGCTCCAACTTTGATACTCAAGCTCTAAATTAGAAATTAAGATGTGTTTTTAAACTATATCAGTTTACAGCAACAACTACAACAGCTACATTTTATACTCCTTCTAGTATAGAGAGGAGAAGAGTTAGATATAGGTAAATTCTGTGTTTGAAACACCTCTGGAGTCTTGTGTGAGACTTGACCTATAAAAAATATCTGAAGATAATGCCTTGCCCAGTATTTTCTGCAGGGTAATTTTTCTCTTAGTAAAATCCAGAATTTTTTACAATCTTTCTTTTCATTGATTGTGCCATGCAACAGCTGCCTGTGTAGTGCAACAATATCCTGATACAACCAAAAAAAGACAGGAGTGCTGGAGACATTTGCTTTCTTTGCATGTTTTAATAATGCATTTTTTGAAAAGCTCAGAAAAGTCACCTTTTTCTCTTTCATTCTGAGATTACATATAAATGATTTCTGCAAACAACTCAGGCTTGATTCATCTGCTGTGATCTAGGCTTGCTTCAAGATGTCTAAAGTGTAAGTCAGTGAAAGGCAACAAAGATGTTTTGAAGTATGATGGAATATTCAGATGGTGGGGAAATTACAAAATATAGTAACATGAAATAAAAACAGGACTTTGTTTAGTAGGGGAATGAAAATTAGTGCCTTTAGTGTTCAAAAGTATAAATACCTGTGAATAGCAGTGAGGAACTGGTAAACAAAGTTTCTAAGGAAAAATGAGTGCTAGATGAAGGATTTGCTACAACTATTGTGATTTATGAGAGTATAGGAAACCTGTTGAATTCATTGTCTCAGACATCAATGTTCAGTGACTGACTAGATGTTTTTGATGGGCTGAGTTAATTTTAAGAGTACTGATAACTCTTCTTAGGCATGCTGAGATGATCATTCAGACAAATCAAGCTTCAATCTTCTTGAAGAGAGAACATCAGTGGTCAGGAAGGGAATCCTTCTCCTGGACTTACAGTGAACGGCTGGCTCTCAACAGAGCTCATTTCTGTGAAACAGTAAGCCCTGACCATTGCCTGGGGCAGTCTTCTGGATGAGGTAATTAATCTAGTTAATTAATTTTGTGCTCTGTGATGCAGCAAATTGTGTATTTTTAGCTTTTGCCTTCCTGTTTGAAATAATATTGTTGTATATAGAATTACAGAAGTGTTTTGGTGGCGAAAGACCTTTTAGATCATTGAGTTCAACTCTTAATTCAACACTATCAGTTCTGTAACCAAACCAAGTCCCTAGGTGCCACTTCTACTTGTCTTTTAAATATCTCCAGAAATAGAGACTCCACCACTTTTCCAGGTGGCCTATTCCCCTGCTTGACTATCCTTCCAGTGAACAAATTTTTCCTGATATCCACATCTACACCACCCCCCATAGCTTGAGGCCATTTCCTCTCATTCTATTGCAGGGAAAAGAGACCAACACCCACCTGGCTACAACGCTTTCCCAGAGAGCAATAAGGCCCCCAGGAGCCTCTTTTTCTCCCAGCTGAACACCTCCATCTCCCTCAGCCTTGTGCTCCAGACCCATCACCAGCTCTGTTGCCCTAATCTGGACACACTCCAGCATCTCAATGTCTTGCTGAGACTGAAGGGTCCCAACCCATACACATCTTGCAGCTGTAGCTTGTGCCTAGGAGCACCTCACTGCCTTATTCTTTCTCTTTTTCTCCCTACGGATGAAAATATTGTTCTAACGTAGCACAGATGGACAACTGATGTGAGAACACAACTTCACACTGCTATTTACTAGCCTTAGCATAGGTTATACCTAGGTACTCTTCTCCACACAGATAAATGAGAAACTCCTTTCAGCACAACTAGGAAACCTGTAATTTTTATATTTTTCCCAGACATGTTAACAGATTTCCAAAGGTTTACGGGGTTTAGATCAGATTATTTGTGAGAAAAAACTCCCTCAAAAAACAAAAATACTGAATGACAATTTTATTTCTTTTGTGTGTGTGTGCTTTATTTAATTAATCTAAGTTTTCTAATCTGAATGCTCCATAAGAAGGAGGCTTAATGCATTTTAACCCAGAACCTGAACTACTTGCATTATCATTATATGCTTATGATTAAACCAGTCTCTAGAGCCTAAGAAATAAATTGAATGCCAAGTGAAGAAAATTAGGAAATGGATTTGCGCCACTATTTCAATTGATCTGCATATTCTAACATGGGAATTTAGGCTGGGCTCTTTGGGACTCTGATCATAGTGTCTAGTTATTGAAAATAGCGCTTTCCCCACTAACCACACAAATGTAATTATAACTGATATTGGGGAAAGAAATGTCCTTGCTGCTGCAGCACAAACCTTGTGCAGTTTACTCAGTCAGTAATGAAAATAACCTATTTTTTTGTCTGATATACTGAGTGTCACCACTCTTGGGTTCAGGACACCATGCTTGATGGCCTGATCATTTCACTGAATAACAAAACTCTTTTCTTGTCAATTTTTTCATCCTGATTTATTTGACTTCCAAGGGAACATATTTCTCATCTTCTTACCTTAGGCTGTAGAAGATTACTTGGTACCCAAATCTTACTTACATACATACTGCTTTTAACTCCACTGGCATTAAAGATGCGACTTTTACTCACTTGATAGGGACAAAGTTTTGTTTTCAGCTGAGAATTGGGAAATAATAACAGCAAAACTCCTTCCATCCCTCCCACAGCTGGGGAATGCAGAACCCAAGCAGAGACTGGTGTGATAATGCAAAGGAGGAACGAAAAGCAGAGCTCAGATCCCCTGAAACTCGGGCCCTTCACTTGATAAGTGCTGGTTATCACTCAAGTTGTAGGAGACATTCTGGATTTCGCCATGGTTTTGCATGCCTGACACGACAATGCCATGCAGTGCCTTGGCAGCAGCTGTCATCTGCCATTGTTGGATGCAGCCTATCCGGACAGCTGAAATGAGGAAGAATCATGTGCAACTCGAACAAATAATTTCTTTGTAAATAAATGTGGCATTTAAAATTAGATGCTAAAATATGCAAATAGGGTATCTGTTTAGAAGGAAAAACATGGGTATGTATTAACTTTCTTCTAAATTAATTCAGCACAAGTGTCTTTGCAGCTTAAATGTAGTTCTCAGGAGAGTAAATACTGCATAATGTGATATGCTAGAAAAGATTTGAAATGCACCCACTAAAAGCTCATTTTACTGCTGTATTTCACACAAACTTTCTAGCTGGCAAGTTCTACACCAATTTGCAAAGATCAAAACTTGCTACTAGGAAATTACTCCAAACAGAAAACTAAACTGATACAATGAAATTTTGGTTACCACTAGCTACAGCAATAATTAACAAGTAAATTTAACATCAGTTAGCAATAATTGCCAAGTAAATCTAACATCAGTTGTTAAAACACAATATTTTATAGTAATATTTCTATTCCATATTTTTATGCATGCTTTTTGCATATGCATTTTCTTATTTAAGTTACAGTCAAGTATTCAAAATGGAGAAGGCCTGTATGCATTCAGATTTTTGTACTTCTCAATTGCATTCTGCATAAATGATATTAAAATGTTTATAGATTAATAGTAAGATGTAGTTCATGGTGAATAAAAAAGAAACATTTTAATATACCTTTTTTTAAAATTAATATTGTCATAATAAAATATGACAAGAGTATTACGTTACACATGTCTTAGGGACAAATTTACTAGAGCAAAATGAAAATTGAACATTATCCTTTTCTTATGTCTGAGCAGAACAATGGTTTAGCTTCCTTGTCCTCCAGCTATAATACCTTGTACTGTTATCCAGTTAGTTCAAATATTAAGTACAGGCAAACTGCGGTAATATTTGATCAAAAAATGGGCAAAGAATACCTAAATATAAAAATGCTGCTAATGTACTGGACCTCTACACCAACACTGGGCCCTCTGGGGTTTGTGGAAGTGCTCTTTTATGTCTGAGGTTCAAAACTCCACACTTGGCAACACTAGTTACTTAAAAATCAGATCGCCTCACTAAAAATACAGGGCTTAACCTAGTCTATTGGCTCATTTAATTGAGTAATTAGGTTCTGTTTTTCTTTATATTTCTCCTGCAGGATCAAAGTCTGTATCTCTTTTAACAGGATCACCATCTCTGTTCTGAGCTGCCAGGCAAACAGCACTGTCTAATTACACAGTACTATAGCAGTACAGCATGTCTTAAACTACACAGACATATTGAGACTATTTGCATCCTTTGTGGTTAGAAATACCACATAAATCCAAACCCTTGATAAATCAATGATGCTGCTTTGCCAGCCTGTGGCTCTCATAATGGGGGAATCTGATGAAGTGGATGGGAGCCACTGATTCCTTAGGCACACACAGCTCTGCTGAGATGAATCCCTCCTGTAGGCTGATGTCCTTGGCTAATGGATGGGATGAAAACAGGAGTGGACACTGGAATTAAGCTGCTGTGTAATGGTGTTGGGCGCTGCTTCTGCACTCTATGTGCTCAGCAAGGGGGCATCTGAAATTGGTACAGAGATTCTCTGCTTGTTTCCCAGCCCAGCAGTTTAATCCTGCCATGCAGCTGCATTCCCGTGCTTCTCTGGGATGTAGCAATGGGTAACCGTAGTACTGCACAACCTTTATTTTCATGAGATTAAGGTGGGTAAGAGTAATTGAAAGGCCGAAGTCTGCAGGAGGAACAAGATGTAAATTCAGTAATTTTAAGGTCTATTTTTTCTTTATACAGCTAAACAGAAGATCTCCTTATCTATTACCTAATACCTATTCAAATAAGATATAAATCATCATATTTATCTAAGGAATACCTATAACAGCTCAGTAATTAATATGCTTGTCTGTCTTCCCTTTTCCTTCTCAAGCAATTCCTACTATGACATTTAGGAAATACATATTGTAACTACAGCTGTCAGTAACAAATTTTATTTACAGTTTCTGGCCATAGCATAAACCATTCCCTCCCAACATTTATGAATGGGAAGACATCCTGTGGAAACCCTCAGCAGTGATTAGAATCACAATTCTCCACACCATGCACAAGCAATGTTATCAGAAGATATGGGAACAGGACAGTGCTGACAGCAGGCTCTGCACATCTTCTCCCTCCAATGAAGGACATGGTGAGTGACTATTCCTATAGATGCAGATTCTTGCTACCTTTCTATGGCAACCACACTGGAAGCTGAATTACTTAAATTAACTAAGTATGAAACAGCTGTAAATGATTAATCCCAAATTTTTAGCTCAGCCTGGTGTCCTTTCTTTTGCCTCTTTTTTCACAGAGCTCTCCCCTGTTGCATTTCTCACAACAGCAAGAAGTGAGAGCGTGGCTCATCTGGTTAGAATGGAATATTCATATCCCTGTCCAACTAAACAGAAACAGGAAGACAGTTCAAGATAAAGAGTAAAAACAGAAAAACTTCCTGCTTTTGCCTTTGCTATGCCTCTGGAGGTTACCCTAACAAGGTAAGTGAACTTTTTAACTGCTCTGCTGCCATGCAGGTGAGGTACATAGAGACAAATTTCACTTGTAGGGCAGACAACTGATTGCATCAGCAATAAACCTGAGAAATTAGACTGGAGACTGAGAGACTTCTTAAAATCCCCCAAATTTGGGATATAGCCTCTGAAAAACCTGATTGCAACACTGAGAATGTACTGGTTCTCCAGCATCAACAAACCAAATTGTATCAGAGAACTGGGCTGACCACAAGCAGTTTCTACCAACAGATGTCCTGAGGCTTCACCTATCCAGGTGCTCTGGCCTTCATTTCCCACAGTTTGTAGCTCCTTCTCTGCCACCCACCAGACCCACCTGGAGCACCATCACTTGCAGCAGCCCCAGCAGGTTCACTGAGCACAGGGACAGTGACAAATACTGCTGAGCTGGTGCTCTATGCCAACACCCCATTCCATGGGAGCTGCTGCTGCCACCAGTATCTGCACCTGCTCCTTGCCAAAACCATTTCACCGCCTGAGGTTTTACTTTCCTCATGCTTCATGATGCCAAAGCAGTTTCCTTGAGACCATGTTTCACATCACACTTCTACTAAAATTTCGACCTTTTTACTGCCATGTAATTCTTGCCTCTACCTTCTCTGCTTTGTCTAATTTCTGATCACTTACTAGCTTTTTGCTACAAGCCCTAACTTTGTTCTGACTAAATGAAAAAGTGGTGAGACAGACTGAACTAGGTGAGCTGTCAAACATCTAGACAACATTCCAGCACAAAAGTATTTCCAAAACAAACATTTCCTTAAGAGAAGACGTGACTAACAGCCTGAATAATCAAATTCTTGAACACCCCCCAGCTGATGGGAGTCTTTTCTGGGCTAATTTACATAATTTGACATAATTACTGCTATAAACACTTGGAGAAGCTTTGGAAGCAAGAATGCCACCAAAGCCTACGTTTTACTGGGTCTCGTTGCATTTGGCAGCTGTACAAAACTATGGAGCATAGAAATGTGCTCAGATAGATCCTGATTATACAAACACATACTACAAATGTTGAATGCTCAGTGCAAGTTTCTGTATAGGACAAAGATACCAGAGGTAGTGATTCCCTCCAAGTGCCTGCCCATCAAATTTGTCCACAAGGCAGCAAAGGACATCTGGCTGCCTGACTCCAGTTGCCTGCAACTATAGATAGATAGCCAAAGTAAAAGATAAATTAAAATAAGAAATCAAGCTTGATATATATGCACAAGCATATGTATATGTGTATACATGCATTTCTGATCTAGAAGATGTGGCTTAATAATTAATGAAATAATTCTTTAATAGAGCTACAGAAGCAAGGAGTCCCCTGAGGATAACCGCATCTTCTACTTTTGTCATGTGGAATTCACTCATCATTACACAGTACAAAGGAGGAAAATGCTACCTGAAGGACTTTTTTTAAAAAAAGCCATACAGTTTTTGTTGTGACAGGTAAAAGAATTTATACAAGATAGGCCTCAAAATCAGGCCTGCTTGATTAAATTAATAGCTAGCCTGTCATCTCTTCTAAGTGTAGTTAAGCAATTTGCAAGTTCCCACGCCAAAACAAACTTGGTATGAAAGGTTCGTTAACACAACAACCTATTCTGGGGTTGAAAAATATGTGCATCTGTGTGAACAATAAGATCTGTTCCGTACGAACCCATGAAGGAAAAATGTAAACAACCTGAATCTTAGCACATACACACAAATCATCTTCTGACCAAAAAATGAAGTTGTAAGAAAACTACCAGCCAATAAGTGTTGCACACAATGTCTGTGAAAACTGTACAAATTAAGTTATGTAAATAAAGAATTGGCTTTTTCTGCATGAAAATAATGGAGTTTGATTTATTACAGTATCTGATGATCCGAGGCGATCGCGAGAGGCGACAGCCAAGCCTGCCGGGGAAAAGGACGTGGGACGAGCAGAGACGGGACTACGTGAACAAACAGCCGGCAGCGAAACGAAATTCAAGCAGCAAATATACGAAGTAGCGAAAGGCTCCGGCTACAGCCGGGTGCGGGACTGCACAAAATACACAAAGACAAGAACCGGGCGACGGGGCGGGACCCGAGCGGGAGCGCACGGGGCTGGGACAGCGCGAAACGCACAGAAACAAACACAGAAATAAACTCAGAAACAAACAGAACTCCCGGCAAGGCGCCGCCCGGGGCCAGTGAACATGCACCGAAAAATGCATTGCTGCCATTGAGACGTAGGGAGACAGCGGTCTCCAGAAGTGTGGTGAGTGTACGGTCAAGAACAGATGTGGGAGACACACCGGATAAAAGAACTTGCGAACTTTATTGCTGCGGCGTAGAAAACAACATGAGAGTAGATGTACAAAATGCCTTTTCTATGGAAAGGTGGGGTGAGTTCGGGCAGTTTTTGTGCACAGCGGCCATAAGGGAAGATATGTTAGCCACAAAACCCCTACATGGTATTTTATTAGAAATTCGTTTAAAAAATTACAATCTGATGAAGGGACCGCGGCTGCTGCAGCAACCGCCTCCCCGCAGGCTCCAGAGACCTCTCGGTCAGTACCTCCTGTGTCTACAGGTCCGTTTCTGTTCCCTCTACCCACGAACGATGGAAAAGCTACCTTCTATTCCCGTTTTTCATGTTGAAAATACTATTAAAAATGTTATAGCCACTTTGGAACAGCTTTCCAATCTAAGCCACGTGAAGACGAGGCCGCACCGGGAACCGAACTAAAAGCCAAGCGACAGCATCTGTGTGCCTGCGCCTCTGTAAAATGGTTCTGACGGGACACAGTGTCCCCAGGCGGCAATGCGGGGTGGCCGGCTCCAGCTCCGCGGGAAGCCGCGGTGGCGGGAGGTGGTGTTTTATCTGGAGGATAAAACTCACTTCGCGCGGGTGAGTTTTATCCTCCAGAAACCCCCAAGCCCCCGGCACCCGTCGGTTCGCAGCTCCATACGGAATGGCGCGAGCTCTGCAGACGGCAGGAATCGGACCACATTTCCTGCTCACAGCTCCTCCCCAGAGCTGACAGCTCTAATGCCATTCCCTCATTCCCTCCCGGTCTCGTTGCGCGGGATTTTTAACAAACTTGGCGGCTCTGCGGGCGCGGGAGCCACAAGCGCTTTGTGCCTTTTTAACCTTTTCTCTATTTGTTTTCGGTGTTTTTCCCCCTTTTGCTACATGCGTCTTTAGAGGGTTTTGTGGTTTTTTGTGTTGCTTTTCCCCTCCTCTTTCCTACCGCGGGTGTTTGGGGGCAGACGGGGATGCAGCAGCCCCGAGAGGGCACGAGGTCTGTGAAAACTGTATAAAATGTGTGAATAAAGAATTGGATTTTACCTCATGAAGAAAATGGAGTCTCGGCAGCCTTATTACAATACGTTTTCTATCAACCAGGCTGCTGTCCATGTCCTACCACAGACGACTGTGGGGCCTCTCTGATTACAGTGTTCCCTCATTCAAACTAATTTAACATGAATGTCTGTAAAGAAGGGAAAATACAGATTTTTGTGCTGGTCAGGGAAATCTAGTTCAATTGGTTTATCCTACTTTGGGTGGTCAGTCTGTTTCCTGTTCCCTTTCTGAGACAATTCTCCACTTGCACGGCTGTATTTTTACTTACCTACACTATCAGACATTCTCATGGAATGGCTCAAGAACCCAGAGAAGTCAAAGCATATCTGCAGCTAAAGGAAAGTGCTACAAAAGGCTACAACCGGCATCTATATTTTAATTAATAGTTCACAAGTTTTGAGACTATATAAGCATCAATGCTTACAGTCCTGATACTCACAGTAGTCCTGCTTGCTGCACAATATGGAAAACAAATACCAGAGCTTTAAAAAAGTCATTGAAAAAAGAGTATTTTTAGAGAGAGAGAGCTTGCAAGACAGTCACACAAATACAGCTTTTCACCACATTAAATGGGAGAACTTCAAATGGAATTCATCAGTTGATCTTGGCAAGCCTTGATTATATTAACTTTCTTCTGACTTACAGAACGTACCCAGGGCTGGGTACCAAGCAGTATGTTGAGCAATATTGACATTTTAATTGTATTGGTTATTAGCAAAATCATTTTTGAAAAAAACCCTTTTAATTATTTCATTTGCCTCTTAATTTATCATGAAGAAACAACTAATTAGCTTTCACTTCTTTCAGGAAGAAGTTCCTTTGCAGAACGAAGAAAGAGGCCATGGAGTCAAGTTTACCAGTGCTGCACCTTCATTGAGAGATTGTAGCTGGAACATGGAATTGCAACAAACCTAATACTGCTAAATCCCATTTTTAAAGATTTTAATNGCAGCATCCTGGAGTAGAAACCATTAATTTGAGTTATACAGTGCAATCACTGCATAGGTGGACCATACTAAAATGTTACTGAAATACTCTTTAGTGTTAATCTTACTTTTTAGAAATGGTACTAAAAAATCAAGTACAGAGATGGATACAGTGAGGCTCCCCTCATGAGAAGACTAGTATTAAAATTTGTGAGAAGATATAATTAAAACTTTGCCCTTGAGGGGCCAATTTAGGGATTTAAGATCTGTTGCTTGAGAGTTACCTCCTTAAGACCAAGATGACTTTCAAGGATAAATACAAAATAAGCTAATATTATGCTTTACTGACTAATGTTCAGATGCTGTCTGCACCAAGACTGATACAAACTGTATTAACAAGGTCCTAAAGTATATGAATAATGGCTGTTAAAGAAATTATTGAGTTGACAGAAAAGATATTTGCAAACCCACATGGATGTTACAGAAAAATTAAATGCAGGGAAAAAAAATTGCTTTTAATGGTGAGTCTCAGCCTGTGGGCTGGAGTACCCAACTAGATTTGTTGACTCAAAACTGCAGAGGAGCAGCTGTGACACCAGGCAAACTCACACTAGACAGGACATTTTCCCCAGAAGCTAAATAATGCACTTGTTTTAGAAAGTAATGTAATTTCATTTCATTGATTCAACAGTGTGCCAGTACCTGACATGACAAAGTTCCATTGTGTTAAACTTACCTTAGGAAAAGCTCCTCTTTTCTTTGAGAACCAGAATTTGACTCTCTTTAGCTTCCAACCATTGTAACCTGTTTTGTCTCCAGGATAACCTATATCCCTCTGTGGAAACACTGAGATGCCTTGAGTCACCTTGCCAATTCCTCTTAGCTAAACCAGAGTGATCTCCAGGAGTGTTATGTGGCAGAGCACCTTTTCTAGCCCCAGAACTTCTGTGGCTTCTTTACTCTCCCTTACGTTTCTAAATCAGTTATAAATGCCAACACCAGGCCTGGCCTTAGCATCCTATCAGCATTCTCATCACTATGAAAGCACCTCTCAGCCTTTCCTTGAGCCTCTTTCTGCATCTCTCACTCTCATGTAGAAAAGCCTTTTTAAGAAAGAAAACTGCAAAACTAGCTCATGATGAGGCTGTTATCACCAATGATCCATTACCCCCATTTCTGAGTTGCTACTTCTAAAAAAAACCAAACAAAAAGATTTCTGTTCCTCGTTCCTAAATAGGTTACTTTGCATTTAACTCCACTGAAATAACCCTTTTTTCCCCGCTATAACAGTACTCTGCCTTAGAAACAAGTTATTAATGATGAGCTCAGAAAATATAATACAATTTTTGTACCCCACTGACGTAGCTGACATTAGGATCAAAACTAAACACCAAAGAAAGCTCTGTGCAAAGAAAGCAAGGATAAATCTGGTTCTGTTCTGTTAGTAAACAGATTATTCACACTTCAACACAGAAACAGAGCTTTAAAACTTTCTAAAATGGCTGCTGGGTAAGAATTACCTGAGTAAATTGCCAGTAAAGCTTCATTCTCTTGGCTTTGGCATAATTGCATTCAATGAGCCTGGGCCTGCTGTTCACATCCACCAGGCATCTGTTGTCATCATCGTCGATCGTGGGGCTCAGAACACCCACGTGGAGCTGCTGACTGCTTGTGTAATAAACATTCTGCAATGGGAAGCACAAACAAGATTTGTGGCCTCTACACAGAAGCTAATGGCAAAGATATATATGCTGAATAGCAGTAGGCTGACCCCATAGTGGCTTTTAAATTATTTCCTTTCATGCAGGAAGCAACACAACATTTTAAAAGTTGGCCTAAATTAACAATTAATTGCTTAAATGCTGGTTAAGTATTAAAGAGGAAATACGCAAATACAACTGATTATTGTCTCATTATGTGCCTTTTAACTTCTGTTTTCTATGGTCATACTGAGAGTCTTCAAAGAGGAAGATCTACACCCTGGAATTTGCTTGAATATGGCCATCAGCTCTGATTAGACTTTCATCTGAGGATAACACCTCACTGAAGTGGTAAAAAAGAACAGCAGCACAGGACTTCAGTGTATCTCAATCTTTGAAAGGGCAGATAAAAAGATAAATGAAGGTTTTCTACAAACAAATGCTAAAATCCACACTTGAAGCAGCTACTATATACAAAAAAAAAAGTTATTAGCAACTGGTGACAGATACAGGCAGGAGAGAGAACAGAATGGCCACGTTTCAGAGCATTTATTCTCATTTTACTTTTTATATGTCAATACACACAGACACCAGAGACTGGAAAAGGGACAGACACTGGCTGTTCTGTATTTCTAGCAAAGAAAGGCCCTCAAAGGCCTCAGGGATTACACCTGGGACCAAAGACATGAGTTTATTATGTTATACAAATTCCTTCTACTCTGCTTGACTGCAAAGATATGTGGGAGGTTTCTCTAGAAGAAAGAAAAAGAAGGGGAAAGATGGAGCAGATGTATCCTCTTTCAGATTGGCAGGTTACATGTAAGCCCAGGAACATGACACAGAACTATGTCAGGATTGCCTGTTTGCTAATCACAAATAGAATTTATTTTGCTAAAATCAGACCTTTTTCTTGGAAGGACCATGAGAAAAATGAAATGGAAACATCATGCCTTAGGTGTTAAGTCATTGCTTACTCTGGGATGGCAGAGTCACAACAAACAAGGGTAGACAGAAGCACCAAATTATTGCCCCTGTCATTCACTGTAGCTATTCTATTTGTCTGCAACAAAAGGGAAACTGGAAATTATGCTGGGTGTATTTGGGAATCTTTTCAGTGCCCAGAATTTTCTGGTATTTGTTAATTGTTGATGTTGTAAATTGTTTTATGTGTGAGTGTTCTCATTTGAAAACTGGTAAAATAGGAGAGAAAGCAGAAAAGCAGAACAAGCCAGGTCTGCCAAAAGATTTAGGAGCTTCATGTAATAAACAAACAAGTAAATAAATAAAAGGAATGCTGGAAGCAGTCAATGTAGGGATTGAATACAATCACAACAAAAGGTGGTGTTTTGGACAAGACTGTGTCCCCCGTTTATCCTCCTGTAACACTGTCAGGGCAGATGTAACCTGACAGAGCTGCATTAAAGTTAATTAAGTTACCATTAATGGTTTAGACTATCCAAGGTTTTGCTCCCCTTAATGAAGTTTCATTGCTTTCACCTCACAGAAATGATAACAAGCCTGAGCTGGCTGAAGTGAAGTGAATGAAAGTTTTAAGAGACTGAACAGAGAAAAGTTGAATAGTTCAGTCATGCCCTACAGGAGAGAGCAGGGTAATAAAAGGACCTGGCAGAGCACATTTCCAGAATGGATGGTTATGATTGAAGTAAAGATTGAAGTAGATTGTAAGAACTATGGGCACGCTAACAAGATCACACTGCATCCACAATTCAGGTTATTAACATTCCTGCAAACAAAACTGATGCCTTAGAAAACCAACATTTAGAATGCACTTTCTAGACAGACAAGAGCAACTATTTTAGACATGTTTATGATGTATTTAGATGATTTTTTTTTTTTTTTTTGAGAGAGACTGAGGTAGTGACAGAGCAAGGCTGTAAGATGATCTTAAAAGGGGATTGTTAGGACACCCTAGAGATGAACTTTTTCTTGCAGCTCATTTACCTCTTACCTGAAATTACTACTAGAAAACAATAAAACATAAAGGGAAATTGTTAGTTATTTAAATTTTTAGCTAATAGGAAGGGATATTTCACTTCAGCATGCTGTCACTACAGAAAACATGGTACAAGAAAATAAAGGGGGAGTTGCAATTTTTTTCTTAATGATACGTATCAGTCACTGGAAACAAATGAGCAGGCTTGGTTATAACTCTGAGAAGTGCATTCTATGGCTCAAGGTCTGCCTTTGAGCTCATCACAAAGAAAGCAGGGTGCCTGCAAACCCTTGGGGCTGAGCTGTATTTATTAGCTCAGACACCTGAGCCTTTTGTGGCATGGCCTGAAGGCTGCAGGTAAATCATTTCACCTTCTGGAGGGACAGAGCAAACCCAGTTCACACTACAGCTCCACCAGCTTTTTCTGGTGTCAAAACTGCAATGGTTCAGTCTGAGCCTCATTCTGGGCAGCAGCGGAACGATGGCTCTGGCTGGTGGAACTACTCAATTCTGCTTGTTGGCAAAATTATACAGAAGCAAAACAATCAAATACAATTATGCTTAACAGATTTAATTAGCAGGTTGCTAATTAAGAGAGCCTATCTGCTAATATCACTCCATTTTTCATTGTGGGCCAGTTAGAAAAAGAGGTGAGAAATCTTGAATCCTCACCTAGTGTTGGGAAAGGCACCTTTCAGCTCAGTAAGTGGCATGCAAAAATAAGCTCAAAGTAGAACAGAATGTGGTAGGGTGGCAGCCTGTCCAACAAGGCTCTTTCAAGATGTCACTTTGCTTATCCAGTAATGTGGACAACATTTAACTGTTCTATATACCATTACAAACATTTTAGTCTCTTATACAATAAATCCACTTCTTGTTTCACTTCAGAATTGAAAACACTGCACAACCTTGCAGCTTGACTGCTGTGTTTTTCTACTGGAGCAATCACATCAAAAGCACAAAAACTCTAAAAATTCGATTTGAGCAACATGTTAGCCAACACGGAGGTACTGGTTTATGCTGGCACTTGGCCAGAAAACTTTTCTTAAAACCTACTGACAATCCCTGGTTCCTCTCCCCCATCCTGAGAGAACACAATAATAACTGTTGGGATGAAGGGAGGAGATCCATTTTGTAAAAGAGAATTAACTATTGACACTACTGATTACTGTTCTAGTCTGAAACCTAAAGCTATTAAACATGAAACCATGGTAAAGCCTCCCTTTAAATAATTATATTAAAAACACTTTAATTGCTTTCATATCAGACCTTCCTGTTTCTATTTGCTTACTTGCATTTTTCAAAATACTTTTTGAGTTGTGGTTTTTGGGTTTTTTTCTTCCATTTGGGGTTTATTTTTGTGGCTTCTAGTTTGGGTTTTTTTTGTTTAAGGATGGTACACAAATTAGTTGTGTGGAGCAGGCTGCAGGAGATTACCTGAGTTACATGACCTGAATTACCCTCTCAAAATGTATATGTTAGCTACGCACATCTATGCCTTTTCATTGAACATATTTTAAATTGACCTTCGTGTAAAGTATGGCCTTGAAGATTAAAACCGTGCTCATGCTTTAACATCCTGTAGCCCTATAAACACACAGCTTGCACTTGTGATTTAAACAAGCTGTTGAATAGATAAATGATCACAGCAGTTCTTCTTGAGAAGGATGCTTTTAACAAGCATCAACAAGCACATGAGCTGTTTTGCAGTACACTTCAGCACAAAATGGGCAATTGAGGCACTTTTGTTTAAAACATTTGAAAAGATACAGGCGAAATGCATTTTATTAGCACATTTTTTCTATAATATTGCAAACATCACCATTAACCAACACAACAGGACAGAAATTCTGCAGTAATTCAGGGCAATGATTTGTTGAACAATCACTCCAGTACTGTCCTGAAAGTCCAAAGGACTGAACACTAAATATGAACTGCTAGGTTGTTGGGGTAACTTTGAAAATTTTACTTAGAACTTGGACTTCTCATGTGAGCTACAACAGCAAATGTCACATCAGTGCTTATTCAAGGGATTAGACCTTAGACAAAAATTTATTTTGTTCTACTGAAGTCAAGACACATGCTCTATGCTGATTTACAGCATTCATTCCAAGTTCCTTAGCAAAACAAGCACGCATTTTCACATCACCATCACACACATACTCCTGGAGGAGCTACTGAATTTCCACAGGAAGAATCTTGCCTGGATATTGCTACCAAAGCACCAGGAAACAACTCCCTTTGTCTGCAACAAAATAAGCCTCCTTACATTTCATTAGTCTGTTCTAGCCCACAGCATTTTACCATCTTGTTTTTTCACTACAGTAGCATTGATGTACAACTCCTGAGCATGTGGCAGGGAGTACTTCTGTTCAGGAAAACAGTTAGGTTTGACAAAAGGCACTTACTTTCTCAAAAAGGGAATCTGCAAGGATTCAGCATTACTGTCAGTGAGAAACTCTGTAAAAACCTGGGCAGGATTTGTGATCCACAGAGTCTCAGAGTCAAGGTGTGCCCTGATCCTTTGGCACCTCTTCTTCAAGCACTCTCCCACCAGGTGGGTGAGTGCCACGCACATAGGGACAGGCTGCCTGCTTTCTCTGCAGGTCCAGCTGCATTCAGTGACTTCAGGCAACTTCCCCTGGAAGCCTGGGGCTCACAGCAAATTAAAGTGATGGGAAAGAAATTCTTCAAAACAAAACCCTGTTATCAATATAATGGTTTGCAACAAGCAAATGATTAACGTAACAGAGGTCTTCTACCTGGGTCTGAAGAGAAGCACATTGGTTGCCTTCAAAGAATGACAAGGGTGTCTGCCACAAGGACCAGCCTCATAACTAAACTCTTCATAACTAATCTTCCCCCAGGCTGTAAAATGTGGGGATTTCTTGTAAATTGTTTCCAGTATTTTTAATATCTGCTGAAAAATTTGGCCTGCGGATACCCTTATGCCTGTAAATTGGCACCTTCCAACTAAAGGACCAATTATTCTGTAGCTTTCTTGAATTTATTTTCCTAAAAGTGTCCAATCTAAAGCCATCATTTCACTTCCGTTTGCTCTACCCAATAATCTGTCTATTTACATTGAGACAAGAAAGCTGAGTTTGGTATCATGTAATTAAAACTAATAAAATGGTCCCCCAAATCCTCATGAGGTGAAGGTGTGAGGTTTACTCAAGGCATAGTTATTTTTGTTAAACAATTTATCTTTTTTTCTTAAGAAAAACATTTATTTGTCCTGGAAAAAGATATCTAAAGGATGAGAACATGAATGAAGTGGTAGTTGAGAGTTGCATAGGATTCTCAGGAAATCATAATAATGTCTAGGAACTATTAGAGAAAATTAGGTGCTTGAAATGTTCTCCACACCTGCATTTCAGGTGAACTAGTTTGTTCCATGTTATTTTTTCTTAGTTAATATTCTAAGCTTAACATTTTCTAAAAATTTCCTTGAGTATCAAGAAAACTTACAATATTGCAATGAAAACAAAAGCTGTATTCAGTACTGCTATTCAGACCCACTCCAGGAATAAGGAGAAGCAGCTTCACCTTTTATTTGTCATTGGACCAAGCAATACCCTTGCTCATTTTTGGAGAATGCCAGGACTCTCCCTCTCTCCTGATGCAATCACATGTACCAAATTAGCGGGGAAGAGAAAACGGAGAGCTTATTCTTGGAGTCACAATCTCCTCTAAATCTCAGTTGTTACATTCAGAACAAAGGGTCTTTTGCCCCTTCTATTCCACCCATCCCCTCCAAGACAAATTCTGCTGTAAGTTGTAATCTTGAAACATCACTTGCACAGCCCTCTCACAGTCAAGAGTTCATCCTCTGCTGAGCTAGTGCTCCCTGCAAAGCCCTGCACAGCACATACACGTGCCAAAGGCATGGAGGGAGCGCAGCACAAAGTAGAGCTGAGCAAGAATGCTCACAATTGGAAAATAAGAGTTTGTGATTTATAAAGAGTTAGAACTGAGAAAATGCATATGGAACCTAGCACGTGCATGCAGAATACTTCTTTGCTGATATTAAAGATCCTCTGACAAGCTTTGGCTGCTTCTGTTTTACGGAGGGGGATGATGCTAAGTATGATCCACAGAATCCCCGCTCATACTTCAGCTCTCCCCCAGCCTGGCCAGACAGAGCCAGACCAAAAGGCTGGGACAGACTTCACTGGTACAGATCAGCCACTCAGTCAGGGCCTGGAAAACTGAAAGATGCTGCTGCTCTTTCTGAAAATCACCAGCTTGAATGCCATGGCAGGTTTCCTGTAGGGCTGGAAGGATAATTTAGGTGCAACATTCACATCTTGTGTGTTGCGCTGCAGTGGTGCAGTGCAGAACACACCTAAATCTGCCATGGGAGAAATGAACCACCATGTAATTCAACCAACATTTTTCTGCCCAGTGAAAATATTATACCTATACAAGATAAAATCTGCATAACCTCCCCATGATGCTGTACAGTCCAGGGGAAGGTAAATGAACTGCTCTTACTTGGACACAAATGCACAGCTTTGGCCTCACAACAATGTCATGTAGAGGTTCTCTTCTTGAGAAGTTTGCCCTAGAAGGTTAAATTGTGATTCCCATTGCAATTAACACTGAAATTCCACTGACTCTGAGTGCAATGGGATTTTTGGCTCCAAGTTTGTTATTAAACTTTGAAAAGCCACCAGACTTTATAAAGACTTCAGAGCTGAAGTGGGTTGCCAGTTGCAGTAAACAATTCATAGCAGCTGGTTTATCATGTAGCAAAAAGTTACACTGAGATGTTCAACTTAACACAAGATGATTATCTGAAGGATAAATTGCTAACTCCCCACTGGAAGTTTAGAGCAATACATACCAATTTTCAGCCTGAAAGCTATTTATAATCCTTATGGCAGTGTTCCCAGATGAAATCACGCTGGAGACTGGTACAGGACTCTGCATTTATAATGAGCAAACTTAAAGCGCACCACCAGCAGTATTTATTTGCTACCCTGCCTTTGGCATAATAACTATGAGGGATAAGAAGCCTGATTCACCACTACTTTATTCCATCTTAGAACCATATTTTTCTCCAGATGAATCCATGAAGTCTTTTACTGTCAGGAGTAATATATTAACACACTAGGTCCAAAGTCTCATAGCAGATTCATACTTGACTGTAACTCCAGCTAAAGAGCAGTCAGGTGGATTCCAGTAAATCCAGACTTAGCTCCCATTGCCTTTACTTGGCTATATGTATTGTTTCTGATTCCTACTCTGGCATGTCTTGTTACATAAACATACCTGAAAGAAAGAGCTTTCCAACCCTGACAAGAAAATGCCCAACACAATTCAAGTTCATTCTGAGCAACACAAACACTAATTGTGAGCAACACATCACTAAGATAAAAATCAAGTGTTTTCCCATCTACTGTTCATGTAGGAAGTGGCAGAGGAGAGAGGCTGTGCTGTCCTGTAGCAACAGCATCTCTGTGTCTTGTGCTGCCCTAAAACGCTGCTGAGGAAGGAAATACATGAGAACATGGACTGAGAATTACAGAAAGTTACCCCTAAGCCACAGGTCAACCCTCAGAAGATTCATGCTAGGAAGGTTTTCAGCCTGATGACTCAACTTTAAAACCATTATGATGATACTTATCCATGTTGAGGATCTATTAACTATGAATCTTGGCTTAGTGAAGAGCTGACAAACAGCTCTGGTATACCAAGTGCAGCAACACCTTAACTTAGATTTTAATTGTATTAAAGTGTGTAAGAAAGACTCACTATTTCACTTCAGTGTTCAGATTTGTATCTACTGAATTAAGGCACCAGCATACTGATTATCTGACCTACTTGCTCTTCTTCATGTCCATGCACTAATTAGGACCTGAACTCTGAGCAACAATATTTGATAACAATAAAACTAAGGTGCTCAGAAACTTTAAATAATACAGTGTGGTGCTATAAATACATGCTTAAAGACACAAAAATGTTAACATCTTAATAGAAAATAGGTACTAAAGGCCAGACCTTTTCTTTCTAATTTAAATTCATGAACTTATATTGCAGTGGAATACCTAATTCTGGTAGAGCCTACTTTGGTATTCTGCTTTGGTTTTATTTAAAACAAGCAAACAAAAATCCTATTACTTAAGCTCCACTGTTTAAATTGAATAAAACTGTCAATCATGGGGTTTATATATGTTCTCAGCATTTACTGCCATAGTTCTCCTAATTCTGGTAAGTACAGAATTAACGGGTCCTGGATAAATTAAAATTTTACCTGATTTGCTTCCTAATGTGTCCTGGGTTGTAGTATGGGATGTCCACAAAGTATTCTATCACCATCTTCATGAACTGTTGAATCCAATTGTTGAAGTAGTCTTCCCCCTAGGCCCTGCCCCCCTCCCTTTTCTGTTAATGTGTCTTCTGTTAATGGCCCATCAATACCTTGCCCATGACTCATAGATAAGCTATCTCTCGTTAATGAGCCATCAAGGACCCTCCCTGTATGACTCATCATCCCATTGTGAGATGCTCTTGCCCAGGGGAGGAACCAAGTATTCTCACCTGGATATAATCAGGGATTTGGGACAGTACAGACACTGGATTCCCAGAGCTACCAGACCTTTCTACGGGATCACTGCTTCACAAAGACCACCTCATCTGGAGCGCTTCCATAACCCTACTCAGGTTGTATTCTGACTCTGTCAGTGAGTGGGGGTTTTGTTTTTGTATTATTGGATTTATCTTATTTTATTTACTTTTTCTTCTTTCTTCTTAATAAATTGTATTTCTGACTTGAAGCCTCTCACTTGGTTTGCTTTCAAACCACTACATAATGTTTCTCCAGGTTTTGCTCTTTTCTCTGCACAAGATCTCTACATCTCGTCCAGTAGAATTTTTTTTTAAAAGGCAGTAAAAAAATCCAGAATCATTCTGGCATCTGTGTCCTGTTTTTTAAAAAAACATGTTGTTTTAGGGCTCCTGTGACTTGGACCTATCTGCAGTTTCCTTCATCCTTTCCCACCAATCTCTCTTAAACCTTCACAGTTTTCCTTGTGGATTCCTAAAGAACCCCATGTCTTTCTTACCCTGTTTTCTTTTCCTTCAATACATATTCACCAGAAAACAAACAACCTTTGTTTCCATATGCTGATGCACTGGTCTATCCTTTAAGGCAGAGCTGACTTCTAGGCAAATTAAAATCTGAGCTGGTTCACTGCCATCTGTGTATAAGCACTTGGTAGCTCAGTATCAATAATTTAAAAGCAGACTTTTTCACCTTTTCATAGCTAGACCTCCAGATTACTATGGACACAGTCACGTTCAAATAGTTGTGGGTTTACATAATGCCACGTCTTCACCTTGAACCTCTTCCCAAGTCATCGTCTTACCATGCAGCCTATTTTTCCTGCAATAAAATACAGCTTTTCCACTTAAAATTGACCCTTGCTGTTTTCCTCACTGATGTCAAGACTCATGCCCACTACAAATCCCTCCTGAATGCTTCTGAAAACTCGGTTTTCAGGCTGCCTTTCAGGAAGGCAACATCCTGCCTCTTGTTCTGTTTCCCACACTGCTTAAACTGCTTGTCTTCATTTTCAAAGCCCTACTGAACCCTTCTTTTGTTACTTATCAGCCAAGCAAGTATCACTAGCTTATCATCCAGCTCCTAATTGCCAGCCTTCACTGTTTTCTGCCTGTTCCACAGAATTTCCCAAATGTCCAAAAAGAAAAAAATAAATCAGTAACTTTAATTCTGCTGTTGAATCCAAAGCATTACTCAATAATATTCTGTCAGTACCTCCTAGCATTCCCTTCTCCTCTCTCCCAGAATCTCCTGTTTCAAATATTCTATTTGTAGGATTTATCTCTTCAAGTCAAGGGCATAGGTTTTATTCTGAGGTTGTAGACCACTTGATATAAAAGACATCTGGGTCATTATTGGAATGCCTAGAACTGCAATAATAAGCATACCAATTAAATAGATGCAGGGATGTATCAGGTAGCTTACCACATCTCAGAAAGTTGTTCTTCTAGTGGTATAAACTTCTGAGAGTTTTCTAAAATAAATGGTGTTATTTCAACCACTCTTACATTTTCTAAACTAAATTTGATGACATTTTTTGTCTACAAGGGATAAGTTAAGGCAAATTACAATCAAGTGCCATACCCTCTTAAGATGCTCTGCAGTAAACACCTTTGTGAGGAATAAGGAAAAAATTCGTGTGGATAAAAATATAGTGTGTTTAAAATTAAAAATGTAGGAAAATGTATAACATGATTTTAACCAAGCCAGGTGTGCAAACGGCGGGATCCGCTTATCAGATCTCCTTTCCGGGGAGAACAATAAGCGTGGCCGAGACCATGTGGTGGTTTCATGTTCGCCGATTGAGAGACAGGATTTTTGGGAGGACAAAAATGCG
>VXBB01015283.1:41955-129473 GCA_013399915.1 Illadopsis cleaveri
GGGCCAAGCGGGCCTCTCGTGAAGGCCCGGGCCTGGGCAAGCCTGGCCTTCCCGGCCCCCCCCGCCTCTCCGCAGTGGGGAGGGAGCCGAGAGTGCCTTACCTCTTGTGAAGCCGGAAGGAAAGAGAGCGATCCCAACTTTCTTTCCAACTTTTAAAGCTGTGTGTTTCTCAGAGGTGGATCCCCAGGCAATTGGCTATTTTGGTTGTCAGTTTAAAAGAATTCACCTATTGCACTCCACCATCTGTGCTAAACCAGCACAGACCATTTACAACAAAAAGGATGTAGCCAGGCCCACGATGGTTGCTTAATCACCCACCATCAACGCCCGATATGAATCTGGAGCCAAGCCACTCAACAATCCACCTTGCCGGGAAACCCATTCAGCTCCTGGAACCTGGACAGGAAACCCTTTCAGAACATTGAACACCGGACTTGCATACCGAGACCCACAAAAGACTTAGCCCGAGGATATGAAAAACCATATAAAAACTGGACCCTAGAGACTGAACGTGTGGCCAGGGGGAATCAGTCTCTCGGGGGACTGTCTCTCTGCCACCCACACCGGTGTTGTTTTTTTCTTTTATTGTGGTTTTTCTTGTTGGTGACGGGATTGTTTTAATAAATTGTTTTCTTATAATTTGATCTCACTTTTCATTCATAACACCTTGATCTCAAGGGTTTTGGGGTTCTTGCTTGTTTGTTTGAGGTTTTCAGTTTGTAGATTCATTTAGTTTTGCTTTTTAATACAGCCCTGTTGTGTTTAATTTTGTATGGCAGTGAGCAATGACTGTGGATACAGAGGTCCTTTAACTCCTCTTGTGTTCCACAAGTGCTGTAATTTTTCATCATTTTGTGACAGGAACAAAAGCAGTTCCTGTACAACTCTGGAAGAATCCCCAGCCCCATAAAGGTATTTCTTTCTTAACACCTATGCCTACTCTTTCTCCTGGCTTCACTGAAAGGAATCAGTATCTGTTTCTAAGATCAGATGAGCCAGTCTCACCCATTCTTAGAATCACGTGTGCATTTGATGTCAGTTTTTCAGAGATACCATACTGACAACCAACACATGCAAATTCAAGAAAAAAAAAAATCTAAAATGTAGTTACTTTTTGTGCTAAAAACAATAAAATAAAGACATTAAAACTTCTACATGGAAATGAGGCAACACATTTTAACCTAAGCTGGTTAGTGACAACCTCTCTTTTGTTTTTTTTCAACTACTGGCAAGGATATACTTATTGTCCCCCCACAGAAAAACCCCAAAGAACAATACACCCACAAGGGTTCATCAGCCAGAGTTAAGTTTATAAAGTGACTTTCATGCAAACACCTTTGAGAGGACAAATTGAAATGGCAAACCACCTGCAGCCAAAGAATCTGCTTAGAGACTTCAGTTACAGTAGAAATGCCAAAAAATTAATATGCAAATTTAAACTAAAATAATAACTCAGAACATACCAGAGTGTCAGAGCACTTCAACAAAAAGGAAGCTCTGAAGTTCTCACCTATTCCTATTAGCAGTGTTTCATTCAGCAGCAGTTTTAACCTCCCACTTGACCTCCTAACCTCTCTGAAATAATAATACTCTGAAAGTCTTATTCTGGATATTATGGAAGTTTTGAATTCGTTAGGAACACAACCCAGCTGGAGACCCATGGGATGAGCAGCACCAATGGTCTGGAGCATCATCACTGTTCCAACAAAATGAGGAGGGACAAAACCTTCTGCAGTGCAGCAGAGGGCCTCAAACACCAAAACAAAAAGAACTTCACTTTGTTCAAACACAGGAATGTGAGAGAAACTCAGCACAGATGTACAGCACTCACAAAGACAATTTTCTTCAGTGTTTTGTCTCTCACATGGCTGCAGGAATTGTCTTTACAGCTGAGATACTGCTATCTGGGAACACCATCTCAAAAGCTTATTACTTGCAGGTACATTGTGCATTTCCATGCACAGAACATTAAGTGCTGCAGTTTCAGTGACAAACAGCAGTTCTTGTATCAAGCTCTACCACTTGAGCTGCTCAGTGGGAACTTCTGTAGTCTTTTAGGTTAGAATTAGCCACTTTTCTGAGTGAAACCTGACACTATTTCCCTCAGATTATCATGTCATACCTGCCTACATTGACAGAACAGACAAACACTATAGGTAGCCTAGTTTCATGCTCAGAAGCATTATTTTTAATAAACTATAACCAAAGAAATCTCTGCCAGTTTTAGCTGCCTGCTTTGTCATAATATGAATAAAATGTCTGTGCTGTGATGTCCTTTTCTTTAAGTGACTTATATGACTTAACAGCCAACTTCACAACACAGTATTAATGGATGAGACTGCCTGAATTCTGATGTTGCAGACATGACTGATAACCACCAAAGCAAAGAGCACATTTACCATTTTTTGTTTATTATCTCTGTCATCAACAGTTAAACTTTTCTCTTTTTTATAAAAGAGCAAAGGCCATCTACATTTACCTTTGGATTTGTGCTGATGGAGGCCTGTGGTGTGGGTGTTCAGAGGGCAGAGGTGAGAGGTGCAGCTTGGTGCAGTCTCCCTTCCATGGAAACAAAGGAAAGTTACTCTGCTCCCACCTAGGCACACTGAGGAGTATTTTTCCTCTTAAACCAAGTTAAGCCCATTAAACTGAAGAAAAGAATTTCTCATCTTTTAAATCGACAGCATCAAAATCCAAGCAAATCCTTAATCACTGTAGCCTGAAAAAAGTAAAAATATTATGCTTTAGCTCTAGATAATGTATTTCAAGTAATAAAGCCTATCACTTCAACTGATTTGTTTCAATCTTTACTGTTGGTCTCTCTCTGTAGAGACTGACAGGAGCTCAAGAAGTTTTATCCATCCCAACTGTATCCTAAAAGAAAATTTCTTCCCTGAAATACTTTTAAGCTCTCCAAGGCAAGTGGAGAAATATGTATGTCTTAATAGAATAGGCTCTTTCTCTGCCTGCCAAATGTCTTGAAGGAGTGGCTCCACTTCTTTCAGGGTGACAGCAAATGACACTCAAGAGAAAGAAGTCACATCTAGAATTTAAATGAAGATCCTGCACACTATGACCTCATGTGGAAGCTGGAGCTTCGATCCTGCCTGTGTTCATTAATAAATTGCAAAGTTCACAAAGCTTTGCAAGTAAGATTGAGTTGTGTCTCAGGCTGAATTACTCTGCTCATATCCCAGAGATTCCTCTTTTCTTCTGGCCCCCAAAAGAAGGGAAAAGAAAAGCATCACCTAATACATTTCTATCACTAAATGTACTTTTAGTGCTAATAGCATTTTTTAACAGAAAGATGGAAAAGAAGAATGCCATTAGAAGCAACCATACACCAGGATTTCTTACCATGAGTATTTAAGTCTTAAAAGATTTTCTAAACTTGGAACAAATAAAGCAGTTCAAAAAGCAGGAAATTGCTTTGATGTCCAGGAGGACATTAATTCAACTGCCCTAGCTGTGAGGAAGCCCTGCTGTGCTTGGCTGGGTGAGCTTCACTTCTCCTACGACTACCAACACTGCCAACTCTGTGCTGTGCCCCTTACACAAATTAGACTGCCAACCTTGGCAAGAAATGCAAATGCAAATACTGTGACATGCAAAGGCATGTTGCTTAATCATGCAAATGGTATGATATCTCCCTCCCACCCCCCCCCATTTTCATTCATTTCATTTAGTTTCATTTCTAGGCCATTCAATCATACAGTGAAGGCTCAATATAAACTCAGGCCCTTGACAGGCCTAGCAGAAGAGGCTCAGATTTCTGAGCAGCTTATCAGATGGATGAGGCAGCAAAATAAAATCAACAACTCTAAACCCAGGCTGTTTAAATGACCTTCAAGTACAACACTGAATAGGTAAAATAGCTCTGCTAAGCTCCAGCCTGCTGAGGTACCACTGGGCTGTGATGCTGAGCTGCCTTCAGCACCAAAGACAGATTATGTCAGATTTTTCTCTGCATTTTCTGCCTGTCTTAGAAGGCTTTATTTTAATATCTGAAATAGATTATCCCATAACAGTATCTGCAGGACACAGACTTAAAGAATAGAAAAAGCCTGCTGTCTTGCTGTTTTGAATTAATACAAAAACTAGGCACATCAGTCACTCATAATTAAAAGTCACTGAATACTCACAATATAAATAACAGTTCTTTCAGGACTCTTTTAAGTAAATTAATTTTACAATATCCTTTTGATTGTTCTAAACCAACAACAATGACTACTGTTAGCTTCTTAGTTTGCATATGAAGAGAAACACTAGTAAGGATTATTACAATTGTCTGTGGTACAATAAACTATTCAGTGATTTGCATTATTTTGTGCAGATGGTCCCTAAAGCACAAATCTATGGCCCTACACAGGCCTTCTAGGGCTAGATGTTCCCTTGGAGGGCAGGAGTGACAGAGGCATGCACTGGAGAAATCCAGTGGTTTGGGAATTAATTAATAATTAGTGGAATGGAAGTCTTCCCTCCTTCCCAGGGCACACTGGCCCATGCCCACAACAGAGGAAATGCTGTGCTAGGGCACAGCCAAGGGGAGACAACACCAGTGCAGTCCTGAGCTATGTGTCTACGCCAAACTGCACCGAGGGAGGACAATGACCCTCTCAATTGCTAGAGACAGTCCCAAGGCTCAGACAGCCTGTGCAGGAGCTCAGGAAAGAGGCAGTTCACACCCTGTCCTGGTCCCAGCTGGGCTGTCGTGACCTGTGATATGAATCAAGTGTGGCAAAACCTCAGAAGAGCAGAGCTAAGTTTGACCCAAAGCCACATTAATTGTACTTAGCTCTCCCCCCAAACTAAACCCGACTGAAGTAAAGCATCAGATTTTCAGTCAACAATGTGCTGGTCCAGATCTCCCCTTGGTACACACCTGGAGGACACAATTACAGCCAGCTACAAGTTATTCCTTCAGCATGCTGCTTTCCAAGCCCACTGTAGTCAGCCTCTTAAGCAGAATCTCAGGGCAGCAATTTGTCAGTATCCAGTACAACTCACTCTGTGACTTACACCTGTTAGATTCACTGCAGGAAGGCAGTGGAACAGTTAAAATCACACTACCCACACTCTTAATCTTTCAATATGAAATCTCTTTGTGTGCTTCAAGCCAACAGGCCCTTTCCCTGCAAACTGAATTGCATCAGCCCTAAAAGGAGGTGCCAGAAAATTTTGTTCCTGCAACAGTCATAGAACAATTTGGGAGATGAATGGGAAGCTGAGGCAACAGGCTACATCCTCATCTGAGATGCTGAATCACAGTGATGTACCTGATTCTGGCATGGTGTTGAGTGCTCTCTAAATAAAACTAACTTTACATTCTCCATGGCACATGGGGCACCAGATTTACTCTCCTGTTGCACAGAGTATCTACCTGACTTGTTCAAAGCTGCTTTGCATTTAATATAATTATTTGATATAATATATTGCATTTGATATAATTATTATTTAATTAAAGCCATTTCATGGCTACTACCCAGAAAGCATTTCTTTAGATACTGTCTGAAATCCTTGGGCCAGCCTAGCTGAATTGACAGCTTTAGTCACTGTCCTGTTATCCCAAAACACCCAGAGTTTATCCTTCACAATCAGTTTGATCCATCCCCACTTATTTACACTACTGACTCACAGCTGCCACTGTTTTGTACTGAAGATGAAACGTTTTCATGGGTTACTCTGTTTGGTTATAGTTACCTTATATCTTTAATGCTTGGTTTGCTCCTTTAAAGAAGAGGTGTCAGAAATATTAGAGTTTCTTTTTTATCTATCTCAAGTCTTGGAGAGCTTTTAGCCTTTTGGGGAAGCGATAGGCCTGAGGTCATGGAACTTTTCTTCACCCCTGTCCAGACAACATATTTGTCTTGGAGTTGGCAAATTCAGGAAGAGATGGAATTATTTCGATGCCATTGATTTTCCCACACAGAGGACTCTTCTCTTTCCCAAGATGAACTGGGCTTCATCTGCTTTTATGGACAGAATAGGAAAATAAAGTATCAAGAGGTATTTTCCTTGTTCTGGCTGATCCTGCTTAAGCAGAGGCGTTGGACTAGATGATCTCCAGAGGTCCCTTCCCACCTCCAACATTCTCTGACTGTGAGAAATAGTTTCCCATAAGAACAAGGCTGAAAACTGCTGGAGAGCAATAAACTTGGAGGTACAGGAAGATTCCTAAGAGGTAAATATTTAATTAACAAAAAAGTTAATCAGTATTGATGTTTAGAAGTCTAAACAGTGCCACAGAAGATGAAGTAAACATCAAACTAGACACGGTATTTGGAGGTGCTGTTATTTCTTCTTAGTGTCCTTAACTACAGCGCTATCTCAGGGAATATTGATCTAATTACAGAATTCCTTCAAATTTATGTACAGCAAGTAGAGTCTGCAGTAGAGTCTGCCCAGAAATGGGTGCTGTGCAGCACACAGTTAATTCATAATCATTCAGCATGGCTCCTGCTGGAAGTTGGGAAATGAGACACCTCAGAGTGCTGTGTGTGTCACACATCTGGCAGAATGACATGCAGCTCACTTGACAGCTCATATTTAAATGTGCCTTGAGTGCTCAAGAAGGTCCCAAGACTCTCAGTCTACCTTTATGCAAACACTCACAGTTACTCCTGTTACTTATCATATTGAATTTAAAAATGCCATCTGGGGAAAAAAACAACCTGCTCCAGAAATGCTTACACCTCCCAAATTCATAGCTGCTAACAACAAAGAGGTTAAACTTGATGAGATGTTTAAATCAATCCAGTAGGTGAAAGGACTTAGTGTTGTGACTGCACCGGACACAAATGAATTATGATGAGTCAGTCACTGCCATAATTTGATCCAGCAGTGCTGACAGCACACAACCCTGAGGCCAGCTGGTACCCAAATTATGCCCCATCCAATGAAAACACTGTGCAGGCACAATTTAACAAAGGAAACTTTTTTAGCACACTGCGTCCCACTAATGCAGTGGTATTTGATAATTTCTATTTGAACAATTGAAGATTTTCTCACATAAACACATTTAAGGACAAGTAAAAAATGTAAGGATTTGCTTCTGTGTTAATATAGAATAGAAGATCAAATTAAACACCTAAAGCAACATGAAATTTGCATCTCTGATTTACCATGATCCACTTCTGCCACACTGGGTCCTGTCCCTGCCCTTCTGATCAGAGACCTCCATCCCAAAGACAAAGCAGCATGATCTAAAAAATTCCAGGTTTAATGCAGTAACCTCAGCTTTATCCTTTTTTAAAATTTTTATTTAAACCTCATGTTGTTTTAGCAAAACCAATGAGTTAATGAGCTGTGTTGCTATTTTTAACTTCCCAAACTGCCATTTGTGAGTCAGTCAAGGCAGATATCACAGTTTTAAGGCTAATTTGAGAGCTTGAAAGCACCAAAAATAACTGCTGAAATGGAATATGCATGCTGAACAAATCACTATGTCTTTAACACAGCAAGAGCAACAAAGCTCCAATATCCACAATCAGCGCAGTTCCCTGCCAAAAACCCCCAAAGTTAATTCTGTAGTAACATCAGAATGACTTAAATGCATTTCTCAGGTTTTCCACTTGATTGCTCTGAGCCTCTATGGACAGCCAGCTGAGTAGACAGGTTTGGCGTAACAGAGCTATCACTGTATAATTTGTGAAATCACACTTTGGGAGAAATAAAACAAAAACAAAACCAAACCAAACCAAAACAACAACAAAAAGGAAAATTAATTCAAGAAATTTAACAACTATTTTTAAAGCTATACAGGAACACATGAAACCCCCAACTCCCAAAAATTTCTTTAAAGGCATACCATTATTCCTCCACTGTAACAGTCGAGTGTTATTTCTGAACCTTCTCAACTGAACTGAAATTCATGAAGTCCTAGCTGTGACTGTCACTTGGCTGACATGTGAGTAGATCCACAAGCCAAAATGGACCACCAGTTTTTCACTCTGCTCTCCCATATGCCACAGACTCTGTATTTCCACCTGCTTGCCTCTAAGTGCATTGAGTTGTACTGCATTAAATTATAGTTTCTAGAGATGTGTCAGCTTTGGTGATCTCAACAATTACTTCCTGTGATGGCCACTGACCTGCTCTGATAGGAATATACACCTTATTCCTAATGGGCATCCAACTGGCTTTAATTTCTAGTCATTGGCTCTTGAAACCACCTTAGATTAAAATCTCTAGTATCTCATATTTTCTTTGGGAAAAATACATCTACTTTGTAAATATATTCACATTGAGACTGAACTCATCTCTTGCTAATAGCTAGTTTGATTGCTGATTTTAAATAAATTATCTGACAAACACAGCTCTTTCCTTGGCTTCCAAATCAATGCAGGGGTTTTTTTCTGAGTTACTCATAGCTATTCAATCAACATTTTATGTGAACAAATAATTTCTGACATTCTCTGTGCTCCCCAATTGGATAAACGATGGTTAATGAGCAGGACAAAAAAAAAAAATCCCCTGTTCACAGAAACACACTGTGGATGTAATCATTCCATAAACATTTCTGCAAATAACCACACTCTGCAAGTGCTGAACAATACCAGGGAAGAAACTAAGCTGAGGCTGAATTGCTGATCAGAATCTGAATGAAGGCTGTGGAAGTAATATGGCTCATGTAATTACAGAGGGAGTTAAATATGCTTTCATGGGGACTGAACTTGATCCATGAATTCTAAATGAGCCAGTGGATGACTTCAATTAATGGAATGACATGATAAAATTATCAATAAAACTAAAGTAACTATAAAGTGAATTTTCCATCTACCATATTAACTACCTTCTCTAATAGTTATTAACATACTGTTAAGAATTTGAGAAACGAAAATCTGACCTTCAGAATTTCTGTGTCTGATGAAGTAACGAGAGACAGTGTAGTATTAATCAAAAGAATGTTTAAATTGACAATCATCCCACAATTACTACATCATCCATCTCCAAGTGCTCTGCCTGCACTCCAGTAACTGTTAGTTTTATGCCAAATTTAGATTGTAACCAACAATTGGTTTTAAAAACTGCTGATTGAACTGCCAATTTGCGATGAGGGAGAGACATCTTTAAAACATGGATAACTCTAGTAAGAGCTACATAATATCCAACTCTGATCTATTTCAAATTAATGCACTTACAAAATGTGAAATGTTCCCATAGCAGCAGATTATGAGACTAGACTGCAGGTACCCAACACAGCTGCTCTCTTTCTCCAAGAGTGTGAACTAAAATCATTTCCAAATTCGTCAAGGAAAGCCCTGCCCTTCTTTAGTGGTTGTACTACATCATCTCATACAAAAAGTGCACATTTGCAGAGTGAGAGCCCAGAGGGGGCAGCTTTGGGCCCCAAGATCAGGGCAGGAACTAAGCACTGCAGAGGCAGCAGCAGCCCCAAACCCACCACACCCTGAGTAACATGGGGCTGTGGGCTCCAAAACCTTTCAACACCAGCCCACAGCTCTGAATCCAAATCCAAAATCTAGCGTCAGGCTTATCATCTAGAAGCCCAGCAGTATTTCAACACCATATTTTCAAATGTTTTGATATTTTAACCTGCTGAAATCAATTTGACCAAAACTAGCCTTACAGAAAAATCACTTATAGCATAGCACAAGGAAAAAAAGAAAAAGCTTGGAAATGTTATGTGCATTTTTATTTCCTAGATGAGAACAGTTCTGAACTGTTGTATAATATTCAGGATAACAACTCTAATCTCTTCTAAATTAAAAAAGTACATGAGAGCTTGAAATGCTCGTTGTACATGAGAGCTTGAAATGCTCTGATAATTTTAAATTCTTAGGCACTGCAGTTGCTCTCAACAGTTTCAATTACATTTTCAATGCAGGGGTTTTTTATTACAGATATCCTGGGCAAATTGCCTTAAAAATGTAAACTAGGGAAGAAAGCTCTTACAGTGACCATAAGAATCTCAGTAATAAATATTTGAATCTTACAAAATTAAAAAAAACAATCAAAAGAGGGCATTACATAGCCTGGAAATCAATTAGTTTGATATTCTACTTGCCTTCTTCCTGCACCAGCCTCACCTATTTAACAAAATGATGAATAAATTGTTTCTGGTCAAACTTTAAAGACAGGAGATATATCCTCCTCTCCTTCCATATCAATAACAGACATTTCAGCTGTGGACAAGATAACCAGAAAAGATGATAAAGACGGATTTAGTCATACAGAAAGGCAACAGAATTCAGGATGAAGAGAATAACACAGAGGCTGAGAGGCAAATGCATCACCTAAAGCAATACAGAAAACAGGCAAGGTAATGATAACATGACACAAAAAACACAAAGTGAAAATACTTCATAAATTAATAAAACAAAATCTGTGAGGAACCTTCTGTGATGTACAGCATCGTCAACTAACCAGTTTTTCTTAAAAGCAGCAACTAAAAACCCTCCCAAAGAAATCACACAGAAAAACTCCCAAAGAAAGCCCTCAGTCTAAGCTGTGTGGTCCAACAGAGGGGAACAGAGGTGTTAACTGATTACTTGATTAATCCTCGTCTCTCCACGGGAGCATCCTCTGTGGCCTCAGGGTGCTGCTCTGAGCACTCCATAAGCTCCCTCAGTATATTTTTTTGCTGATAAAATGCATTATTCTTTTCTGCAGTAATGTGATGAAAGCTGAGTTTATCAAGTCTAGGTAAATTACATCAGATTTTTTTGCCAGTTGAAGTTTCTATTATCTCTACGGAAATCCTGCTTTGCTAGGCAAAAGCTGAGGAACTGAATGTCTTTGATAGCATTTTCTGAAGTACCCTTCTGACATTGCTTCTGATCAGCATTTGCAATCTTTCCTCCCATTAAAGGTTAACTTATGCTTGTCTATCTTTTCAGCACGTCTTCTAATATATAGAAAATTGCACCAGTACCTCTACTGTAAAATATTAAATAGTTCTGCTATCATAAAAGAGCTCTTATCCATCCTCTGAGATGAGCATTTCCCTCTTATTTAGAAGAATGGATGAGTGAACAGATATAGCATATTACAGACAACTGCCTTTATTCCTGTTACATTTTGTGGTTAGAGGTTTTATTTGCTTTTTCAAACATGTGTCTTCTGTGGCACTGGCCAAGTTATCTTTGAATGTCCTGATGCATCAACTTGCTTAAAGGACCAGTCATTGCTCAATCAGAAAAATGTTTGGCTATTTTTTTTCTTAGAGCCTTCTTGGCTCTAAATTTTGAAGTAATTCAAGTTCTTGATACTCTTCCTCACAGCACTTAAAATAATTGAACTACTTTTTGAATTCTTGCTTTTTAACTTCAGCTGGAAACCTGGATGCCAAGATTAGTGCTTTAGCCAGATCACTAATTTCAGCTTACAGTAGTATTTTCCTTTTTCGTTCATGCTCACCTCCAGCAGTGATCCTGTACACTAGGGAAGAATATAGATTTCAGAAGACATTTTAAAGTTCTTTTTCATTCTAGACCATTCTATTGAAACGAAGATAAAATTTCTTCAAAACAAAACCATTTCTCCAAGACTACAAAAATCCTATATGCTTCCAAATGAAAAAATCAATGTTACTCTTTGGGGAAAAAAAAAAATATTTTTCAACTCTCTTATTTCACCATGGTTGGAGTTTCAATTCCAAGTGATCAGCTCTCTCAATTCTCACAGGCATACGCAGTGTTTTCACACTACATGGTTTCAAACACAAAAATAAATAAGCAGAAATATCCATTCCATTATTTCCAAATTGAGGGATGTAAACGATATTCCCTCTGATCTCGAATAATGCAGTTCTACAGCTTTTTTCCTCTGCTTTTGTTTTCAGCCAGTGAAGTGTCACACACAAAAGACCTATCCCAGGTCTGAAACCTGAAGAAGGACCTCTTGTGCTGATTCTTTTGAATTACAGTGCCTTTTACCCTCTGAACAGAAAATGACATTCATTATGTCTGATACTTTCATAAAATGAAGAGACAGGTTAGTCTCTGTCCTATTATTATAAAGCCTCATATTCAGTTGCAAAATGGAGTGTGCAAATCCCTCAGACCGATCATATCCACAATCACAAACTAAAAATTCAACACCATGGATCTTCACCTGCAATGAAAATCTCTCTTATTCAGGTTGGAAAAGACCTTTAAGACTGAGTTCAGCTGCAAACTTAACGCTGCCACAGCAAGTACAGAAATAATTCACTCATGGCAAATGGCTCAGTATGAAACTGCTCCAAACCCAGAAATCAGATTAGCAGATTCTCCTGAAACTTTGCACTGAAGGAAATAATGAGAATTTATTATATGGCCAGAATCAAACTTAAGGAAAAAGATTAAAAAATGAAAATATTATACAATGTGAAATGTCTTTATCCACAACACATCCCCAGGAAGAAAGCATTGCACTGCCAGTGCTAGGCCAAGAAGGACTGGTTGGCTTGGAAGCCTTTGAAATATCACTGTACCTCCCTGATGTACCTGTTATATATTCTGAAGAGGCTGCAGCTTTGAACTCATCTCCTCAGGTATACATAGAAAAACTCAACTTTGAAAAAGATTGCAAAAAACTAACACCAGATTTTGCTTCTCTTGCAAACAAGGTCACAATTCCTATTAACTTTACTACGATCAAAATCGGGATTTTTGCACTGAAAGAAATTAGCAGAAATACAAATAGCCTTAATAAACTACTCAGAAGGAATGTCTTACATAAGACATTAATTGCCACAGCAATTTACAGAGTATGTTTAAAATAAAAAAATATAACTTATTTATGCTGATAACTATGCTTGCCAGACAGTTTCACTGGCTCTCTATTTTGTCTTTTATTACTGAGCAACCTANTTTATTGTGGGAAAATATCCTTGCTCCCAGAAATCAAACAAGTAAATAAAAGTTAGAGTTAGGCCCAGTGCTTAGATCATTCCACAAGAGTTCATGGAAAAGGCAAAGGACAACAATGAGCTAGCAGGGCTGTCAGATGCAGCCCCTTGAAGAAGAGGAGCACATACCCTGGGAGTCAGGCTGCTCAGCCAGGCTGCCTCTCTGCATTGGAGTAATGACAGACTCACTTTGGCTGGGCAAAGAGAGGAGTGTGCAAATCCCTCAGATCCACACTCACAAGCTAGAAACTTGACACCACTGTTCTTCAGCTGCAATGAAAACTCTCTAATTTAGGCTGGAAAAGACTGCTTAGATCAGCCAGTCCGGCTGTAAACCCAATGGTGCTGCTGCGAGCGCTTGCTCTGTTCACGATGTGACTGCTCACCGCAAAGTGCCTGCAGCAGGATAGAGGTGGGTATTTCGTTCAGCCTAGGTCCTGCACAGCCCTCTCTGTGTCTGCACACATGAAAGGATCATCCTCAAGCAGGTGATTGCCCAGTTCAGCCCGTGTCAGAAAGAACTGGTGCTGCCAGATCAGGCTGCCCTGTGCACAGCTGCTGAACGTGTCTGACATTTGCCTCCAAAACAAATGCAAACATCAACCCTGAGTTTTCATGTAACTGAGAGCTGTTAAACATCTGCTCTGCTCCCTTTTACTGCCTAAAAAGGCTGCTTGAAATGTTTTTATTGTAGACATTTCATCTTCAGGGCAGTGATTTTTCAACTCTGAAGGGCCAGTCACTGATCCATCTGCAGGTTTTGTTTTCCTCCTGATTTCCTGACAATCAGCATCTGTTGCATGTGGGGCCTTCTGTTAAACTATTTTCTTACACAGGGTCTCAGTTTGCAATGCTTATGTGTTTTACTTAACAAACTTCTAAATAACAGAACACATTTTCTGAAATGTATGAAAAATATCTGTGTATGAACAATCATCATGCTAAGAGATTTGATCGAAGAAAACATAGCTTTTATAAAAATATATATGATAAATACTTTTGAACCATACAAAGAGTTCTTAAAAGTTTAGAAGTTTCTGGGAGTTTTTTGCAACTGCTCCCAGTACTTCAGACACTGTGCTTAAAATATACATTATGCTTTCAGATCAGAGTCTTGTACAGTGTGAACTCTCACAGCTTTATGTATTGGCAGGACTCCCTTCCACTGCCTTCAGTGGAGATGCAATAATTCATAGCAGGCAGGGCTGTAGTCACTGGTGTCAGTTCTGTAATCTCTTGCAAGAATATGAAATTATATAAATGGGTGTCCCTTCTCACCTGGATTTCTTTTCTAGTGATTCTCCCCATTTAGTCTTCTGACCCTGGTCCTCAGTTTGAATTCCTCAAAATCTAACTGGTTTCTACTGATTTTCACATCACTGGATGAGCTTTGGGGTTTAACTGCTTATAAATTGAGAATTACATGAGCCAGAAGCTGTTGAACAAAGGAACAGAACTGCCCATTACTCCCTCAGTCACAAGCAATTTTCAAGGTAAATCTGCACTTAAAATATCACTTCACTGACTGATGGTACTTACTTATTATATAATAAAGTCTCTAATAATGTGGTATTTCATTCTCATAAAAGAATCTTCTAAACTATCACTCAGGAGCAGTTTTTAATGCAAGCGACATGCTGTCATCAGCCTGCCTTCAAGATTACAGGCCTTGTTAAACAGCAGCCTTAAACTACAACAAACGTCTGGGCTCAGGCAGATCCCAGAATTAGGAATGGAATACAGTAAGGCCTGGGGCATGTACTTACTGCATCTACAACAACCATCTTTTCCATGCAGAACAGGGGCACAGTAGGAAATAGATCTTTTAAGGCCTAAATGTATGACTGAATTGTTGTTTTACTTTAACAAGTTCAGGAATTAGAACAGTACCTTTTCTACATGAACCACTAAAAAAACCCCCAGCAAAACACCAAGAGCCTCACATAAACTTTATGTTTTAGGTACTGTTTTGCCAGAACTGTTTACTTTTGCCTTCACATTTATCTCCTCTCACTGCCAAGCCTTCTCATCTCCCAGTTTTCCTGATTCCTTGTATCATCACTCTGATGGGGAGCTGTTGTCCTTTGCATCTGAACTGATCTTATGTGATTAAGGCAACACTAAGCAGTGTAGTAGGAGCCTGGTTTAACTCCTGTAGTAAACTATTTTACCATGCTGCATTTACTTTTTTGGCTGTTTCAACAGTTGCAGAAGCCAGGTTTTGTCCAGCTGTGCTAAGCAGTTGCACAGCAGTAGAGGCTTGATGTGACAGGCTGACACAGACACTGAAAGTCTCTCACCAACGTGGCCAGCAGCACACCAGAGGTACCAAAACCACCTGATGGCCTTGGTCTGTGCACATCTAACAGCTGCCTGCCACCCTGGTGGCTGGAGGAGCAGCAGCAGATGCTCAGGTGTGATGGGGATGTTCCCACAGACAGCTCTGGGGAATTAAGCCAAAACTCTGTGTGTGGCTGTACAGGTGGAGCAGAAATGACAGTGCTGGTTCGGGCAGAGAGTGACTAAAGGCAGGAGTGGAAAGATGTGATGCTTAGGGAGAAACACCCTTCAGCAACAGGATCAGGGGAGAATACTTAGGCAGCCATGCTGTTCAGATGCCACCACTTAGACAAGGAAGCTCTCAACAGAAACTCTAATTATCTGGGCAGCATTTTGTGACGAATTCATTCTTACTAAAGGTAAAAGAATAGCAATTTTCCCGCAAATTCATGGAGGTGTATTGCAGGATCATCACTCTTTTTGGTTTTTTTCACCAGTTGAACATTCAAGGTGCTCTACTCAGTGAATGGTGACTCCTGAAGTGTCCAGGTTCCTGGGAACCAGGACAAAATACAGCTGCCTTGTAAGGCACCCTCTGAGGATAGAGGGAGGGTAGGAAACACACCTAATCATGGATTGTAGTTTTTCAAGTGCCTTCTGTCTTTTCAGGCCAAGTCAAATACCTATCTGTGAGGAATTCTTTCACATTAGCAGTATCAGAGGACTACAGAAATGGACAGATTAATATCTTGATTTTCCATTCCATCTTAGTATTTAACCACACATAAGATTCGCATCAGCTTCTCTATCTGAAACACAGTGAATGTGCCAATGTTAGTTACAGCAGACACAGAGTGGATTGCAGAAACGTTTGGAAATCTGAATCACAGAAGTCTTATGATCACAAATCCTGATTCTATTTAAAAAAAAACTGAAACCCCATGGGAAAACATACTGCTGATCACTTCATTGCAATATTTTAGGATATTTCCTTGCTATTTTCTACTGCTTTTAATTATGAAGCTACATGTGATATTTTTGATACTGTCTCAAAAAACTGAGCATGGAATTTTAATGTCAGGTATGCAGTTCACTTTCTATTGACTTTGATGATTTCTTTCCTATAAAAAGCATATTAAAAGGAAACAGTAGCTGTACCTATGATTGTAAAACAATTCATTGATGTCAAACACCTTATCTAAGCCTCTTCTCGTGGAAAAAGATGAAAATTCAACATCTGAAAGCCATTAGTGGGGGAGAAAAAGGAAGTTGTCCAGTTTAGAAGAGGGTCTGTAGTAGTAACTAATAATAGCAACTTAACTGCATATGAGAGAATGGTTCCCAGCAGTCAGATATATTATTGCACATCTAAATGCAAGTGTGCAAGTGGTGGCAGCAATAAAACTGTAGATGGAATAGCTACAATAGAAAAACTTTGCATCCGAGCTAAGAACGGCATCACCCACCTGAATCAGGGCACTAATCTGTTTTGGTAAGGACTGCCAGGTGGGAAAAACATCCCCTTTATGCAGCATTTCACGACTACAAGAATAAAATTAACATCTTACCAGTATCTTTTGTGGCTACTGGCAAGATCACTAAGATGAAAAGGAATGTTTAAACAAATATTTTCAACATGCAAGAGAAGAAGTACATGACTGGGCTGCAGCTCTGCTTGAGCAAGAGATGCAGCATTGCAATGTAAATCTCACAGAGGTATGCTGAGTGATGTTTGTTAGTTCTTTTCCTCTTAATACCATAATCCCTAACACAGAAAAGACTACTTCTCTTTTGAAAAAGTTCTCAGTCATTACTGGGATCTTACTCAACTCTGGCCTTTTTGGATGTTTTTAACATTAGTTACAAAATGAAATACACAGTAATGGGGAGGAGACACAACATTTTAATTATGAAGGAGCAGAGTCTTGTCAAAAAAAGTTTCCCTTGTCTCTTTCCCCTTTGTCATTTGTTTGCTGCTATCTCATTTGTACAGAACTTGAGCTGACATTCAAAGGTAGTTCTTTATCTGGTGAATACCGAACTGTGCTAATTGAAGTGACTTTTGATATTGTTGTTTGTCTCTCAACTCTAATTAAAGCTTCTAACTGGAATTTACAGGCATGCCTGCAGTGTGTTGCTCTCACAGATGATGTGCCAGGAGAGTTATGGTGCCCTCCCAGGGGATGAAGAATAATGGGTCTGGCTCAGGGGTGAGTTGCACAGTTTCTTTGCGAACACTGAGGACTGCCTTGCAAACCTCCTGCAGGCAAACAGTGGTTCCCACATGATTATGTGACAAATTAGGTATGGCCCAGGCAGTGAGTGAGTCTGATGGATGGGATTTTCAGATATTTCTGGCTTCATCATTCATAATGTACTCAAGCACAATGCCACTAGTGATCAGTGTTAAAGGAAGCCAGTGCAGAACAGTGCTGCAGCACGTGCAGCCTGGCAGGGAAGTACAGAATCATATCTGCAGCTCACCAAACTCATATTTCCACTTCACTGTGAGGTCCAGGCACAGGGGACAAGACCACCCTGCTGCTCTGTGATACTCTGAGGATTCATTTGCTGTATAGTCAAATCAGATAACTGACAACTGCTGGGTAAAACCACATTCCATAACTCCATAGGGTGGAGTGTTATAGGGTCCTTTTGAGAAAGCAAATATAAAACTTGGGTAAAAAAATCATTAAACTGGAGGGATTTTTCAGTTTCTCCAGCCACTCCCACAAGTATATCCATTTCCTTTACGTCATTTTTGCATATGTTATTTTTAAGGTTAAATAATCTGCACATCTGTCTTTGACAAGCATCTTTTAGGCCATGCAACATAATTTTTCCGGTCAAGATTTGTCCCAAAACCCTTTCACTTAAGCCCTTCTTCTTAGTTGGGGAGAGACAGGTCCTAACCCTCTTGTCTGCCAAGTTAGTAAATCCAGCTGTTATGTAGGAAAATGGAAAGGTATTGGCAATTTGAGTTTTTGAAACGCACTAGAGTAACGGGACAACAGCAGAGAAAGGAAAAAAAAGGAGATTTAGAGGAGGGATTTTCACAAGAACAGGGTTTGGAATTTGACATGGTTGTACGGTGTGAAGAAGGTGGCTGTACACTTCATATTTGTGGAAATGACACAGTAAATATATAAAGCAAAAAAATATGTTGTGTCAGATAATGCATAAATAAACTGTGAGTTTACCTATGTATGTATGCAGAATGTTTTAGAATGCATTGCTTCATTCATATGACATGCACAGTTAAGGATCAGAAATGAAAGCTTTTATCAACAAATCTGGGTCAGAGCTGACTCTCATATTCCTTAAATTCTTTCAAAATGAATAAATCAAGTTCCCTGTCAAAGCATTATTATACCAGTGCTTCTCAATTTACAGCAGAAATAATGTCGTCTCTCCATAAAAGAGCTACTAAGCATCTTACCAAGGGATTGTTGCAGGAAAACAATGACAGGTACAAGATGGTTCCTCCCACACAATCTGCTAACAGCAGCACCAAAATCAGAGATCATTAGACAAACTAACCTGTGGTGTCATTCCGTGGCAGATATACATGATTGGGATATTCTCTGTGTCTGGCCCTTGATCAAGGCACAAATCACTTTTCAGGGAATTCTGCAGCTAAAATAAACAGAAAGAAAAAGAAATCAAGCAGTTTTACATGAGAAAAAGATGGTGCGATTGCTTTCTTTTCTTTGAAAAAATAAATCATATGTAGCTGATGAACGAAATATGCAAAATTAAAATATGTTGCTACGAAGATCTTGAAGAGAAAGCATCTGGACTAAATTCTTCCTTGCAGATAATCTAGTACCACTGATTTCAATAATGTTGCACAATGTTTCAGGCAGGGTATATTTCAAAAAGCCTTCAGAGATAGCAATAATTTTTTGATATATGTTTTAAAAGCATTTAGTCTCTGGTACACACTGTATACAGAACTGAATGTATTCTGCTGAGCAAGACAGATGAGGTATTACACAGCTTTTAAGAATCACTCATGAGAGTCTTCTGATTTCCAGAAATAATTCAAAAAACTGCGTTCAGCTGACACCTGGAGACTTCTGGGCAATTGTTATGCACCAGCTCCCCTGATTATTCTGGGCTAACCCATGCAGAGCAATAAACAGACTGCAAAGCACTTGGCCCTGGTCAGCATAAAGCCCTGTGAAAAACCTGGGCAATGCTGCGACAGAGTTTTCTGAAAGTGAAGGGCTAAACTAATGAGCACAGATAGCTGGGGGGCCTGTTCAGAGTGTGAGGACAAAGATGTGGACTGCATACCCATGGACGTGCATAAAGGTGTTCAGTGGTGGAAGATTGGCTCAGAGAACAGGAGGCAACTGCCTGATGGAGGGGAGATGTGGTTTGCAACCACCTGTGATTAACTGGGCAGTTCTGTCAGCTGTCCACAGGGGCCTCCTTTGAAAAACAAACTCATATCTTTAGAAAGGAAGCCTAGAACTGTACTAGCACATAAGAAGAGTGGACAAGGCAGAGGGTGAAGACTGGCAGTGAATAAAACTGAAACCATCAACTCATCTCTACAAGACTTCCAACTCCAAACCTAACTAAATCCAGTAATGGACAAGATGCATCTCAACATAAAAGAGGAAATATGCATTAGGTATCAATACCGGCATTACTCTCAAGAATTAAGGTCTTGAAAATTGCATAAAAACTTCTCTCTCAAAGCTTTCTATTTCTTCTTCATAATGTATGACTCTATTAATGACTCTAATCCCAAACAGATGTCAAAGCACCCCTCTCTATCCAAAACAATGATAAATATCAGCCCTACTAATTCCTGCCGGAGTCTATCACTACCTTTGTGTTTTCAAAACCTCTTCCATAAACTTCAACCCTAATGCTTGTCCTCATGCTAATGTTATAAAATTTTCCACAAGAATCCCCACAATAAAGGAAGGAAAAAAACAGAAACAAAACAGCCACTGACCTGTTATCTAATTAATACTGTTTCAAAATCTGAGGCCCAGAGTCTCAGGAACAATCACTTTACAAAATCTAGTGGCTTTGTGGGAACCAACAATTAACCTGAGTAATGCAATTTTAGCCAAGACCAAGACTTAATTTTAAGAACAATTCAAAATATAACAAATAATCCCTGTGCTGAAACCCAGAAATAATTATTGTTACTCTGAATACAACAGCTTTTGGCCCAGTGACATTGCTTTCTTCTAAATAGGGGGGTACTGCACAATTCAGAAAGAAATTTGCTTCCCAAATATTTACTCTGCCACCAGCCCCAACCCTAGCTATATGCCACAGCATAAGCTAGACCTGAATGATGCAACTATTTCCCTAACTCTCACAGAACACAAGGAAATGTAGGATTCAGAAAATAAATATGTGGGGTGTCTCTGTAGGTGCCTATATCCTAACCTTTACCCCCATTCAGACAGCTTTTTCAATTACTCAGAATTTTTTTAAAATTGATGATAATGCTAATGCAGCAGTATCTCTATTTTCTACAAAAAAATGAAGCCAGTTGATGAATGGAAGCATTTAGAGAATCAGAAAGCAACTGACTTGCATTGAAATATCACACCTTTCTCTGCTGTAAGACATGCAAGCAAACAGCAAAGCAGACACAAGAGAAGATTAGACATCCATGTGATTCTTTTACTAAAAGGATAGGGGCACTTAATCTCGTGTCACACAACAGTATTTCATAAAACAGTGGGCTGTGTATTTCACAAAACAGTCCCTCTTTATCTATTGTCATAGTTTTCCACTACTTCCTTTGTGATGGTACAAACAGGGCCAGCTCCTCATCTCTCTCTCAGCTGATGATAATCATGTGCATTACTGGGCAGTACCTAAATCACAGGATAATAGAATGGCTTGGGTTGGAAGACACATTAAAAATTATTTCATTCCAACCCCATTGCCATGGGCTAGGACACTTTCCACTAGACCAGGTTACTCAAGGACCCATCCAGCCGGGTCTCCAACACCTCAAGGTGGACAAAGAGCCCATGATCTCTCTGGGCAACCTCTTCCAGTGCCTCACCACACTTAGAGCAAAGAATTTCTTCCAAATATCTAACTTAACCCTTCCTTTTCTTCATTTTAAAGCCATTCCCTCTGGTCTTATCACTATACATCCTTGTGAAAAGCCCCTCTCCAGCTCTCTTTAGCCCTCTTTAAGTACTAGAAGGTTGCTCTAAGGTCTCCCTGAAGCCTTCTCTTCTCCAGGCTGACCACTGTTTTCAGTTTTTCTGTAAAAAACTCTTCTTACTCTTTTTTGTTGATGAAAATCTCTCAGCAGAGTATAAAATCACTGATGCTGATTTTCATTTTGACTTGCACTATGTGGAGTTGATCCTGAGACAAGTACTTTAGCTCTTCCACTGCCCTTCCTTTATTTATATTGTTATCACTTCTACCTGAAAAGACTTTTTTATCCAGAGCCACCTACAAGCAGAATCATGCACTAGTTAGCTGCTACACCTCCTTCTCCTCAGGAAACTCCACACTTGATTAGATCACAGCACCACTGTGGGCAATTCCATGGTGTGTGGCAGAGACTCCTTGCACACAGGTGTGATTTTGGCATTGTTCTGAACTAGTTTGGAAGGTCACCATTATCTCATGCATGTACCAATGACCTAAACCTTTGCTGGAAACGCTTTTCATGTATGATTGTATGAAAAGCCAACATGGCTATTTTAACTTATCATCACAGGGGCCACAGAACTTCGCAGGATGTACAATTCCCTTCATTTGCCAACACACAGCAGCTGCTCTATGGCACCCTCAGGGCTCTTCCAGAGCCATACTGTCTGACTGCACAGCTCAGTTTTCTTCCTGAGGAGGAATGTCTGAAGACAAACCTTTCATCTGTATGATCTCCTCTTGCATTTTCTAATTAGGACTGTCATGCAGGAAGAAAAATTTAATTCACAGGAATCAATTTTTATGAAAATGATTGGGGAAGAGAATGTGGAAAGGACATCCTAGCTCTTCTACCTTATTATGGGCCTGTGTTAATTTACTCTGCTCATCTTCCATGCCATACACACCTGCTCTCTGTGACTGGGGCCCTGCCAGTTTCTGAGGGGCAAGAATTGCTTCTGCCTTAATTAGCACTGTGCAACTCAAGTGTGATTGCAACACAGACAAGAGCACTACTGTCCCACAAGTAATGATGAGCCCAAAATCCATGGATTTAGCTGCACTTTCTGTTGGATGAAATGTAAGTCTTGAACCTTGCTAGTGGTGCTTTATACGTGGGTTAGCTATGTGAGATTTGATTGGCTTGGAATGATAGTCTTTGACTGCGATACCTGTTAAGTGTGGATCAGTATTTCCCTTAAATGGCTAAAAGTTCAATAAGGGAAAGCATCAGCCGTTAACAGTTGGATTTGATGTCATTAAAGGTCTTTCCATCCTAAAGGTCTTCATGATTCTAAATTAAGATCTGGCTACAATCTTAAGAAGGTTGCAGTTGAAATACTGAGTCTATTTTGTGAATTCCCTTGCTGCCACAAACCTGTCAGCCCCAATGTGTCTGCAAAATCACACCTTGAGTATTTCTGTGAAGCCATGAAGCAAACAAACAACAAAAAATTAGGGAGGAACGTAATGTTCAGGATACCTGAGCACAAACGACAGCAGAGCAGCTGTCTCTGTCAACTAACCAGTCTAACATATTATTTAACTAGTGACTCCAAATGGATCTGATTCTTTGAGTCAGGCATTGGCTTCATGAATTATTTCCACTATTACACCTTTCTCCCCCATGTTTGTACAATGGGAAATGTAACCAAGATCCTTACCACCCCGTAGGCGATGGTATCTGAGTACATCCTCATTTCTGGATATACGCTGACAAGATACCACCTAAAGGTCTTGCACTGGAGCTTTTTCCTTAGAGCCTTCCTCTCTGAAATATCACCAATATCAATTCCAGAGTCCTGCACATGAAACAAAGGGCAGAAAAAGCCGGAGAGACATCAGTGATACACTTCTGTGTAAACAAAACACTTACAATCTCCCTCATTGCAGAATCACAGAATAAACTGAGTGGCAGGGACCTGTCAGGATCATCAAGCCTGACTCCTGGCCCTGCACAGCAGCATCCCCAAGAGTCAGACATGTTTTTGACCTATAACAATTACCATGTTTTGGTTGTGAAGTGAGTCCGCTACCCACACACACTACAGAAGTGTCCCAGTTAAATATAGTACAGGTCACCATGGCAGGGTCTCTTTCACAGTCTGCTTTGGTGAATGGGGACTACTCCTGTTGACTCCAGTGGGGTTTAGATCCAATTTCCAATGAATATCACTACTGATCTCTAATTTCCTGGCACTTTCCAAGTCCAAAAGGAATTGTCAGGAAGTAGCAAGTTGCCCTAGAAACATGGACATTGCTGGTGTCCCACTGTGGCCTATCATTAGTGTATGGCACTTTCTGTCCATTTCTAAGTCTGGGTTATTGCTTGACTGCAAAGAGAGAAGCTCTGCTCATCTCTCTGAAACAGAACTTATTAAAGTTCTTTTGTGATATAAAAAGAGAAGTTTGTTATTTTTGTTAAAAGCAATTGCTGAATGTTCCCTCCCATAATTTTTATTCTCCTTTACATTTCTGGCTAACCTAGTTTCTACTTTTCATAAGAGCAGATCATAAAGCATGACTTTCATAAAGGGCCTGTATATAAAAATCAATAATTTATCACATCAAAATCACACAGCAGAAATTTTTGCAGAGGGATCTAAGTGCAAATCTCTGGCTGCTCTTGACAGGAAGTAAAATGAGACATTTTGCTGCACACTGTGTTCCACGACTTCTGCCTCAGAGCAAAACACAGGATAAATACATTTTCATAGGGAAACCTTATAATCTATCTCCTTAAACAACAGCCTTTACTGGGCCATAAACACCCCAAAGATTTTGTCAGCCATGAGACAAGATTTTAAAAAAAACATTGAAAGCACTGAATTTTCTTAGTTACACAAGAAAAGGTATCTGTAGAACTATCTACATTTCTGGGCTGCTGAAGCAACCACTGCATCCCAAAGCACTGAATTAATGCTAATCTGAAACAAGTGTATTTTATTATGGAAGCATTTTCAACTAAAGTAAAATTGACTTCCACACTGGCAAAGTACACTAAAAAGTAGGAAACTGATCTGGCACACACAGATCAGACATAACCATTTTAAAATTGGTGACTCCCCCTCTCAAGTCCTACATAATTTGCAAAACTTTATGTGGAGCTACTCCTTAATTGGCTTTTTTTTTTATTCTGAATTTTGCAGCAAGTGACTAAATAAAGAGGCCGTAGGATGCTGAAAGACCATCAGTGGATCTCGTGAACAGATCCCGCTCATGCACCACTCTGGCTGCACTTGCCAGTGTATCTGCCACTTGGTGAAGGAAAAGGTGGGTGCCAGCACACAGGTATTCCTGGGATCAAGTGCTAAATTGGTCCACTGCCTCCCAAATCCTTTCTCATCCAACCCTGAAGGCACCAGTGTCTGTTCCCTCACAGTTCACAGTATAAGAAAGAACTTCAGTAATCACATCTTTTCATGCAGCTGGAGAAGGAAAATAGCTCACATGTAGCATGCTGGCTTTATCACCACCAGTAAGAGAGTGTGTTCCTCAAAGCTGAGAATATGATGGGAAAAAAACCCCAAAACCAACAAACAAAACCAGAAGCACAGGCAGAACACATGGAAAGCACAGTTCTTGACTCTGGGACTTGAAAAATCTTTCCTCTGGAATTCAAGTGCTTTTCTGAATCTATTTATCCAAGTATCAATGATGCAGAAGTCACCATGGCAGCAGAGGTCTCCATTTGAAGTCCCCAGTACTTCAGAGAGAAGCCCACAGAGATGCCAAGAGGGCAGTCACAGCACACTGCAAAATGAGTCTGACTCCTTTTTATTATTTTTATTAGCTCACAAAGACTAAAACATTTGGAAACATCTGACTTCTCAGACATCTGGGAATTCTTCCATGGAAAAAATCAGATCCCATGTTTAACATTTTGGAACAACATTATTTCATGGAAAGTCCTGACTATTGTAACTAAATACATTTCTTTTACCTACACAGTCCATTACCAGTATTCATTGGCTTCCAGAAAGAGAATTACTCCTGTAGTTGTCGAGTTGCAATTTATCTTTGCATTCTTTATGAATTTGATCTCAAATTGCATTCAGATCTCAAATTTGCACAAGATTAAGCAACACCACCATCACATCTGGATGAATATGATGCAAATCAGTGTATAGTACTGTACATCCTTGTTAGCAAAAGGAATTTCTAAGTTTTGTGTTAATGGTATGTTTGCAAGTCAAAAAAACAGAACTTGGATCAATCAATGAAGATCAACCAATCTTCAAGAAAATAATTAACAATATGAAATAGAAACTGAAATTTAAATCTACCAGGCTAATCGCAAATAAAATTCATTTGGAATTGCTTTGACATAAAATAAGCAACTCTATCCAGCGCAGAAATGTCTTAATTCTTGTATGGACTGCTATGCAACTGCTCAAAACAGGGACATACAGAGGGCAGCTTGGATTCCGTGAACACAGGACTTTCAGAAAAGTCCTCTCCTATATCAGGTTATAGAGGATCTTTTTCATGGTCATAGCAAATTATGTGCCTAATGCTGCAACCTAAAAATAGGACAATGACTTCCCCACTTTGCCAAAATTATCTAGTTTTAATTATGAGAGATGCAAGAAGCTACTGAGAGCAGCTGAACCAACATTAGCATTCATGTTTTTAGCTGATTTCTTGTTTCTAGCATTTTCTTCTAATTAAACTAAAGGAGAAGTACGGCATTTTATTTCTTGACACAGAAATTGCAGCAAAACCAGTTTCTCTGAACTGTTGTCAAATCAAAGAGATTTTATTAAAGACAAACTAATCTGCCCTTTAATTTATATCTAGACTGTTTGCTTTTGCTGTAATGATGGAGCTGTACTCTGAGTTAAACTCCAAATTCAATAGGGCCATGCTTCACAGCTTCTAGGTGAAAACAATCTATTCACACTGATCCTGCGTAGGTACAGTGCCCTTGCTCTGAGCCCTTTAGTTCATAGCTGTTCACAGATTTAGTATCACTGACTACAGAAATGAAGAACAGCTAAAATCAAACTGAACTCTGATGCTGGCCATCTCACATTATCTCTCCAATACAATGGACCAAGCAGTGCTCATCCATGGAAATCGGAACAAGAAGTTCAGTGAGAAGTTGCAGCAAGATTCTGCAATGTGTCATGATGTCCACCAGCCACGCTCATCCTGATGTGAAATACTTATCAGACACCGCACACTTGCATCACCAGATGTCAACACCCCCTGGCAGATCTCTCCTCACAAATCTGGTGGAATTATAGCTCTCTGTGATGGTAAATAGGAGACTCAAATTCAGATTAAGATGTGCAATGCAAATTTGATGGGTTTTCCCCCCATATTTCTGCAGCTACTACTTTAAAATATCCATGAAGAATCAACAGTGAAGAGAATAAACTAGACAAGAAATTAATTTTTAAGGAACTTAAAGATAAAAAAAAAATTCTAGAATAAGACACAACTACATATATATGTTTATATGCAGTTGTGTATGTATAGGCATTTACCTTATGCCTATATGTGAGACATAAATACATACGTACATACATACAAATAAAATCCTATCAGAAAAAGCAAAATTTAGGATAGGAACTAAAAACAAAAAGATCCAAAACCAAAGGTAGGTTTTGGTAGGTGATGCCCTGGGAAGGCTGACTTGAAACAGAGACTGGACAGAGCTAGAGAATAAAGTAGGGATTTACTGAAAGGCCTCCAGGATACACCTTGGGCAGGCCAAGAACCTGATCTGGGCTGTGCCCATGGTAGACTAAGAATGGTCACAAAATGGCTGATTGATTACGAGATCTTTCATTTTTATAAGTTTTGGTCTATTTACATATTGGAGTTTAATTGTCCAATTACAGCTTCAGGTTGTGAGGTCCCATCCTTCTTGTTTCTCCCTTCAGCCACCCTTGTTTGTGCTTTTGGCCTGAAAGCTGCCCTTGGTCTTCAGCAGGAAAAGGATTTGTTTTGTCTACCTACTCTGTGAAGGGAGCTTACCAGCACTTAATATGACGCTCAGAACTGCACCTCTGGGCAGCACAGAATCTGAAAAACATGAAAGCTAGAACTTAAGGCATCATTTCCCCCTTTTAAAGGCTTGACAAGGGATTTTCCTTGTCAAGCTTTTATTCTAAATATTTACTAGCAATAGGCATTTAATAACAAATAAGTATCTAATAATAGTAAACCAAAACCAAAAGCCAAAGCTTGGAAGCACTGGTCTCTGTGACTCACCTCCTGAGGTATGTTCCAGGCCATATACACATGGCTCTTAAACTCATCCATCCAGACCTCGGCTACCCTCAGAGCGTTTCTGCGGACGTGAGCAGTCAGATCCTCCGTGTATGGTTTATGTGCTCGTTCAATGTGGGCAATCCTGGAGCAAGGCAGGACCTCAACGCTTCCTCCACACTGCCACACCTAGCAGGGGAAAATAAAAGGACATGCTGCTAAGTGGCAGCTCTCCACACCACTGCTGGCCTCTGGCAAACACACTGGAATGGTTACAAAGGAGAATAACCACTCAAGACTTGCTGGACTATACAGAGGTTGTGAGTGGGGAGTTACCTTGCCTCACCATTAATTATTATTGCTACTTAACCTTATATCATAGGTTAACACAGTTTGGTTTTTAGTTAAAGAACAAAACTGCTCTGTAAGGTCCTGTTAATTTTTTGTAGAAGAGACATGCACATATTAGAGGCTAATTTTTAGATACTGACGTATTGTTTAACCGCTGAGGAAGCTGAATGTGATTTCAGGAATACTTATATAAAGTCCTGATAGTGTCTGAGCTGAAAAGTCTTCTGTAAGATGTAGTAACAGACTGTAATATACTAAAATATCCCTTTAAATAATAAAAATATAAATCGGAGAGATGATTATTCAGATTTGTAAATTTAAGCTAAGGTATCTGTAATTAACTAAGTAAATATTAAATTAGTAGCTGTGATCTTGTGATCTCATAAGATGTTTAAACAGAAAGAAATAAAATAAGAAGCTCCATACACTAGTGAAGAAGTGAAAAGACATCTCTGTTCCTTAAGATGGAAAAATCCGTTGCCTTTAAAGTTATCTTTAAAATAACACCCCAGTGTGCATAAGTTCATAGCCCATATCTAGCCATGCAGGAAAGACTACATAATAAAAAAAAGTCCACAACTACAAAAATTCCCAAGCAGCTGCATTTACAAAAGTTAAAAGTCACAAGTAGACTGTTCTTTCTTATAAAAAGTTACCACAACAATTCAGGAGAAACTTCTCTCTCTAAAAAGACAGAATGAAAAATTATTTTATAAGTAGTGCTAACCTAAAGTTCTAACTTCTGTCTCTTTACATTATTTGTAAGAAAGTAAACACCTGGGGGGAGGAAGAGGAGTGTTTTATTTCTCATTTTCTTCTTTTAGTGTGTGCTAATAAATCTATTTTTATAACCTTTAAGTTTAGGCCTGTTTTGCTTTTCTCCTGATCCTATCTCACAGCAAAAAAACCCACTCAAACTCCTGCACTAAATTTAGCAAATAAAATTAAGTAAAACCATTACACCTTACTACAGAGTTTCTACATTACCAGTAGCCTCTCATCATACTCTGCCTGGATTGATTCAGTTGTTCTCAAGATTATTAATAAACTTATTTACAGGACATTCAAAAGAGTAACACCTGGTTAAAGTTTTAATCCTTGCAAGACTTTTTCTCTGAGGTTCTGCACAGTCAGTACCAGACCATACATGCACCACCCAGAATCTCAAACTAGGCAGCTTGTCATAACAGGGAAACTAAGCCAACCAGCTTTTTCAGACTGCTGAAGTTTCAGGTTCTATGAAGATAAGGAATATAAACACATCTTACACTTCACTTTGAACATGGCTGAGAAAGGACCATGAAAGGGCTTCCTTTTGAGGAGTGATGAAGACCGCGACTGCCTAATGAAAACTGTTGTGTGAACAATTTCATCAGAAACTGCTCTTACAATAGTTTTTTTTATGTAGGTTACTCTACCTGCTCAAAGAGATTTCAGTTTTGCCCACTACCACAACTGAGCTAGAGTAGACAACATTAGTCATAATTATTGCTTTCATTTCTCATTTCCTCTTTCTGCTCTCAACGAAAGAGAAAACCACTTTGGCAACTTAAGAGTCAGTGAACTACATGAGTTATTTTACATAGTAGCTCTTTTTCTGTGTATCTTGTATTATGTAAGCTTCCTAACAAGATCAAGGCAGCCCATTCATAATGGTTGAGTGGATGCTGCTCAGGTGAAAGCCCAGATGTATCCAAACAGTTTGATCCTGCTGAACAAGTACTTGGGTGTCCCAGACGCAGATGTACTCACTGAGAAGTGACAGAGTTTGTCTTATGATACTACTAGCACAGACTCCTGAGGCTTGGTACCTCATTCTAAGAGAGCAAAAAATGAGAGCAAGGGTGCTCCTTCCTTGTACACTCATCCAGGGGATCATATTCTGGTCTCTCTTCTGGTGGCCAGGGATGTAGGCTGGCAGAACATCCTGTTCTAGAGCTGATCTCAGGCCCCTCAGATCTGTCGACCCTATAGGCATATGCTCTACTAAGGAGGCACTTTGTTCAGTCATTCATTTTATATATTTAGACATCTGGCTTGAATACAGCATTTAGGCATTTGGCAGCTCCTGAGACCAGAAAATGTGGCATGAATTCAGAATGTTTACAAAGCTTTTTCTGAACTGGTGCCTAATTGCATTCAGCATATGCTGGGAGAAGAGACAGAGCCCTGGTTTGCAGAGCTCTGTGGAAAGGGAGCTAACCCATGAACCTGTTGTACAGTCAAAAAGGGAGCTGAAAACACTTCAGCACATCTCTGTGTCCAGAACTTGGAAGACCATTAGAGTAAATAAACATAAGCATTATCAAAATCGGGGCAAAACTGAGATGGTCATAAATATTAAAAAATAAATATGCAATTGATCTGGCACAAAAATAAATAATCTGGAAACAACATTTGTGTCCTGTCTTTCTAAATATCGTATTAAGTGGGCAGTCCAGTTTAACGATCTAACAAAAATAATAGTTGGTCATACATTTAATTATAAATGGTCCAGCTACATCTCCTAATAAAGATTAAATGTGAAGTACCACAAGGCTGTGTTCACAGAACGCCTGCTTTCAGTCCAAGTCATTTCTCAGTACAGCATGGACATCCAGCTATAAATTGTTTCAGAGTTACTCACTGTACACTGCCTAAATTAGTATCATAAAAGACAAGGAAGATGTAGAGATGGTTGTAACTTAGCCCAGGACAGGGCAATTCACAATACACATGTACTGTGTATTCTGCCCAGCCTCTGCTCATTCCAACCAGGGATGGCCTCGAGCTAAGGCCAGCAAGTGAACACCAAATCTTTTGTGGGATTTTCAGAGCTAGGTCTCAAAGCCATCTTGAAAACAAGTTGAGCCAAAAAATTCACAGTCTGCAATAAGTGGAATTTCCAAGCAAATTTCTAGGAACTGAAATTCCGAAGAGCAGAGTCATCTATAATTTTAGTATTGATTCAGTTATCAGGAAACTCTGATTTGATTTATAATGAAGTAAGAGGTTTTCAAAAAACAACCTGAGATGACCAAGTCTTTAACAGAGTTTGCAAGTAAGAACTACTCACTACCTGAATAAGCACCAATTAATCAATTCCAGCGGCCACTCCTTTCTTCCAGACACTGTCAGTCTTTGTTCTGTTTTCAAAGACTAATTAATTTCTATCAATTGATTGGCTATCAATATAGAACTCCTAAGTTGCATTGAACAGTTTCAAAATCATATTATTTCCAAGCAAAAATCTCCTAAAATCCACAAAAACTAGCTGCAGCACCCAACAAGGAGCATGGCCATAGATACAGGCTATGAAACCTTGCCAAGTGGAAGCAGAGGCAATGCTTTCAAGAAGCAGAAAGTACAATACTGACATGCACAGCTGGTCACATCTGGGACAAGCCAATGTTCCTTCTCCCTCGCAGTGTCCTTTGCCAGTGGGATTACAGTCCAGCAAGAAATCTTTTTTATCCAAATGTTTCACTGCATTTAGGGAGCGGTAAGTTGTTTAAAAACACTAAAAATAAATGTAGGTAGCAAGCATTAAAGTGTGACTTTCAAATGACATGAAGCTCTCCTGGAATCTCATGGAAGTCTAGATTCCCAGCTCCCTAAAATATGCAAAATTTCCAGCAGAGGAATGAAGGGCTTTGCTATTCATACACTAAACACCACCCTGAACTGCATGTATGAATACTAAACAATAAACACAATTAATTGCTAAAAAAAGCATCAGGGTGGTTTTTTTGTAATTCTTCCCTGATTGTATATTAAATAAGGGTTTTTCTTGCAGTTTCTTTCCCTTCTAGACCAACTGTCCACTTGAATCTGACCACTCCTACCTCCTCCCATCTCTTTCACTCATGTACATTAATCCCTGGTGCTCTAACCATTTTGTTGGAGCTACTGTGGATAGCTGGATGGTTTTTCAAGAGAAAAATCTCACATCAGAAGTGCACTGAAAAGACTAATTAATTATTCTGAACAAATACCTTTCAGTAAGATAAAATTTATAGGGTTTTTTTAATTAATATTTTAATACTAAGAAATATGTTTTCTCAGACTCTACTCATAGGGAAGTTGAGAAGCTGGCCTGTTCTTCATCTAATAAATAAAATTCCTGTGGACAAGGAGGAATAGCAATTGAGGGGTTAGTTCCTCACAGCTTCACACATTTCCCCTGTGGATTCTGCAGCTATTTTTTGCTGTCATTAGCAATCTTTATTCATCTTTAACCACACTGAATAGCACCCTTCTAGTTTTCCAGCATTGCTATTTTTTATGGCAGCTATAAATACATACAAAAGTTAAAAATCAGTAGAGCTTTTTCAAATTATCACCCATGACTTTAGCAAGAAGTCTAAAGATAAAAGAGCTTCAACGACTTTTTTCAACCACATGGAACAATTTGAAGTAAAATGTTATATCTCTGAGCATACTGTAGCTGCAACCAGTAATACTTAAAGACTAATCTGCTTGTACAAATTGCAAGGAAAAAAACTTGATTAATTTCCTAAACCATGGTTGAAAGGAAATTCAGCAACTTTTCCTGTTGACCATGAAGATAATTTACCTATGATAGACAAGCGGTGGAAATTACCAGCAATAATCTCAATTTCCTGCCAAATCTCGAAATACACATATGCAGTTGTAAAAAATAACATATGCTTTCATCACTGTGACACAATAAATAGTAATTTGCATGTCATGCTGTAAAAGCATAAATTGCTAAATTGTACCAACAGGTCTCAGACTTTGCCTTAGGAAGTTTTGAAGTGTGAGGGTCCACGTATCTTTGGGAGCACTTTCCATGATTGCTGGAGTCTCAACAAGGCAAAAGGTTTGCTTTGCTCTGGAGGAATTTCTTGAGGTTCTGGTCCTGCTGGTTTACTTTGCAAAAACAGTCTTTCAGGAAAAGAATACAGCAACTGGAGTTTCCCTTCCAAAGAGCTCTGAGCCCACTTCAGTGCGTTTTCAACGCTCCCTTCCAAGACAGCCTGAGAAAGGGCTCTTTATTTTTGAATTTCCTGAGGAGGCTCATGTATTTGGTACAGCCCCAAGAAGGGCTTAGAGGGATTCCTCTTCTTGAAAGGGTTCCTTGTTCCTTCACCATTACCAAAAGGTAGTAAAATTCCATAAAAAAATTCAAGGTCCAAAGGGACAGTAGCGGTGCCAAGGCGAACACTTACAGAGCTGAAAGACTAAAATCAGCATACCCCATGACCTTAACTAAGCAAATCAAAGGAGAGATGACAGGAGCACTAAATGAATGCAGAGAATCTACTGCGGGTGTGAGGGGGAAAGGAAACTCCTTTTTAAATCTTCAGTTGTTGTGGCTTACGTGGACAATCTGTCCGAGCTCTAAGCACTTCACACTGTTAATTTACTGAATGTTTATTTGCACATTATTATAGTTGTGTCCCTAAATCTGGGAGAATTTATGTTCACCAAGGTTAAAGTAGTGTAATTTTAAGTTACCCTCCTGGATCTCCACTGGGAGAACCAGGAGAGCAACCTAAAACCACGGAGGGGACACAGATGGTGGCACAACCATGCAGCCCTGTTGAAGGGGTACAGGACCTAAACATGGGGCAGTCCAGGGCGATAGCACAGGTGAGGCAGCTACAGGAGTAGGAACACGCCAAGCAGCTTCTTAGAGCAATTTGCCAAGTCTTGAAACCCGTCACCCCTCACTCACTCCCACCAGGCACCCCACAGCACTCACACTTCCTTACAAACACCCAAACCAATCTGGTTACAAGTTTTTTAAAGGAAATTCCATTCCCACCTGGAAAATCTCTTTCACTACATCATTTAGTAAATCCTCCCCAATTTCATTTAAATGTATTTGAATTTGCATATTTAATCAAAACAATCACAACTTTAAAGCCAATCCCTCTCTCGAATATTTAATTTATACTTCATTATAAAATGATACAACACTTCTTCATTAGAAGTTTCTTTTTATTCCTTAAATCACTGAGTGTTCTTTTTATGTTATAGAACCTTAATCTAATAAAAAAATAAACCCTACAAGTCATTGAGCAGTTTATTAGCATGTACTGCATTCATTAAATTTACACAGATTGTGCAGTTTCTCCAAGAGCTGATGTGACCTTGTTTGATACCATCACTTCATTTGGACTGCAAACAAAAACCTTTTAATAATTAAATGATTTCTCAAAAAGCTGAAGTAATTTCTAGCTTCTGTGAAGGTTGCAAATTACCAAATTAGAAGTACTCATTAAAGATGCCCTGAAGTTAACAAAACATAGTCAGTGTAAATTAATTACTACTGTGGATACAAACTAATGAGTTACCAGTATCTTTGAAATATATTTTTGGGAATAATTTATTGTAAAAAGTACTTGTGAATCATGTCAGCCTTTGTCATTACCATTAATTGTTTACTGATAACCAGTAATGAGCTTGATGTTTTACAGACAAGTATGAATAAGCTATTTTCATTCAATGCCATAATAATTTTGAATCTGCACTTTTATTTTGGTAACTTGACAGCTGACTGCAGAAAGGACAGAGTTGTCAGACATAAAGGTGACTGAAATCAATGTTCATATTTCTAGTTGCTATCAGTGGGTTTTCAATCACACCCTGGAAGTTTTTTGATTGTCATGCTCATTTGTGGGGTATCTGTCTCTGTAGAGCTAGAAATTATACCTGCTGGATTAAACATGTTAATATTTATTTAGGTCATATCTCCACTGAATTTCAATAACCTTCACTAAATATTTCTGATCATCACACAATCCTGTCATACTTTCAGGTAAACTTATTTATTTGTATGTAAGAACAGCCTTTTTTCTTAACCAAGCTGATATTTTTATGCGAAACTGTAATTAACCTACAAAAACACATCCTCACAATCTAAAAAGCTTTTTAAAAGGAAAATAAAAGACTTTAACATAACTAGAGCTGCTCTTCATTTTTAAAATGTAAATTATCCCTTAAATCTAACTTTTGAAGTCATCATTAATTGCCTCACAGGCCTCATTTTACATTAATTGTGCCTTCATAAAACACTCTCATTGAAAACCTAATACATGTAAAGATTCTTCCCAAATTAAATTGTCATTACTTTTCTTCCTCTTTTAGCTAATTGCTTCATTATGTACGTTTTAAATTGTTTTGTTCTACAGGGATTAATTTTACATGTATCTTCATGAGCTGTGAAACTTTTACAGTGTACTGTTAAACTCCACATGGTGTGCTGCTGGTTTAAACTGCAGGAACCAGTTCTCCACCTGTGTCACTTGGAGATAACACACATCAAGGGTCACTGAAGGCCTGTGGCTCTATTCTCATCCAAACATCCATTGCCAGGCACAGTGAATAACCCACACATCAATGACTGCATTGCCAAGTTTAAGTTATGAACAGGAAGTAAAATAAATCACTTTTTGTCTTGAAAAGAACAAAAGCAGGAGACTGAAGAACAGGATCACCACTGGTTAAGTATTCATGGAGCAATGTACTGTGCTGGCCATCTTTTATGGTTTTACCTTTCCCTCCCTCACCACAGCTACACTTGGCTTCATGAGCCTTGTTAATCTTGCACTGTGCCTAAAGACTTCATCATAGAATACAACATGCTGAGTTGGGAGGGAGCCACAAGGATCATCAAAGTCCAATTCCTGGCCCTGCACAGGACACCGCAAGAGTCACAACATGTGCCTGAGAGCATTGTCCAAACATTTCCTGAACTCTGCCAGGCTTGGTGCTGTGACCACTGCCCTGGGGAGCCTGTTCCAGCACCCAGCCACCCTCTGTGAAGAATCTTTTCCTCATGTCCAACCTAAACCTTCCCTGACTCAGCTTCAGGTCATTCCCTTGGGTCCTGCCACTGTCACCAGAGAGCAGAGACCAGTGCCTGCCCCTCCTCTTCCCCTCATGAGGAAGTTGTAACTGCAGTGAGGTCTGACCTCAGTCACCTCCAGGCTGAGCAGACCCAGTGCCCTCAGTCCCTCTTCACAAGGCTTCTCCTCCAGGCCCTTCATAATCTCCACTGCCCTCCTTTTGGATGCTCTCTAGCAGTTTAATGTCTCTTTTATATTGTAACACCCAAAACTGCCCAGCACTCAAGGTGAGGCAGCTCCAGCTCAGAGCAGAGCAGGACAATCTCTCCCTTGCCTGGATGGTGATGCTGTGCTTGATGCTCCCCAGGAAACAGATGTCCCTCCTGGCTGCCAGGGCACTGCTGACTCATACTCAGCTTGCCATCAACCAGCACCCCCAAGTCCCTTTCCACAGGGCTGCAGCCCAAATTCTATCAGTATTATTAAAGACTAAGGCAAGACTCCTGAAAATTTCCTTGTTCAGCCAGGCTGGTCTTTTGCCTCACTCACTTGACTTACAGCACAAGGTGCTTTCACACACCTAAAGGTATCTGGCCTTTACACCTGTGACCTGAACATGCTGGATCCATCCTGGTGAACCCATCTCGGTCATCTACTCACTTCTGTACCACCACAACACCACCTTGCTCTCCCACACTGGTCTTCCTCTAATCTTTGTTAGATTAGTAAATCAATCTTGCAATATTAAAATCACTCAATGAAATTAAATTCTAGAAATAAGCCACAAATACAGAATCTTCCCAGCATAAGCATGAAGGCTTGGAGTACCAGAAAGTACAATGGCAATGACACTATGCCATGACTTGAAAGTGCACGAAGGCACTAAACATGAGGCTAATAATGCACTAATTAATTTGCATCTTACCTGAGTCCATTGATTTGTAAGTGTATATTTAGTTAAACTGTTTTACTTCTTCCCATACCACTATAAATAACAATTTCCTCTCATGAAACATCAAGATATGTATATTACTTCCCAGTTGGTAATGCGCACAAAACCACACATGCACAGTTGGTGAAAAAACCTTTGTGAGAAATCTCCAAGTGCCTCCTCATTCTTCCTTGCAGATTATAGAGATGCCTTGTGTTAGCTGCTGGTGTAATACTTTCCATTCCTGTGGGAGCAGCTAATAGAATGTTCTCTCCCCAGAAATAGCAAAACCACAAAACTGATTCCTTGGTAATGTATAATTACACATGCTGTAGCTGCAGGTTACCTGCTGAGGCATTCATGGGGCAGAACAGGGGGAAAAACAATTATTCTAATGTAGGAGTGACTAAAACCAGAATAAGCCAAAAAAGCCAGTTCCTGGTAATGTCATGACTGGCAGAATTTGGAGACATGACAATTTCTTATTTTATTCTCAATAGAGCCTTTCTTTTTTAACTTGTTGGAATTACAACCCTGTAAATAGAGAATTTTGGTCTGTGTCATCTTGGGATTCAGATTGTTAACACAGTGAGATACTTTGCAAAACAAAACTAACCTCAGGAATAATCCTGTGCACACTGATAAGCCACTGCTGGTTACACAGGGTGCTAACCAAGTGCTTATGCCTGCACTGCTAAGGAATTATTTTTGCCTTGGTGAGAGTGTGGGCTATGAAAAGCTGAGGCTACATCTTGTAAGAAATACCATCTGGTCAATCTTTACAGTTTTTTTCTTTCAGGCTTCAATCTAGAAGTAGTCTCCTCTTAATTCAAAGAATGGATAAAAACAAAAGAAACTTCTCTCAATTGAAAGCTTTAATGCAAACTTAAAGGGAAATTATCTGAAAAAGCAGTATTTAAAAGTTATCTCAGAGTAACAACTAAGGGTATGTCTATTTTCAGACTTCTCAGCCCTTTACCTTTACACATCACCAACCTTGTACTGTTGAACAGCACTTGTGATCATGTACTAAGGATGTTTTCTTTTCAGCAAATCATTCCCTAGTGGCAACAGATACTGGCCTTCTTACTGAAAACAAGCTAAAAACATGCCTTTAAGACTACAACAAGTGATGATAGCTGCAAGTGCAAGAATGGGAAATGTCTTGATTCATTTTCCCGAGGCATATTCAGGGAAGATCTACATTGCTCAGTGGAGTGCCATGAAGGGAGGCCCAGCAGCAAGGACAGAAAGGGGCCCCAGGCACACGTGACATCCCACAGCTCTCTCTCCATGCAAACAGTTCCACAACACAGCAGCTTGGTGAAAAACCCCCTCACCTTCTTGGTTCATTCCCAGACATTTCTACCTCTTGGCACACCAGCCTGTCCATCTGCCTAGCAAAACGGTCTGTGAGGCAGCACAATGTAAATCACAAATTGCTTAACATTAAAATTAACCCTGCATTTAAAAGAAAGTAAAAGTTTACTGAAGCAGAGGTGTCCAGAGGCAGCAGGTGTGGGGCAGACCACAATGTTGGCAGGGCCAAAGCACTGGTGAGCTGCTGCGGGAATGAGAACAAGAGCATGGCAAGGAGAAAATGTAACCCAGTGTAGCCTCTGTGCTGTGAAACTACATTCAAGCTTGAAGACTGTTGGTGCAGTTTAACATTGTTCTCATCCTAAACCCAAAACACAGCGCTGCACCAGCTACTAGAAACAAAATTATCTCCACCCCAGTCATGCCCAGGACAACTGTGCAAAGGCTTTCCTTAATAGAATCAAGTATCTATTTACATGCAATATAGTCACAGTTTCATGTAATTTATGGCCTGTTTAGGAACACTGACAGGTAAAATTGCTGGAAACTTCCAGGGAAAAAGGAAAAAGAGCAAAATGTTTCCAGACAAATATGGAGATTTGGGGGGCAAGTGTAAATATCTTCACTTGCTTGTGATTTACAAAAAGAACGCTACCCCAGGGGCAATATTATAAGAAAGATCTCAGATGAGAAATAATCAGGATACACAGACACTGTTTATTGGAAATGGCTGGAACGTGTAAGCAGCCATCAGTATCTGTGCACCAAATGGGAGAGACTCACTTAACAAACAGGCAATGAAAAATCATGATCCCAGAAGTACATGGTGGGGGGAGGTTAAAGAAAAAACGAGATAGGTAAGACCCAAAAACACATTAAAAAACCTCAAACAAACAACAAAACAAGACCCACCCCAAAACAAACAAATAATGGAAGTAACTTCAGGAATTTAAAAAGCAATAGATCAGAGAGAGGCATGATAGACTTCACATCTGCTTGCTTTGTCACAGAAGAACTCTAATGTATGGAAAATACTCCACTGAACATTGGGACTATTTTCTGCTCAAATAACTAATTTCTCCATCTCTATTCATTAACTGCATTCCTCTAGTTCTCCACGAACAGAAAGAGCATCAGCTTCACAAAAGGTCTGCAGACAAACCAGCAGCCTGGCAAGAAATGAAGCAATTAATTACACTACAGTAATATACAGTACAAAACAAGTGTGCCATACTCAGTCTAACTATAAATGCAATTTTCCTCCTGGGTCAGCTGATGTGAAGTCCTGATACACCATTTACTGGGAACAAGACCCAATCCTTTTCCCTTAAAGAGCTTTTACTCTCTAATAAAATTTTCTCTTACCCACTTAACAGGGCCATTATATCCTTGTGAACATGAATTCATCTGCAAGCACAAAGTCTTTGTGACAGACAGAATTACTCTAAGTTTAAAGCCTGGGCTTGCATTTCCTTGATTGTAATGATGACTTAGTCTGGAACCTGGGGCAAATCCCTGAATATTTGTTAAGGCATCCCTAAAAGCAGCAGAAATAACTTCTTGTAACAGATATTTGAGAGCCTTATCAAGCATATAGGCTGCTTTAAAAGACAAAAGGATTGCTACAGGGTTGCTTTTGATAGAAAATCTTCTTCTGACTTCAGCAGGAATTGGAAGAGGCCTTTAAGATGCCTACTGCAAACTACGCTTGAACCATCCAAAGCAGAAACTGACTGACTGAATCCAGTTGATTGCAGAGGATTTGTAGGGTCTTTATGGCCACAAGAACCACTTGGGCAGGCACAACCCAGAAGCTGATTCCAAATGACACTGAGAAACACCAACCTTACATTCTTTTTCCACTTTAAGGCAGTTACCAACACAGTTCCTGCTTGGTCCCATGGATAAGAATGTGATTCCAATTTGCCCTCCAAATGTAATCTTGGTAATTTAAAAGCTCATTTCAGTCCATTCAATTGGGAATCATTGAACAAGAACCAGAAAGAAGCACCACTCATCCTAACCTAAATTTACAAATATGATGCTGCTTCACAGTAAATGAATCTTTAAAAAATCCCAGTTAAAGTGATTGAACTGCTCAAAGATGATTCTATCAAGTCTTGCATCAACCAGCCTGCCTTTTTTGTCTTACGGGGCAAGAAAATGTTTGCTCAAGGAGTAAATAAAATGTTTCTTCTAAGAATCAAATGCATTTTTGTTTTGAACTCATCTGTCAGCTTCTAGCCCAAGGCCAAAGATCTCTATTAATATTTATTTAATAAAATATGTTTAGCATTTTACAAATGCTGTTACAGAGCCACAGACAACGGTAAAAATATTAGAAGCTAAAATAGTATTCCAAATCAGAGACCAACAGAACTGAGCAGTGAAACAAATTCTTCAGAATCAAGAGAATAATCCTTTAAAGTCCTGTTTTCTGCGGCTTGTTACAGTTCACCAATAATGGATACTTCAAATACAGTTTCCAACAGTTGGGGATTTTCTTGCACTCATATAATACAAATAATCAGATATTTGTGCAGATGATGAGGTGACAAAAATAATTCCTGGGTGAGGATAGTGGCAAAAGTCTCCATTTTGTTAGGGTCTAGCTCCTCAGAGTAGCTTTACATCCTCTGAAACAAAATCAGTAACATAAGGACATGGGACCACATTCTACTTACTATGTTTATGATAAACAGGTGGCTCAACTGATCCTAACACCTGCTGCTATTTCTGCAGTCAAAAATAAACTCTCCAGTTCCTCTAGATGTTTGCTCTTACAAGCTTATGCATAGAATTCCCCTTGCAGGTCATTTTGGACAGACAAGTGTCTGCTTATCTGTTATCCTGAATGGTAATGCTTATCACACAGTAGAATACTAGAAAAATCTAGATGCTTCTTAGAAAAAAAAGGAAAACAGCAATGAATTATGAGGTGCAGTGAGTAATATGCAGTCATAGACTGGAGAGCTGCATTTTAAAATGGAAACATTATTTATTGCACTAATATTGTAATTATAATGTAGGTTTTTGTAGAACAATGACTATTTTGATTAAGTGATTTATCATCGGCCCCGCAGTTGAAAACAATACAAGCAATTTAGAGATGTTCCAGTGCCCAACCACCCTCTTGGTGAAAAACCTTTTCCTGATCTCCAACCTAAACCTCCTGTGACACAACTTCAGGCCATTCCCTCAGGTCCTGTCACTGGTCACCAGAGAGCAGAGATCAGTGCCTGCACCTCCACCTCCCCTTGCGAGGATGTTGAAGACTACAATGAGGTCTCCCCTCACTGAGTCTCATCCTTGTATGATCTCGGACACACTGTGGATTGTGAGAAGAGCTGGTAATAAACTGTTGAAAAATCTGTTTATTACAGCTCTGTAATTAGTTTTCATATAGCCAGGAACACAGATCCAAGCCAGCATAAAGTCAGATAAGGCAGCATACATTATGCTACCTTGCACACTACAATGTGTTACAGATGAAAGTATTTTATGTAGGTCAGGCACTGCTTCCCTGGAGACAGACAGAAAGCCATAAGGAAATCAGAGCAGTGTCAGGCCTTATTCCAGTGATCCAGCCTGCTCCAAAACTTCAATTATGCAGAGATTTTGTCTCTCTGGTCTTGTCTATCAACATACCAACAATCAACTCCTCCAAGGCTAAGTATTGCGGACCAGACAGGGCACATCTCATGATGCAAACTGAGTGAAAACTCCTTACACTCATGAGGAAACAATAGGGTTTTGTCAGTTGTAAAAAGAACAGAAAAATCAAAGTGATGTTAGTTTCCAACTCATCACAACACTGAGTGGCAAAATAAGTTTTTGGGAACAGAAGGCAGCTCTCTGGCCCTCATAGTGAGAAGAATGGTGTTATTAAAAGAAGTGGTCTTGCATTTCTCTCTCCCTTTCCTTAAAGAGGTGCTCTAATGTAGCTGGAAGGGGGTCTGTGCTTCACTTGGGCTGAAACAACTCTATCTCTGACAGGCAGAAGAAAAAGAATTTCAAGAAACCAGAAGTAAAACTGAGTATTTTTTGTTATATCTTGCTGTCTCAGGAGATAATTCTATATTCTTACACTAAATTCCTTTCTTTTCTATTGTACAACAGTATGCTTTTATTCTGGCAACTAAAAGGCTCCAAACACAACGTTAACTTCCCCTTACGTTTCATAGTGGGGTTCAGACTTCAGTTTTATAACACACCACACCATTTTTCATTACCATTATCTACCTAAGAATTCCGCTCTTATCAAAAACCTGAGAGATTCTCAAAAAGAACAGAAAAGTATTTAGCTGTGAAGAGATACAAAAGGAAGTACACAAATCACACACAAATGCTGCATTACAGCAAACAGGTGAAGAGTGTACAATGGGAAAAGAAAATATATGCACTTATGCACTTTATGAATATCTTAATTCCTTTCCTCTGGAAGGCAGCATCAGTGCCTCTATATTCCACTTTGCTCCACAGTGATTTTCCTAATTTAAATAAACCAAGTAATCTAGAAAGGTTTTTCCCATCACACCTGTGAGAAACTATTCTCCTTACTGAGCCTGGGATCACAGGTAACCAGGCAGTTTTAGGTATCAACTCCACAAAATTCTAGCACTGTTGAAAGAGCAATCCTAAATTCTGTACTTCTACCCTTGTACAAGATTAGGTTCTGTAAAGAGAGCTTTTGCTCTTTTTTCCCCACTTTCTCCTCAAATGAATTTACATGTCTGAGAGCTGTGGATCTCCTTTCCATGCCACCATCCATGTTCTGGACTGCTTTTCCCCCCAGCAGTAAGAAGCAAGATGTATTTTAAATGTAAGCCACCAGTATTGGCTAATTATTTTCCTTACCCTGATTCCGAGCTCCACATTCTCTCCTCCATATACTTCCATCCCTTCATCCAGTAATCCAATCTCTTGGAAGTATTCTCTGTCTACTATGAAGCATCCAATCAAGGCAGGACTTCTGGAAGAATAAACCAGCAGCAACCAAAATTAGCAGATAAATTATGAAGAATTTTATTATTCAGACAAAGACTGTATTTACCATTGCTAGGTAAAATGGTGCAGCAAAACAGATTCTTAAGAAAGTATTTCTCACAGAGTTTTATTGAGCCTTGCCTTCTAATATTCTTAATTCTAAAGTGAAACGAACACCACTAAAGGAAATCACAGTCAAATTATCGGACATGAATATTCACCAGAGCAGTCAGGATTTCATTGCTAACAGAGAGAGGCCCAGGAGCCCCAGTTTTGTTTCTGAGGCACCAGCCAGCGTAGTCTCTGTCCTTGCCAAGTCCTCAAGTCTCTTGTCTGTGAAAGTTGCAAATGATACTCACTGATGCCCAGTTCTGTGTGTTTAGCCAGAAGTCAAGTTTAGCCAGAGCTAAAAATTTCTAATGATGTGGAAATTATCACCCTTTTTTACATTTGTCTGTGCCAAACCTTATAATTTTTATCTCTTGCTTTCCAATTCGAGGTCCTGTTCAGTGCAGTTCAGAGTCTTAAACTGACAGAACCTGAGAAAAGCAGGTAAAGACAGAGCTACTGGATGAAAAAGAGCTGCCACTGCTATTTGAGGCTCTGCTTTTCAGGTGGTGAAAACAGTGTTCACACTTTCTTTCTGCAGGGAGCTAGAGCACAGGTACCAGTGGCCTCCTTGGAATGAATGCGTATCTCCAAGAAAGCCCTGCAATCTCAGCAGAGCTGCAGAGTGGTTTCAGAGGCTACTACTCCTCTCCTTGAGACAAAGGTATTGTTCTGTACCTGCCTAACAACACTCTGGATGTGATAAGAAAGTAGAGCCCCAGATTGTCCCAAAGCAAGGACCCGATACAGCCTTTGCTCACAGTGTCAGTGATCAAACATTAACTCCTAGGACTCAGCACAGCTGTACATCTATGTGACAGCATTACAAAGAATACAGTTGCCAGATTAGCTCCGCTTATATAATCTAAGTGCAAAGAAAATTCCATTTCTGGCCTGTAAGCACTAAATTAGCGGGTGACACATTTGGAGAAAGCAGTGCTGCTGAGCAGCCCTGCCTACCATTCCACTTCAGCAGGAAACCTATTTAAAAAGATCTACTGAAAACAAGAGTTTCTTTTAAAAACCTTTACAAAGATCTACTGAAAACCAGAGTTTTCTTGATGACTGTGTAGGCGTTAAGAACAAAACTGAAGAGGACAGCTCGAGGACATTTAAGTGTTTGAACTTTACAGTCAGTAAAACCTATTACATAGCTGAGCCCACTTGCCCCATGCCATATCTAGGAGAGCATTGCCAGTGACACTGTAATTTAGGCCACTGTTACCTTATTGGAGCAGTTGTGTTCTCCAGTTTCCACCAGGACTTAGGAGGGTTCAGATACCGGCACCACAGCTCCCAGTCAAACCCCTGTGCTGAGAGGGGATACTCCTCTATTTCAAAATTATCATATTTAATGTTATCAAATGATGGAGAAATTACTCTCTTTCTGTTTTCTTTTATCCTGGTGAGCACTGGTTCAGCCCTAAAAAAAAAGAAAAAAAAAAATACAATGTTAAGATTACACCAATACAAGCACAGCACTGATGGAAATCATAGAATAGTTTGGTTTGGAAGGAGACTTTAAAGACTATTTACTCCACCCCCAAAAAAACAATACAGCAGCTTATGCCGTATTTTTCAGAAAGAGCAAAGCCTAAAGCTGTTATCCACTCAGAGCTCTTTCTGCTTTGAGATGGAGTTCTGACAGTGCAGGATTTGCCCCAAAATAACACACTGCAACACTTTCTCTAGGATGCCCTGTTGTTAACATTGATTTGAGCTGGTGGATGGAAGAAATGAGTATCTGCATATCATAGAGCATTTACACCCTTGCTACCAAGTAACGATAACTTCAGGCCCTCAACATTATCAAGGAGATCAAGATCAGAGTTAATAATAGATCTATCCTAGGGACAGAAGCTCCTGCCTTTTTACCATCATTTTTACTTAAGGAGCAAGGGAGATACTAAATCCAGACTGAACAATGAACTACATTATTTTAGTTATGTTTTACTTTTGCAGAGTGGCCAAAATAACACCTCTTTGTTTACACTGCAGAAGATAAAAGAAAAAAGATATTTTTAATGAAAAGAAGATACATTCGCCCTCATGGAGGAGATTGGAGGAGATTTTTAATGTGCAGTTTTCCAATATGATTTAAAAACACTGGCATTAGATCAGCAGATAACTCAAACCATAAAAATGGATCTAGATCATATTACACAGCACAAACACCTTTTTCCAGCTTGTGCCCGTGGTTATGTCTGAATCTTCATTAAAAAGCTCAGAATTCTAACCCACCCTCTAAATGCAAGAGGAATGGCAGTCAGTAACTTAACACCGGTGCTTGGAAAAGGTCCCTGGGTCAGAGACACGGAACGAGGCACATACCAACCCACGTTGAACTCCACGTGAGCATCGAAGAGAGCAACGACTGGTGCTGTGGCTGCTCTCCAGCCACTGACCCGGGACCGGATCAGCCCCTCCTGCTTGCTGTGCCGGACAACCTTGATGAACCCAGGCTTATGGGCATTCACTTCATCTACATACTTCTGCAGCTTCTCCTTGAGCTCCTCTGCAGAAGGGAAAGAACTAGGTGTTAGCCTGACAAGATGTAAAAATCTGTTCTTTCAGCAAAACAGCAGTAGCCTTCACACAGTACTCAGAATTCTCAAATAGTCAGTCTAAAAGGAGGCAAACAAAAAGGAGAAGGACCACTAATTATGTAACAATAAAAAAAAAATCAGATATAACTATTTAGCCAACATGACTGCCATCAGAATCCTGGCACTCTAACAATAACATGCCACAAAATGAAGTGTCATAGTTACATAAGAGCGTATTGTATTACTGTAACAATAAACAAGGCACCTGTCTTGTATTTCCGGGGGGAAAAAAAAAAAAAAAGCCTAAGTATTTTCCATGAATCTTCTCTACTAATATTTCAAGAAAGAAAGAGATTAATGAAATGCATTCTTTTTCCTCTTTCCATTTTTCTTTCTAAACTTTGGCAACTGCTTTCTGTCTCAACTAAATAGTTCAACAACTTTTGCTCTTAGAACAAAGACCAATAAAAGTTCTGGAGGACTATCATTCCTAATTAAAACATAATAACTCTTAGATCAACAGTTATATCTCTGGTTTAAAGACTACTGTATGAGAAAATAAAGTATGTGGAGTATAAATATTGTGTTCACAATTCTTATCAACTGAAAGCACTGTTCACTTTACTCTTTACCAGCACTCCTATGTTCTATTTACATTATGGTATCACTCAGAATTCCTTTGGGACAATAAATTCTGTTTATTCTGAATCTCGCCACAAGTCCAGGAATGCCTTCGCTGTGATGCAGAATAATGTTCCTATGGCTATAAAAGCTGTATACTGAGCATTATTAAATCTGCGTTAAAGCTCAATGCTGACCATTCCTTTGAGGGAAAACTTGAGCAAGCCACTTAACTTCTTCTGAGGAACAGGCTCCCCCGGGAAGTGGTTACAGCACTCAGGCACATGCCTGAGTTCAGGGAGTGTTTGGACTACCTTCTAAGGCACATTATCATGTGAATTTTGGGGTGTCCTGCATCAAGCCCAGGCAGCTTCTCAAACCATCAGCCTTCCACTCTGGGACCTGGTCATCTCAAACAGATCTGGACAACAGGCATGCTAGAATGGTTAATGGCACAGAAAATTAAAAGCAAGCACAGTTTATGAACCACATTATATATTCATCCTTGGAAATTAATATTTCCATATGGGTGTATCCTCTCTTGAGCTGACAGAGGAACAGAGCTCATCAAGTACAAAGACTCCTTAAATTCATTCCTGTTTGTAAAGACTCTTGGACAGCCACCAGGTGTGATGCAGCTGATTCCTCAGGCCTTTCAGGACTGTGCATGCCACATAGCTTTGTGTCAATGAACTCTGCATGAAATGAGAGAATATCACAGAAAAGACCTGATACTTACAGGTTTTCATGAAAAACAAGAATTAAAAAGAAATAGTCTGCTGATCGTGTCCATCACAACATTTAAACTGCAGCAGTATTTCAGGAATTGATTGGATAGATTCCCAGCATTTTTGACATTACAGTGCCAATATCTATTCAATTTGCTTGTCTGAAACTGCATCACCTGGAATAAACAATATGAGCCACTTACATAGCACAGAGCACTCTTCTATTTTGTATTAGACTTGCTGCTTATTGATCACTAAACTTTTTCTCCTTTATGAAGTAAAAAAACACCCCACATTAATTTCTATCATGCTTGTGCCAAACCAGATGTTCTTACTGCTCACCCCTTAACACACAGAGATTTGTAGCAAGCACAGAACTATCAAACCAACCACTAGCTAACAGCAGGTTACATTGAAAAGAAGACAGTTATGTTACTGTAATTCTGTGCACCTAAAAATAGTACAAATCCATTCTCTCTTCCCAAAATGCAACACTGCAGAGGGTGAATATCAAAACAAGAGATCAAAGTTTTGTTCTTTGTGTAAGTGGCTGCTCTCAGCTTTGCAATGCCAAGAAGCTTTGCCATAACAATGCAGCATCACCACTGAGGATAAAATGTGTGAAAGGAAAGCAGGGTCTAATCAAGGACTTGAAAATCAGTAGCCTTGACAGAGCCATTGTTCTCTCAGTCACTCCATTTCACTAAGTGGGCTATTCTTACTCCTGCCTTATACTTGTCCTAATGTGGACTGACTCTAGAAGCTTGAGTAAACACAAAATCAGAATGGAAAGAGATGGAAATGGAACAGAACCCAAACCTTGGCTTGCCATCAGCATGACTTCAGCTGCACATTAGAGCTGTGACATCTACTAGGCAGCGCATGCTTCTGATTTTCTGGTTACACTGCAGCTCTGTACAAATGAAGTGAATGGTCTGAGAGCATCTCCAGGGAACCTTGGAGGCTCACCCGTGGTCAGTCAGCATAGAGGAACTATCCCCTGGGCTTCAGGATCACCTCAGGTGGTTAAGGAAGCTGCTGCTTTTTCCTTAATCTTCAACACTGGCCCACAAGCAGTGACATACTCTGTGGCATGTGCACAGGAGACAGAGCAGTATTTTGCAGTCAAGCACTTTCTGGCCTTTGTTATTCAAAACAGATCACCTTTGCTCTGCAAAGGCAGAGTGCTGAGCAGAGCATTATGTGCACCCTCTGTCTTACAAGACCTATACGGGACATTCTCCCAGAAAAAAAGATAAGGCTGTGAAAAAACTGGATCATTTTCACTCAGCCACGAGACAGAGAAGACACGTTAATGAAGTTTAGAAAGTCACAATTTTGGAAAACACTTTAAAGATGCCCTACCAAAAGAGTTGAGTCAGTTTTTCCCCCATGCATTCCATGTCTTCCTGAGTTTTACATGAGAAATCTGAGTTCAATTGTATTTGACAGTTTTAGAGCACTCAGCCCAACTGGCCTGAATGATGGGACTCTACCCCCAGAACTATTCATACACTTTGTTATGGCACTGATAGTCTTCAGCAACATCATTTTAACCCATGTTCTTTTTTTTTGTTCCACTTCAAGATATGTTGCCTGAATAACAAAAGTTTTTTTCATTAATTATTGTGCTTCACAGGTTTTTGCCACCATAGGGAGAAGACAGGGAATAAGCAAATGTGTCATCTTCAATACACTGTTGATTCAGTGTCTAATTATGGAAACAAACAGGCTTATAAAGATAGATGCATTTGCCTTTCAGCACAGAATCTCTCAAATAAGGCCTCAATTTGACTAAGCTGAATGAGACTCTGCAATAGAAACGAAAGAGCAGCCATATATGGGGTGGGAAAATGGCACTTGGAAATGTTGCACTCTACCACCTGTCTCTATATGGTACAGATGTCTGGAGAGTACAGCACAACTGTACTCAACTATGTAGAAAACATAATTAGTGTGCCATAATTATGTTTAATATTAACATAATTAAGTTCAAACTCTTCTAAGAGGTTGTTTGTTTATTTTTAACAAATTGACAAAGATTTTGTTTGTCAAGTTCCCCTACTCAATAAGACAAAGCAGTGCTAAAGGATTCACACAACTTTGCCTTCTTAGGAAACAGCAGAAGCTGGACAGGGTAGAACAAGGAGCATGAGGAGTCAGAAGGCATCAGCTACCCCATTTTCTCCAAAGGAAAAACCATCTACAGATCATGCTTTTCATCCAGCTGCATGAAATGGACTACATTTTGTAAGCCTCTGTCCCCTCTAAATTGAGAAGTGAGCGGGCTCAATGCTCAGTGATGTCAGGGGCCTCATCCCCTTACACCAGTGTCCTACAGCAGCTGTGGGTCTGCCCCTCGACTTCAAATGTCAAAGTAATTGATACAAACAGCCTTGCCATAAATAACAAATTGCTGCCTCACAGTCATGGAGAAGGAGCTCAAAGGACAGGCAATTCAGGCTGACTTTCACCAACTTTCATACTTTTAACGTATTCCCACTCTGAGTGCTTGAATGAGCTTGCATCTCTCAGAACAACCACATTTGTGAAGCCCCACGCTATGCTTGGCTGAGACACGCACTTTATTCACCCGTTTCTCAGCTATAAGTTTGCCAACAGACCTAAAATAACAAATATATAAATAAAATAACACTCATAACACTCTGCATTTTCTAAAGCTTCAGAGTCCCTGCTCGCTTTGGCCCAGTAATGCATGCTACATGTTACTGCCATCTCCGTAAACCTTGTGCTTTTCCTTTAGGGAAATATCTACTTCCATGTCAAAGGCCCGCGAATTACCATGCCCCTCTTTACCTTGGCCCTTGGCACAAACATGGCTTATTTTACTGTTAAGGGAAAGAATTACTTTTCAATACAGAACTAGGTTTAAGCTAACAATTGGCCTCCTTGTGCCAAAAACAGTGGATTGACATGTTATATGAAAGAGCTAAAATCCTGCCAATTCATTATTTTATCTCTGTGGGTTCACTGAACTGCCTAGAAGGCACATCCTGGTTCCCCAGGTAAAGAAAAGTGTAGGATATTTCCTTGGATCATAAAGGACACTTTTAAAGGCAAATCATTACAGCACCTGCAAGAATACAGCAGGAACTTATGCCTGCATTTGGAGCCAAGACACCACTGGTCAGCTTGCTTCTGGCAAGGATCCCAAAGCCTTCCTGAATTCCCTGTGCAGCAGGTCAGAAGGGGACCCACTGCCCTGCAGGAAGGCAAAACAGCCACCTGGCACAGCTCAAGAAGTCATTTCAGCACAACGGCTGCTGGCACACTGGGAACATCTATCTCATCAGGTACATCTTACTTCGCATGAAAGACCAGTGAACTGGCAAAAAGACAGAATTCGCACAAGCCAATTAATTTTAAACCAAGATTTTCCCATCTTCTTTACCCAATTATTTTTGGCTCCAAGTCTTAGGAACATGAAGAGCTGCTTTTCCAACTTCTATGTGTATTAACATAGCTAACTTACTTTCTGGCAAATAAAGAAAGCCTATTATAACAGGTTTGCTGCAAAATCCCTCCTCTCTTCCCCCTAAGTCCCTCTGTAGGCAACCAACCTGAATTCAGGTAATAACTTGAACTCATGGCAGCAGCTAGAAATATAAAGAACCTGTTTTGCTGCACTTTATCTAATAGGATATATGGATTATGTCACTTATTTCGTATGCAGCTCAGTGCTTCATCATTTTTATTTTTCTTACTTTTGGTGCCTTATCTTTCATGCTCAAGTGATCAACTCTCATCTCTGTAGCAGAAGCAGATAATTCCAAATGGAAAATATTTATAACCAGACAGAGGCACGTCATTTGTAATGCACATGTGTACAGAGGATGTCTGCAGCAGAGGGTAACAATGCTCAAGCAGATAAGGAGGGCCTGTTGTGCACACGTATTTAATAACCCTGTGTTATCTGGTAATAGATAAACCACCCAGGGGAAATTACCAACATGATGCAAGGCATTGATCTGGACAGACATCAGAAACAAAAAAGCAGTGGAATACTTCTCCTTCACTCCCATGCCTAACTTGCACTCTTGACAGAGATGCATAGTCTAATCTCAGAAGTTCAGGCTATCCACATGTAAAGATAGAGAGTGTAATGAACTTTCACAACCTTTGCATTCAGCAAGCCAAAGTCCCAGCTGCTGTCAGACCTCCTCAGGTTTAGCAAGATAAATTGCCTACAACAATCTATTCCAGCTCACATCTTGGATTACAAGCCAACGGTTTCTTTAGCACATGAACAGCACCCTTCTCCCACAGTAAGGACAGGGTAAAGAAATGCATTTCCCCTCTTACCCCTTCACACACACTCACACACACACACACTTCTTTTGATTGCCCAGGAGAATTTAGACAGAGGAATGGGGAGTTTTCAAGTGGTTTAATAGGGGCTGCTTTGGTCCATTCTCAGCTCCTTCACAAACACGTTCTCTCTCAGGGAAGGAGCTCAGGTGGGCATTTCACTAAATCCTTGTGTAAGGTCCTGGGAATCTTACAGCAAAAGGACAACATACAGCAAATAAATCCATTTCAGAACAGTAACTAAACACCTTCCAACAAAAAACAGAAGACATCTGTGCCAGCAACTCTTCCTTAGCCATCTAGCAGGCACGTTCACTACTTAGGTTCTTTTTTTTTTTTTTCTAAATGATGTATATTTCCAATCCCAGCCATGAAAATGGGATACCACACTTCAGATCATTAAGTCCTACAAAGAAATACTGCTGTGTCTTAATAAATCCCAAAAGTATGGCAAGAACTATGAAAATCATCTGTTGGAAACTCTGACAGGTCAACACTGTGTTATGGAGGAGGGGGATAGAGAAGAAATAAATATTACAGCTGTTATTTTTTGTTACTACTAATCGTATGGGGTAATAACTTTATTACAAGGGCTGTAAGTCCCTTTTATTCCCCTTCTATTATTTATTGAGTATTGTTTGAAGACAGCACTCGATTCATGTAAGGTGCATCCCATCTTAAGGATCACCGAGCCCACATTGTAGCAGCAGTCTCCTAACACTTTGTGAGACATAAATTGAGATGCCAGGTGAATCTCCAAGGTAACACCAGAAGTTACAGAAGGGGAGGAATTTGGATCTCCCAAATCCCAGGGCTGTACATTATCACTGCACAATTTCCCTAAGGCTGAGATTCTGCATTTCGAGTCGTGGCCCATATGGAGCCCTGAGAACTCTGATTTGGAGCAGATTCAAGGGCTCTTCCACATGCCTGAGCCAGGATTAAGAGGCAGCTGATATCTGGGGTCTTGCTAATGTCAACAGAGAGGCATTGCACCAACGGAACTCAACAGTGCCCTTCCATCCCACCAACAATAGGAGACTCACATGCTTATCTCTGGGTACACAGCAGAGCTTACTAAAGGGAAGTGTTAGCATTCAGGGAGGAAAAGAAAACAAATTTCCTCTCAGGTGAATGTTCCAACTCTTTAAGAGGCAAGACAGGACAAATAAAAAGGCACAAAATGTCTTTTCTTAAGCTGCCAGTCAGGTGTACATGTGTGGAACATGCAAACACAACTAAACACAGAACAGGGACTTGCCAGGTGCTGCCACCAGACACCAGAGGGACAGAGGCAGCCACGCATCTCTTCAGGGCCATACCTAGAATCCTAGAAAGGTGTTTAAATTTCAAAGTATCTTCAAATACAGAGCTGATTATATAAACTTAATGGCTCCACTCAATGTACAGATTGCTGGCTGCTTGAATTAATCTCAGCAGGAACACTGTCCCACTCCTTTCAGCTTTCAGTGCATTCCTGTTCCTGTTCAGGGGCTGTTACCGGATGGATCATGACTACAATAACGTGATCACAACGCTGAGGGCAGGAATAACCACTACTGCTGAAATCAGATACTCATATCATATCTGATGCAAGAATCACTTCTGATGTTTATTTGGATACAATGGTTTTAGAAAAGGGGCTGTACAGTGAGAGGCATAACAAGCACCAAGAGCGTGCATTAGAGCTGACACATTGATATAATACATTGCTGGAATAACCCCAGCCAGAATTCTGAGTTCATCATTTCATTCCTTGGTGTTCCTGGATTCATCTGTAAAATGACCTTTAAATGTTAAAAGAAGTGCTTGAGAAATGCATTCTTGTCCCAGTTGTTTCCAGTAATCCAAATGGCACTTTTTTTTTCAATATACAGCATTTAATTCTGCTCTATTTCTTGGATGTGTGCGGAAAATCACTATTGAGAAAAGGAACTAAATGCCTGAACAGAGCCAGATCAGATTGTATAAATCAAGAAAAACACAATCTAAAGAGCACATTAGAAATCTCTGTACTTTCATTACCATAAGATGCAGCAAGCTGCTCACTGTACCGTAAACTTGATAAATCATCATGACTCCAAGACACAGTGTGGCACTTCATGTTGTGATAACATATTCATAAGGAAAAAAAAATCCTGCCAATTAAAACATACTAGTCCTAGTGTAACTACTTTATTTCTGGAGTGGATTCTGAGGAAATTAGTTACATAAATGGCATTAAAAATGGAATATGCCAATACTCAGTTATAACTAGATGAAACAAAGTTGCTAATATTCCTCTCTGGATCAAACCTCTTCTACACTCCTCTGAGAACAGGACTATAAAAGCAAGAGGAAACAGAAAGCAATCTCCTGTTTGCTGGACCTGTGCAATCCAATCCTTAACTCAAAATAGGTCCAAGTAAACAATCTGAAGTAATATTCACTGTTAAATACTCATTTAAAACAATGACACAGAGCATTAAAAGGTTTTGATTTGAATAAATAGAACTTAGCCTTGCAAGTCATGTTAATTTTTATTAAAATCTTACTTGATATCAGAAATTATAATCTAACTTTATATTTGTTGCATAGAATCTCTTCCCTGGGAGCAAACCAACATGCACAAAACCTAGTGATACTATGAAAGCATCCTCGAGGGTCAGGACAGCAATAACACTATTTCACAGTGCCTTTTTCTTTCTCTTTAATCTTGCCAAAATATAGAGTTGCATTTGGTAACATTTTATTTTGACTGAATGGCTCTTACTGTACCAGACAATTCCTGCACATCAGATGCAAACTGTTCTGTCCATATTCCAAGCTGGAAAGATTGATTTCTTGGCTACCTGTGACCATGTTTTGTGTGACCTGCTATTACCTTCTCCTTTCAAAGGCTGCTTGCAGAAGAGTGCAATTCACACAGCAATAGCAATGCAGCACCCAGACCACCAGGGAGAAATACAGGAGGGCTCTTTTCAGCAGGCAGAATTAGTTCACAAAAAGGCCTTGGTTTTATATAAGCAGAGCTGCAGTCACACAAGATGTTTCTCGGAATAAAAATAAAAGCAAATTATCACAACATGAGCAGGTTTGGTTGTTATTCTAATAGCAAATGTATCTCTGGCAATACAGAGAAAGTAGATGAGGTTAATACCCCTTGCAGGTAAAAAACTTACATGAGAAATACTGCAGTCACTGAAGTCAATGAGAACTTCTCAGAAATCACTGTTATATGTCCAGGGCCAAAATGCAACATCACATATGATGTCACTGGAAATGCAAGTTAAAATCACACCCCTTGAGAGTAAGCTCTCACATATCATCTTATTTTATCATACAGTCTTGAAAAAATCTGCCAAACACAATTTATTACCTGCAAAGCCATCAAATACCGCACATCTGGCATAAAGGGAAGGAGCAGGACTAGCCTATCACCTTCCAAGCAAGCAAAGAGCTGCCTTCAGAGTGCACTTCCACTACAACCCTTCCAGGAATGTCACCTCAGCAACACCGCCAAGTTCATTTGGGACAACTTGGGAGGCAGCTCTGTGCTATGTAGGTCGTGGCTTTTAATTCACATCATTTTGAAAAACTTGGAAGTTACAACTGCTCATTTTTGAGACTTCCTAAAGTATGGATAAAATCCAAGTAGTTTTTATGCCTGTAAATCCCCCATTCAAATCAGAAATTATTTGGTTTGAATAATGTAAGAGCCACAGGTTTTGTTTCCATCTAAAGACAGACACTGTTTTTTTGGAAGAATCAACTATGAACATTTTCAAATTAAAGTAACAAATTCTGGCTTGCTTCTTTCCTAGCATATTTGCTTACTCCTTAGGAGTAACACAGTGCTGGGATGGTGCCATTTGGTAGCTGTGGAAAATCTCTAAATCCAACACATATGATCTCCAAGAAAACTGCTTATTACACTACTGTATCATTCACTGCTTCCTAAAAATCCTGAACTCCAAGTGTTAAAAGAACACAATACCACAGAATTTGTATCTTTAAGTGTATCACCATGTAGCAAATTATTCCAAGCCTTTCCTCAGTTATTATAGAAAATTTCTCTGTAGGCACCTAATCACAATCAATCCACTATTTCTAAAGACATATTTGGGAGTTAATTGTTATATTACAACAGCTGTTTATGCCTGCCTTTTTGCATCAGAAACACGTGAGGGACAGCAGCAAAAATCCTTACATTTTCAGAAAAAAAAAAAAAAAAGACAAAAAAATTTAAAAATAACCTAGGTAGTAACTTGAACTAAAATTCAACATACTTTTTGAATTCACAACACTGGAACAGCACTGATGTTAGTATCTTATTGCAGTCTGGTAAAAAATTTGCTTAAATTCTGCTTAATTGAGAGTGTGTTATTTTAAAACAAAATATGTTAATCTGGCTGTTAGTATGCCTCCCAGCACGGTGGAAATCTTGCCTGCATAAAACATGCATACACAAGAGCACACACCAGCCTTGCCTTTCCTGCTCCCTAGGAGCAATTGGCAGTAGAGCCAATATTTTTTGACATGTTTTAACAAAAACATTTTAAAAGCTTCTTCTTTTTTGTTGGTTTTTTTTTGTTTGGTTGGGTTTTCTGTTTGTTTGTTTTGGGGTTGTTTTTGTTTGTTTTTGTTTTTTTTAATTAAGTATTAGGCAAACAAGAGTTCAAGACAATATTCTTGAGTTACAGTGCCTCCTGGTAATATTTAGATATATTAGACCAGGTTTGTTCAACATTTGTGTTCTGGTAAAATTCACAGTAATTTCAATTTGTTTCTCTTCTCTTCTCTTCTCTTCTCTTCTCTTCTCTTCTCTTCTCTTCTCTTCTCTTCTCTTCTCTTCTCTTCTCTTCTCTTCTCTTCTCTTCNCTCCTCTCCTCTCCTCTTTTTTTTTTTTTTTTGTCATTTAATTTTAGCCCTCTACTTCAAAATTTACCTTCTGAAGCAAGGCTGAAACACCTGTGGTCAAAGCAGAGACACTCTTGGGACCCATCAGTCACTGCACATTACGGACAACTCAGGATGTATGAAACTGATTGTTCATGTGGAAATCTACACACATGGGCACTTGTATCCAGGCCCTCCCCCCGTACATTTTTCAAATAGCTTCATTTTCTCAATAAATGCAGCAAATTTAAATTACTTCCATAAGAGCTCCCAGCTTAATTTTTATCAACATTATTATTTTTATACACATTAAAATTCTGATCCTGACATTTACATAAAATATTACTTGGAAATTTTAACTGTTTTTTTCCAGGACACCTTTCCATAAAGGACTATTAGCATTAAGTACTGCCTGTATCTCATATAGCCAGCCATGCTATAGTCTGTAGCTTTGCCAAAAACCTACCAGATTCCATTTATTATAGATATCCAAAGGCTTGAAACTAACTCCTATCCAATTCTTCCAGTATCCTATTTGACCTTTCACTGTGAATAATGATTTTGCACAGATACTGGCTAATTTCCTTGGACTGAATTTTTATTTGCAATGATTTGCAATTTGATTTGCAGTACATCAACATTTTTCAGAATAGTTACTGCCTGACTTCTCAAATTTAAACCCTTTAGCATCTTCAAAAGAATGTTTCCTGAACAGCTAAATTTGTAATTAAATTCCACAATTAAATTCTCTCCATCTATGAGCATTAAATTTCTACCTTGTCTGCATACTGCAATATGTTGCATTGAAGACAACTTTGGACTAAGTAATGATCTCATTTTCCTACATAGCATTCATCAGAGCATTTATACAGCTATATTCTTATGTCACAGGAAGAGGTTGCTTCCATGGGTACTAAACTCAGCGTTATAATTAATATACAAACCTGAAAAATCCTGAGCAGCATTTATTCCATAGAGCAATAGCAAGAAGCTTCTTGAGGCATGTGGCTCTTCCAGCTGCAAGGCTCTCACATCACCCCCCCTTTCTAAACCTGCTCTATGTTAAGTTTAAAATGTATAAATTGTACCTTACATAGCAAAAACAGTGATCCTACACACACTGAGAGTGTTAAGTGGCCTAAACAAAGGGTAATTAATTTCTTCCTTATATCTTCCATATATATAATGCAGTATGCGTAAAGCAAGGCTCTGCTTATGGAAAAAAAACCAAATTAATGTTATTTTAATAAATTACGTTAAGCACTAACTTTTTGGTTTCATAGCAGTACCACATGGATAATCCAGCATTTTCCACAGAGGAGTTTGACATAAACAAAAAAATCAAATGCAGCCACTTGCATTCTGCACAGTATTTCTACCTGAGAGGTTTATAGATTCCTCAGAAGAGCCGCCTGCAAAGCTGTTGTCAAAGGAACTGGCAGGGTTTGCCACCTGAGCTACAATAGCAGCCAGTGTGAAGAACCTGAACCACATGCTGCAATTCCAATTAGGGAACTCAAATCAGGAAAATAAGTAACTCCAGTAAATGCCATAAACATAAACAAGACAAAATGCCTGAAGTGGCAAACAAAAAGTGGTCACTGTTCAAATGCTACAAATTAGAGACTAGTCAATATTCCTGTCTTTCACCACAGACAAGTCATGGCGATTAAAACACAGAGAACCAGTAGGTTTCCTGACATCTGTTTGAAAAACATGGCAAGTGAGTTTTTTCTTTTTTCTATTACCATACAGAAGAACAAAAACCTCAAACCTACAGCAAAAGCAAGTAACTTTCTGAAAAGCAAAAATACCACCAGCTCCTAACAAGAATTATTATTCTCAGTCTTTTTGCTAAGCTGCACATGAAAGCTTATGTCAAGATTCCTTTTTTTATTTGCTGTGTGAGTGAATTTTCTTGGTAGCTACAAAGCAAACACTGTATGTGTTAATTGGAAGCATTTATGAAAACTAATTAAAATTGCTGTGCTGCAATCGTGCTTCAGAAAAGGGTTTTTGTATCAAATCCTAATAAAGATTTGTTTATCTTGTACATGCCTTGTTTAATCCCTTCAGGTGGATAAACAAAGAATGTATCAGTCGTATCTTAGTAAACAGAGGCAGTCAATCTACATACATTAATTAGGGAGTATGGTACAAGTTATCCCTGGATAAAACTCAAACTTCAATACTAAACCATGCCACCAGTGTTTGCATGTGACCATTACCTAATGAATTTGTCTCCCCCATCCTTTTGCGCTCATCAAAACTGTCCTTCCCTAATGATGCGAAATGGACCTTATATTTGATATGAGTGCACAAGCACTCACAAATCCCTCTGAAACCAGCTGGTATCAAACTTGTGTAAAATATACAAGTAGTTGGATGAGCTGTGTCTCCATTTCCTCTTGGCTGTGTCCACACATAACACCTACCCTTATCAAACAATGCCTTCTTTTTCTCCACCCATCTGCTACTTCAATTTTGGAACCCATTGATACCATTGGATTGACTTGCACTGTAAGGAACAAAACCAGCAGGAGAAACAGGGCACGTCTCTTGAAGGTTTTTCACTGAAATCCTGTCATTCATCATCACTAAAATCCAGTCATTTCATCCTCTTCACAAACACTTTGTGTTTCACTACTGCATGACCCACCACCACTAAAAGCTCTCTGTCTGAAAGCCTGAAAGATCCAGGCTAATCCAGTGTTATCAAGCATACACGACTGGGATTTGCCACTCAGCAAGTAAAGAGTCATCCTGTGAGGACAGGGCACCACAGCCTCCCAGGACAGAGCCACAGTAGCTCCCAGCATGTGGAGCACCGTGCAGATGTGTCACCTCCAGCTCTGGGAGAGCAGCTTGGCTGAGCTCCTTGGGGCATGGTACCAAACCCCCTGAGTTGGTTCATGCACAGTTTTACCTCAGGTCTGCTGTCTTGCAAATGCAGTTCAATGCCAATATGGCATTCTTAAAATACACTAACTGTTCTCTTTGAATCTGCATTTTAATGACCACAGTCTTTGAGTCATATGAGAGGTTGCTCTGAAGCTCAATCCTTTTAATTGTTGAAGAGAAGGCACTTTTACTACTCCTTAGCATCTGGCCATCAGAAATAATTCTGTGAATTAAGGTGACAAGAGCAGCTTTGGTGAGAACTATTCAGCTTCTGAATTAAACAAATACAGTAAGTGAGGCTCAGCTGGGCTCATAAATCAAAAGTGATTATGTTCACATGCCAAAATGCAGTCAACATTTTTTTAAGTTTCAAACTTATATTTCTGGCTTAAATTTAGAGTCACCTTAAACCTGTTTAACTAGTGTAACAGAGATATTACTGAGGCTGGAGATTTTGAAACCTAACTGGACATGGTCTTGGGCAACTTGTTCTGGCTGACCCAGCTTTGAGCAGGTGTGTGGGACTAGAAGGTCTCCAGGGGTCACTTCTCACCTTAGCCATGCTGTGACTCTGTGAGTTCTAAGGCAGAGTTCACATCTGCCTTGGAGAGGATGCATTCATTTCTTTTGATGCACACCCATCTTCTGAGAAAATGAACAGGCAGACATAGAACAAATTACAACACTGAGTAGATGGTTTGAGAGCAATACAGGAACTAGGATGTGAGTGATTCGGCCCTTCTGTGAGCTTGCAACATGCAGTCATAATTTTACAGAATCTGATTTTAATAACAATATTTTTTTAATTTCATAGATAAAATAAAACCCTGCCAAGAAACTAAGCGCATTTCCAACACTGTAAGGTCAAGGTTTTTGAAACAGATGTCTGAAGCTTGATTCCTTAGCCCTTGATTAGGTCATAGAGTAGAAGTTCCCTGATTTTCACAGACCTACAGAGACTAAATATTACAGCATCCAGCTGAACAAACGGGCTCACCAGTAGTGAAATAATGGGACTGAGTCTGTTTCATTGTTTATGAAGCTCTGCCTATCAGTGACTAAGTTATAAAACACTTCCACTTTAAATCTATGTAACACCAGTTAATAAATACCAATCAAACTGTAGCTGTTCTGTGTCACAAGTCTTCCAACAGCAACAGTTTGCTAAAGAAATTGAGCTTTGCAATGACTTGTTTGCAGATGGTAAATTGAAAAGCATTAATGCAAAGGAATCTGGTGATCTTAACGCACCACAGGCTGTTATGCAAAGAACAAGCTGTGAGCCTTTTTATGTGTATTCTCCATACATAATTCAAACAGATCGGAGAGCATGATGTTTTGTTTTTTTTTTTTCATATACAGGGATCTCTGTTTAAGAGTACATCTCAAAAACATTTTTTCATGAACACAGTGGATGATGACCAACTACTTTGAATATTACAATATGAGAGATACTAAACATAACTCTAACTCTGCCTGTTGGCAGAAAAACATTCACAGGACTGCTAAGGGCTTTCAGAGAATCTAATTTTTTCATATTTATCCAGGCCTCACAAAATGTTGAGGTCAGAAATTACTTACAGCAGAATGAAAAGAAACCCTCCAAATAGACAGAGAACTTTCTACTGCTAGTTGCAACTCTGCCACCTTCCCTGCACAGGAGCAACAGTTTCTGAAATATTTGTTATGGCAGGTCAGAAACTCTAAGAGGTTTCTTTGAATATGAATTCCCTGCCTGAAAATCCACATGCTGACTAATCAATGAATGTTTATGAACGTCACATTAGCGCTCTTCTGTTAAAAGACAGACTACAGAGATCAGACTGCAGCACTAAACAGATTTTGAGAGATCATCTCATCCTTCTACTTGCCCCAACACAGAGAGATACTTGTTCCAATTAATCCTGACAGAAGTTTCTCTCATCTCCTTTTAAGTTTACTCAGCAAATATTGTCCCATGCTCTTTATAGATGGATCAAATGAAGCACACTGTTAAGACAAATATATTAACAGTATACCTAACTCTGTTGTCTGGCACAGTTAAAAAGCACAAACCCCAAACCTGCAGTGATTAAGTCTAGATATTTGCGTTTGAAACCATAAAAATAACTTTCTTCAGGCTAACTACCTACAAAAGCCATGACCAATAAAACCAAAAAACTGGCATAAAAGACCTAAAACTCTTTCTGCAACTCTCCATTGACAAGAACACCTTTTCCTCATAAATCTGAAGACTAAGAGCTACTCTTGAGTAGCAAGCCCCTTTGAAGATTCATAAATATTAACATGTTTCTGACTGTAGCAACTTTGCTTTTCCAGCTGGTATTTCAGGATACTCCTGGGACGGGGGAAATGGAATGACAGATAGCACTATCTCCCATCGCCAAGCTGCAGGAGAATCCTCCCACGAGCAATGCTGGATAGTCACACCAGCACTGCGGGGAGATGATAGCTTTTACAATTTGGCAAGACACATAGCTGGCTCTAAACCCTACACAGTCATCAGTAACATTTGAAAACCAACTTTTATACAGAACACGGAAAAAACCATCCAAATTTGCTCACTGCCAAATCACTTGAACACAATCAAAAAAAGAGCAAAGAACTAGTTTGAGAAAAAACACTTCAAGTACGAAAGTGCAGGAGGAATACAGGGAAGGTGTTAGTATATAAAGCTGTCAATTTCAATAAAAGAAAGAAAAATAAGTAATTTAAGCCTTAAAAGCTAAACCAGGAAAACATCAAATATATCAAATCCCACAAAGGACATAACCGATTCAAGGAAAAGTATTTTACAGCACTTTCAAAAGAAATCAAAATTTACTCAAGTCAGCTGATTAAGAATGAAACTCATCTACCATCTCAGACAAAAGGTCTAAAACTGTCCTGTGATTTGCACTGAACTCCCTTCAGAAATAAATTAATTTGATTATTTAACGTATTCTCGATGTCAAAAGGAATAATAAGATGATAGGAATTTGTATATTGTCTAATAAATATTCCAGAGAGCTGTCACAGTACATACAGCTTCCTCAATTTTATTTTTTTTCTTCATGCAAGTATCAAATCTGTGATGAATTATCGCTCTGTTTATGGAAGCCAAGAGACTGAAGTCATTGTTCATGAGTTCTGGTACCATATGATACAAATAATTTCACTGAATGTAATGGCATCAAGGAGGATGGGATCCATTATGCATCTAATTGCTGAACAGCACCTAAACCAAGAAATACTTTCTTGTTTCCACATGGAAGCTTACAAAATAACATAAATCACACAAGTAATCAGGCTTACAATATACACAAATGGCTGCATCATTAAGTGTTCAGTCCACAATGCACAAAACAGGACAGTTTACAAGGGTTAGATACTTTTCAAAAGGGGACTAAACTTTAAGTGAGATTTTCTTGAGCAGACTTACTCCCATTTTAGCATCTGTGCCAGTAACAGTAATTAGCAAAAGAGCCTACTGAAAGAAATGCCAAGGAAACACACTGAGGAGCCTGCAATCTGACACCAGGAACGGACCTGAGCAAGCAGTATAATTCCTCAAGTCTTCCCCAGTGGAGCTGTGACTTGGCACACACTGGAGAGGCATTTATTTCCTACAGAGAGAGGCAGAAACATCCTGCACGGCCACACCACCAACCTGTTGTCACTCCTGCCTGTCCTGGGAAGGCTCACCCATTCCAAGCAGATCCAGACCTAGCACTCCTGGTCCTGTTCTGCAGGCACCTCTGTGCACTTCACTCACAGAAACAAAGTTTTGTCCCCTGGGGGAGATGAAACTGTTGGAATTAGAATTGTGTTAAAGTATGTCTTGCAGAATATTTACAGAGAAATCTATTTTTTTTCAGAAGGATGCCAGAAAGGGCATTGGTGGTGCCTCATCCTACCATGCAGGCTCTCTCAGAACTACTGTACAGTACCTACAGTGACAGGCCAAAGATCTGTTCACTACTCCCTTCAACTACTCCCTTCAAAATTGGCTATTTATTCTCTATAATTTGTGTATTTCTCAGTTGTCACTAGTCAAGCCCCTTTTGGGATGCTGCTGAGCCCCTGGACTGAAGCTTAGCCAACACAGGTTCTGCTGGTAATAGGATAATGTAGGCAGTTTACTCCTCAATTTCCAAAGTATCTTTAATCAAATTATCCAAAACTCACAGAGAATGACCTTCCATTTATAAAAGGACCCATTAAAAAAATAGAAACATATTTACTTTATATTTACTGGTGCTTTTATAGGTCTTTCTCAGTCAGGAAACCACTGAACGAGTAACTGATTACAGAGGTAACTGCAAGTGGCATCACATTTTAAAAATATACTACAAAGGCAGAGGAAACACTTTTCCCCTGCCACAGTCAGTTATATAAATCACAGGAATTCCTACCGTAATGGGTATGTATGGCACAAACAGAAATGTAGTTTTACACTGATAGGAATCTTTAAAAATAACCAGAATCAGAAATCTCCTTAGTCCAACTGGAGATGGACACATAGGGGAAGCTAAGCCTGCAGAAAGCCTGAATCTGATAACCACAGGAACCGGCTGCGATTAGAAGTTTCTAAGTGTGGCAACTTAATTGAAACAAAATCCATCTCCAGCACACAGATTTGCTAACTCAGGTTGCATCTGGTCTAAGCTAAGTGATCATTGTTCTGTATTAAATCCATCAGCCCATTGCTGCTCTATTAGGATGGGGAAAGACAGCCAGAGTAGCAGTGGAGCAGTGTCCATCCAGAGACTTCAGCATTTTCTAGAAAATATTCTATATGAACTCTAAACCACAGTGTGCACATAACACGGTGCAACGCCATAAAAATTCATGCAATTTTTTAAATATGTTTTGTCATACACCAGAGCCACGTCTTGATGCATAAGATCCTGAGAGAGATAAATCACCCACTGCTATTTTTCATGTTACTTTGATAACTTTGATAATCCAAATCCAGGAAGTCAAGCAAACTATTCAATATGCATCTTCTTTTACAGTTTTACAAAAAAAATTCCTCTACTTTCTTTCTTGCTGACCTGAAGTTGATTGAGCTATTATGCAATAATCCACAGTTGGTTAAACTCAGTTTGATATACTCTGAAGCAACAGACATTTTTCTAGGATACCTTCCAGTATAACGANACTGCATCTAAGTAATTTTTCTCAGTGTTTCAAGTTCAGGGCCATGAAATGATGGTTAGTTTAATAGACCATTTTATTAATTCACCTTCTCTAAGGTTTTTCTTTTTAGATTTGTTTTAAAGACCCCTGACTTCCTAATTTGTGTGTGTGATTGAAAGACTGGTAAAAGGAACAAATATTGGCCGTGGCTAACCTGTGCAGAGCTTGCAGTATGACTTGCAGATCTCTGAGAGTGACTCAGGCTCTGTTTTGCAATCCTCTTCCTGGAAGACTCCATTGGCTCTCAGATGGGTGCTCCAAGGAGCTGAAACTTCTGGTGAGAGCTGGCAGGATCACAGAGGCTCCACTTACATCCATTTGGGAAATCAACACTCTATCTCAGTGATGAACCACTTCTAATTTGAGGAGATAGGCTATGTGAGCTGATCTAACACCACTGAAGGACTGGATTTCCTTCATTTGGTGGTAACCCTCTCTGGACTAATCATATAACTTTATGGATAGTATCAGTCCATGTCACAAGAAAGAACCTATGTCACACTGTAGAACACAGCCTACTAATGAAAAATTAAATCCTAGGAGTCAGCACCTTTCAAGATTGGTCCACAAATTAGAAACAAAACCCACAAGCTTTAGACATTAGGTAAAGATGGAATACTGACATAAGGATAAAACAAGGTATAGAAAAAATAAAAGTAAAACAAACCCTAAAACTTTTTAAGTAGCTGAATAACTCCCTTTTTTCCCTTTTGTTTTTAAAAATAATTTTCAACTGAGAGCTTTTATGCATCTAATCTTCTAAAGATTTAGTATATCATGCTTAGTTTAATCTCAGCATAATTTTGAGAAAGGCAGCACACCAGCACCAAGAGCTGTCTGTGATGGAAGCTTGAACACTAAAATTATTGTACCATTCTCACCTCAGGTACTATGACTGCACATCTGCAAAACCAACAGAAAATCCCATTCTACACATGCAGTAAAACAGTAATTTTGACTGCTCTAAAGTGGATTTACCGATCTGTCTCCTGCAGAAGTGCTCCTGCCCACATGATGTCTGAAGCTGTGCAGAGTATTCCAGGCTGCTGAATTTCCATCTGAGAGAGAAACACCAAGCAGTTCCCATGCTCAATGTGTTCTCATGGATATGAACTACCAACATTCCCTGCCATCAAACTCCTCCCAGAGCTCCTATTGGGGCATACAGTTATAGAGGCACTTACTCACATTTTAGGAGAAGAGTACATCAGTGAAAGTTTAGTTGGAGTTACATAAAATACTGCTCAGGGTCAACTGAGTATCAGGCAACGTGTAAAATATTTCTGTATCACTGTGTAACAACTGATCTTTTCAGGCTTGTAGGGTAAAATTAAAGTACAAATTCTTTTATTTCATCTGAAATTTCTCTTCCTGTCATCTGTGTGATCATTCTGTGTCCACATGTGATGATGTTCTTTTTAACAAGCCACTGAGGTTTCCTGTAACTTCATTATCTTGTGATGTTCTTCTCCTCTGAGAGACATAATTGCTGAAGCAAGGAGACTCTGAGAGACATAATTGCTGAAGCAAGGAGACAGACTAAATGAAAATTTCCAAAGTCAGACACTGCTTACCTCAGATAGCTTTAGCAGTGTGCAGATCTAGGGGGAAAAAAAAAAAAAGAAAAAAAGAAAAAAAGAAGAAAAGAAAAAAAGAAAAAAAGAAAAAAAGAAAAAAAGAAAAAAAGAAAAAAAGAAAAAAAACCCCACCAAACAAACAAACAAAAAAACCAAAACCAAAAACAAAACAAAAAAAACCCCTGACTGTTTCCCTCGTCTTTAGTCAGTGGTTGGCCTCCTCAGGAGAAGGGAATTCTGCAAAAAGTCTTTGCTTCTCAGTCAAAAAAATCTCTCTTTCTTTTAACCACCCTGCTTTTTTTGTTTTTCCTTGGCTATGCTACAGCTGAATTTTTCTGGTGAAAAACCTTTCCTAAAGTCTCTTTTCTCACATTGGACTAATGCTTCCAAGCTCAGATGCCATAAGATTTATTCTTAGAAGAACAGGAACCTTCAGAGTCTCGCAGGTCTCTGCACACAAGGCATTCCAGAGGTTGTCATGGCACAGCTTCACTCAGTTCTTGCCCTTTTACAGAACACTGTGCAACACAAATAGCATTAATAAAAATTGAAGCTAATTGGGGAATACATTTTGTCTTTGCCTGAGAGATATTTATTAACCATACACAAAGTCACACAACTTTTGCCTCAGTATTCCTTGAGTTTTATCTATTTTTGTGGGGGGGAAATTGGTAAAGAGAAAAAATATTTTTTTGAAAACAGAGATACCTGAGGAGAGAAAACACAAAACTAGAGCCACTGCTACCCAGTTTCATTTGCATGTTCCAAACTGATTGTCAAAGCCTATGAACTACCAACAAAGAAGTTTCAAGGGCACAAATATCACTGAAATGTAATCCTAGACATTTCATATAAGAAGCAGACCACGGGGAGATGTTTCAGACTTGCTGCCCATACAGTAATAATAACACTACAAGGCAGGGAATCACAGTCACTTATTTGACATGGGAATGTAAATACATTTTTCAAGTACTGACACTGCAGTCATTCATGGTAATAAAACCCAGAAATCATTGTTTATTTGCTGGCAGAGAAGCTGTCAACTTGTTTATTTGCTGGCAAATGAGTTGCAACTTGTTTCTCATTTTAGAAGACCTTGTTGTTCTCTTTCCACTTCATGTACGTGAGCAAAGCTTGAGATTAGGAGCAATAGGTCAGGAGGAATAATTATTTCATAGCCTGTAAGACTGACAGACCATCTATTTAGCCACAGAAATATCTTTAGGCTTCCTTAAATTTCATCATAATTTGATTACCTACGCAGAAATTTTTTTCACCTTCATAAAACATTAATGCTGTTAACATCTCATTTCTTATTTTACTTTTTACTTTATTTTTTCAATTATTTCTATTTCTACTCTATGCAAATCTGCTGGTATTTGTACTGCTTGAAAAAATTGCTTCAAATAGAAGTTGACAGCTTTTGAAACATTAAACAATGACTATACAGGCACTGGGCCAAAGGAGTGTGTCAGTGAGGAGCAAAGGAACAATGCAGCAGCCGACACTGAGCTATCTGGAGAGAACTGAAAGCACTTAGCAATTACATCAAGCTTTTCCCTGCTGCCAAACGAAAACAACAATGATTCATGCTGCCATATTATTTAGCATTCATCATGATTCTGAATTACCCAGTGGAAAGTTCACACTGCAGTGCAGACAAACCCCTTTAAATTTAATGAAAGGCAAATCATCCTTTGAGTTGGTACCAAAAACCATCTACCATTGCTCTCAGATTATGCTTCAAAAGAAACTAATATGAAAGAAATAAAAATAAAATCATCAGTTTATTCACAAACTCCATTGCAAAATGCTACAGGGATGTGGCAGGAGAATTCAGCTCCACGCAGGTCCCCAGTCAGAAGCTGTCACCTTCAGACTGCCAGGAGAGCAAGACTTGCCCAGTCCTGTAGGAAACTGGCTGCAGAGCTTACCCAAAACCTAAAAGACACCTAGATACTTGTGAAAATCAAAAAGAACATGAAGGGTATTTATATTTTCAGCATATAACCTGTATCTCCATCCACATGGACTCATGTACCCTCAGAGATTCTCACAACAGATTTCCACCAACACTAAGTGGTGTTAACAACAGCTCTGGCCATGGAGGCCCAATGAAAACAAAACTTCCTTTTTCCAAATACACCAGGTGAGGAAAAACAAGTGGGAATTCTCACTCTCTCACAGCCTAATCCCTAAGTCCTCTTTTTGCCCTTGTTAATTGCATCATCATAAATTAAAATGTTAGCTTTTAGTCACCTTCATCACATTTTCCATAAAGTTTTAAACTGAGCTTCCCCAAAGTTTTCCCAGGTTGCTGGTTGAAGCACACTACCTTAAATTGGTTGCTTTTCCATGGTGAAAGGAAGGGACATTATTTTAGTAACATCCCCAGAAATCACTAGCAGTGAACAAGTGAAGTCTAGTAATTTAAAATATGGCCACTGAAAATACTTTGAGAACACTTCCAAAGAACTCAATGCTAAGCATATCTACAGAAAACCAGGCCAAAAGAAAAGCCAACATGAAATGATTTGGATTTTTAGAATTCACATATCCTTTGTTAAAATGTTCTGTACTTGAACTTTAGACTTACAGTAGGTTCCACAATACCTTTAAAATATCTAGCAATGCCTATAAATGTGCCTTTGTGTGGTGACCAAAGATTAATCTGTAATTTATTCATATATTTTGCTAACTGATTTAGCAAAGCGTATCTCATTTAGGAATACACTTGAACACTATCAAATACTTCCTTAGGCCAATCTCTTATCACATCTTGGACCCTTCAGCACATCAAGAATTCTGAGGTTCTATCACAAAGAAATTAAACTGTTTGAAATTATCAGCTCTGGCAGGAAGTTTTACCACTACTTAAAGTTAAGAACTCAGTATCGGTTTTAAGAAAGTTATCTTTTTATTCATTTTTCTTTTTAAGAAAAGTATGCTTGGGTTGAGAAGAAAAGGTACATTTTAATGACGTTCATTTAAAAGACAATTTTCATTTCTTAACTTTCTGAAGGGCAAAATCCTTTAGCTCCTTTGTCTGACATTACAGAGCATTTTCCCACACTCTGTCAAACTCTTTCAATTATAAGTGCCATTCTTTTGATAAGGAAAGAGAAAGAAATCCTTTAAGAAGTCATTCAGGCTCATAAGAGCTTACATTACTAGAATATTTCAAATACAATTTCTGCTGAAGACTTCATGGGAAAAGACGTCAAAAGGAAATAATCTGATCAAAGCACAGTATCTTACTGACATCAACAGATATTGGCACTTTTCTCATGAGTTCTATATGAATGTTTGTCACTGCACCAAATCTATACCAGTGGCTGCTACTTGAATTTAGTGACATGTGCTTGAGAACATTATCAACAGAAACCATTCAAGAATTTCTGAAGTCAAAATAATCTGACAAATGTGAGAGGGGAAAAAATGGGGAAAGAAAAAGGTTTTTCAATCAAGCCATTTCTCAGAGCTCTCTAGACATTAATTTTGAGGCTAAAATCACAGTGATAGTACTGAGAAGTGCACCAAGGTAGTATGTATGTGCTGGCATCCTCAGAGTCAGGATGCCAGCAGCCCAGAGCACCGCCAAAGCACACAGGGTGAATTCCTCATTGCTACCAGAAGAGCTTAAACCAAGCCTGTTCCCAGTGAATGTGACTGCAGCCTTTAAGTGTGGTCACATTTGGCTTCTGAATCACACCTGATACAGGTGATGCTACTTTCTGTAAGTTGACCCAAACCATTCTTCCAGAATATCCTGAAGTGCCAGTGTGCATCTATTTATTGCCACCTAGAAACTGGAACTGTAATTTATTCATCCATTTCAGGCTTTGCTGTGGCCAGGCACATGAGGGCACATATGAGTGTGCTCACACTTAGGGTTGTGTCACAAGAGGGTGGCAGAACAGGCGTGGGGAGGAAGGGTAAGAGCACCCTGACTGCGCATTGCACTGCTCGTCATTCAGGGGACACAGGTGATGTGGAACAGAAGCACAGTATGAACTAGCACACTGGGATTCAAGGTAAAACAGAGCCACCACAAAGCAAGGCCAGTCCTTGTAGACTTGGCATGCTGAATCTGACACATGAAAAAGTATTTATCAGACTGCAACACTGCAAGTGGGTCAGGACTGAATGAGCTAAATTACCTGACGGAATAAAAGATAAGATGGCCATACATTAACTTTTGGGCTGGGAAGATTCAATTCATAGCATTATCTGAATGCTTGAGTCATAAAGTCTGATGTCAGGAGACTGCAATAAAAGTTCTGCCCTGCACAGCTGCCCCCTGATGTGGACAGAGGTTCTGCTATCAGCTGGCACACACACTGAGATGTTGCTTTTCTAGCCATACCAACAGACTGAACTATGGTGTATTGCAGATGATTAAAGTAACTGCTCCGCTGAAAGGCCACTTTGTCACTGCCAACATCTTTGGAGCACACAGAGCTTCCACAGAGGAAAATGGTCCCACAGCACTGAAACTCTTCTCACTGCCCAGAAAAGGAAGGCTAAGGACCTTCCACTGGAGTTATGAAGAAAGGAGACTGTGATGGTTCCCAATATAAAACTCCATGCTGGTTATGGAACAGCTTTCACACAACTATAATGATGAGGCCACAAAAATCAGAGCCTTGCCTCCAGCAAGGGATGCTATCCCTGCCTCCTCGTGGGATGGAATGTGAGTCCTTGAGTCTGGTGGACTGTGGAGTTCAGGCACGGGGGAGTTGAGGGAGCTGAATAAAAAGGATACTTCATAATTATTATTAAATGAAAGCAAAAGAGAATGGAAAAACATTTATGAAAAGGAGGCAATGCAGAGGAAAAGGAAGAAAGCAGGAAATGATAAAAAATACACCCAAAAAAGGGAAGAAACAGACTATTACTGGGGAGGAGGAAAGCAGGAAGGGATGATTCAGGCAGGAGTTTAATTACTGCAGCTAAAAGCAAGGGAAAGCTGAATGGTGAGATGGGGGAGATGGAGGAATGCAGCTTGTGAGAAAGTGCAGCAAACAGTGGGATGGAGGAGATGATAAGAGGCACAGGTACCCTGGAATTTGAGAACATGCAAAATTGAGACCCCAGCTGAAGGACACAAGCTCACAAAGAAGGATGAGTTGTAGGGAATGAGGGTGAGGAAGTGAGCATGCAAAAAGGGCAGACTGCCAGGGTAGAGGGAGGCCAAGGCAAGTGGACTGAGACAATAAAGGAACTAGACCACCCCTGGATGAAAAGAAGAAGGAATGAACACAGAAGGAGAAAAAGGTGTGAAGAGTGGTAAACAAAAACCAACCAAACAAAAATCACAAACCACAACAAAACAAAAACAAACAAACAAACATGAACAAAAACTAGGGGGTAGAATAATTGGGTCAAAGGGCCTCACTCATCAGCAATGTGCTTTTCTTCTCTGCTCTGTTTCTCACTTCATTTTGGTATCCTACTCCACAACCTCTCCTCTTTAAAGCAGGAATCAAATTCATTCACAAGGACTGACAAGTAAGAGGAGACAACAGTCTACAGCCAGTCTGGGACATCATCTTCAGGACTCAGTGTCCTCATAAAAAACTCACAGTCCATTTACATTAGTAGTTCATTTTTTTTTTCCATCAGAGTTCTGCATTGCATGGCCAGGACAGTCTCTCACAGCTCTGAATAAGAAGAATATTATGCTCTAACTTCTGGTTGCGGCTGGAACAGATGGCCAGAGGACGAGGGTTTGCCTCCAGTTATTTCTCTCTTCTGTCTTTTCAGATGCTTCCACAGTAGCTGGCACACCTCACTGCAGTCCCAGCAGAGGCACACAACATGTAGCAGCAGACATATGCTCAAAGAATTCCCTTCATTAATTCAAGCTGCAGCGCTAAACGTTACTAAAGTAAAATGCAGAGTTTGTAACAGCAGCCAACATTGTTCTCAAATCCACAATGGGAACTGATTTCCTGCTCTATACATAAATACTTGCTTTTTAGCACCTGATTCCTAACCAGCACTGCACAACTCACTTTTCATGTCAATCCCTGTCATATCAATCCCTTCTAAGAGCTTGCTTGTGTAAAGACTGTGCAAGAATGATTTCAGCATCAAGACCTTTAACTAATGCAGAGAATCAATCTAGGGAGATAAGGTAAAGCCTCCCTGGTGCATAAACCACCGCCCAAAAATGAATGCAGGTTTGGATAAAGTTGGCCTATTTCCTTGCTTTCAGATGTTTCTGTTTGTCGTGGAACTTTCCTGACATTCAGCTAAGGAAAGAACAAGAATCTAAACAGAAAGAATGCAAGACAAAAGGTTTTCCCTAGGAGATTGCTATCAATAGGTTTTTCATAGTTGTATGACTTACGAGTAAGCCATCTTCAAATTATGCTGTGCTATGAAATCTAGCATGCATTTGAACAGTAGTCTTGAGGTTTACTCATCACTGCTTTTGTAAAGAGAAAAAAAAAAATCAGACAATCTTCTATCCCCAAATATCTCTTAAGGATTACCAAAGAATATATACCCTTTTAATGAAAAGCTCTGGATGCTTTTTGAAAAGTTTCTTTTCAGTCACTGTTTTGAGGACATCCTCTCACAGGTGATATGATTGCACCTGACCCACTTTTTACCAGTCTGTGCTAATTCTCAACACTGCAAGACGTAAAATTCATGTCCTGTGATACCCAGCATTATCACTGCAGTTCAATAGCTGTACTCACGGGAATCTCAGGACAAAATGAGACTCATTACACTGAACATGCAGCAGTATTTCATTCATAAGTAATGCTTCAAGGAAAAGGAAGGAACCTTGCAAAATCTGAGCCTCTATTGCAATGTTATTAACTGTAATGTGAAATAAAAATCTCCTAGAGGATGATAATTACTGCTACAGTATTCAATTTTTCAAGGCATACTCTGGACACGCTAATGCCCACTGCCACCCCATGAAGCTAAACTCATCATGGCTCACAACGAGCTTTTTTAGAGAGATTTCAAATAATCTGAAAACACCTTCAAAAGGTACATTGTAAAGCAGTGGTGCTCAATGCCAGCAAAAGGACTCAAAAGCCAAGCTAGGGCTCCAGTGGCATAGAAGGTCATCAACCTGTCCCCAAAGGGCAGGATGCCACAAACCAGGGGCAAATAAACCACAATGCCAGCAGTCTCCAGCTCCAGCAATGCTTCTAAATATGTTTCTGAGGTCTAATTAATCACCAGCACTCATGGGTGTGGTCACTTAAATTTTTTTAAGCCTCTTCTCTGAAAATAAAAATAAAATTCTGCTGCTTTTGAAGGAAAAAATAAATAAATAATTATATTGCCAAATTGTAGACTTATATGTACATTATCTCCGCAAAGCAAGAACAGGAAAGATTCTGACCTGATATTAAAAAAATACAGTAAAACATCTGAAATCTGTGCAGTTGCATAGTCATCAACATGACTAAGACCCAAATGAGACACAAATAAACAGCACTGATACTTGGCTTGTTTTAATAAAGCTTTTGTTCTCATTACACAGTATACAGGTAGTTACTGAAATGTGCCCTTTTTTATCCTTCAATTAAATTAAATTCTACTGCTAATGTACCTATCAGCATATATGAAACAATTCAGAGCAATCTTCATCAGAATTCCACCAGAAAAGATGGTATGGTGAAATACACACATTAAGCCATGCAAATGGCCTTATTAAATAAAGGATCAAAATTTTAGGACCTGCAAAATCTATTTTTTGCTTTTAAATGGCACACACATGCCAAAAGGGGGTTTTCACAGTTTTCCAACTCCAAACATTTATTTTAAAAAAGGGAAACTTCACAAAGAGAGTAACTGGGGTCTCCCGAAAGATAACTGGGAATTTGAAAAACTGCACCGAGGTTTAGGGAAAGTCATAGATAATTTGGTTGACGTACCTTGAAGTACATGAAATAAAATATGATAGCACATATTGTTCAAGGCAAATGTACAGACTTTGGCCCTTTACTTGAATTTATGGTTTCTGAAATCAGCCTTCCAGAATTTAAAAAAAACCCTAACATCTAGTTCTTGCACTGCTCTTTTCCAAAAATACAGGTCTACAAAAATCTGGGATTCATTAAAACATGCCCATTTGGACTCCGCCAGATCTCTGGTCTCACTTTTTCTTTCTAGTCATTTCCCACAGTGTGACGTTTGCTGCCTGTGAAGCCCATGGCTGTGGCACCACAGAAAGAAATCTTGCATCAAGTTAAGAGAAGCTGCCATCCCTGGCAAAAGCCTGAGAGTAAAAATACCACTTATAATTAGGATTCTGACAGATCCCTATGAGAAGCAGAGCTGGAGCCCACTGCAAACACAAACCAAGTGTTTCCCCCTCAGGTAACATTACAGGGAAACCCATAGTAACCTACTTATCTTACAAGCAGTAACATTTGCAGGCTAAAGAGCTACTAAGAAAAACACAGAATGACACTAAATATAAAGGATTCATCTCAGCAATGCTAGAAGGGAGAAAAAATTGAAAACAGAATATTGTAAAAGGAAAAGTAAGTTTCAAAATAAATATTTCAAGATTTAAACTAATAGTAGAAACGCCCATAAATCATCTTTACAATCACTCCCATTCCAAACATCCATCTGCTCCAAATATATAGCTATTACCAGGTCTTCAGCACACACTATGGGATAAAGAGGACTGTAGAAATCTAATTTACTACTGCAGGAAAGAGATGCCAGAGAAAGGGTTGGAAGAGTAGCATAAAATCCTGTAGAGGGCTGAATTTTTCTGTGAGACTAACTATAGCTCTGCACAGTGTGATTTTGTATAAAATGACATGTAACACCAAGCCAAGGCAACCAAACCAAAGGTTACCTTCCTCTCAATTTCTGTCTCCCTTCTTGGAGCCAGGAACCCAAGGATTTAAGGCACTGAAGGGTAAGAAAGGCAAGCCTGAATAAAAGGCACAGCAAATCATAAAAATATTACAGAGTACCATACCAATACTGGTACTAAAAAAAAATGAGGCCAGACAGGTTTTCCTGAAAGACAAAGTAGTTCCTGTGATTTCTGATCTATTTCAGGTATGAAATAATGAAAAAGAATAATTCTGACAAGTCTGTAGAGCACAGTACAAAGAGCTCATGGCAGTGATGACAAGCTCTCAGAAGCACTGGTATTTCTGACATTGCCCTGCAATGTGCCCACTGCAATAACTGCCTGTGAACTACACAGCATCAGATTCAAACTCTAGAAGCCACTTATTTTCCACCAGACTATTCCACCTTTTATGTCTGCTTTGCGGCCAGTTTATCAATGTCCAGAGACCTCAGGCCCTGCAGCACCAACAGCTACTCAGATTCTTTGAGTTCCCATTTGAAAGGTGCAGGAGTGGATTCACACAATCACAGCCAAGTCCACCAGACAAAGCTGTATTTCAATGTTGTGTTCTTTCCTATCAAATTGCCAAGTGTTGCATAAGGGAGAGGATAAAACTGAAGGCATAGGCCTACACCAAGTTGTTTAGTACTTTAAAGAGTCAGGATTGCAGTTTTTTCCTTCATTTATAGTCAGCAGAAGAGGATATGATGATGTGCATAGCCTGGGGTGCAGAACTTACTTGCTTCCCAATAAGTTTTTTCTCTGTAAAAATTTGAGACACAGCAGCAGCAAGTCACAGGATTTAGCTACAGGGATATAGCCAGGTAACAGCAGTCATGATGGCAAGGATAATAGAAGCCCTTTTTCCAGGGCTTTTTCCTTCAACAGGATAAATTCAGATTCTCCTTGTATTTTAGCAGTTCAGAATTAATGCCCCCATTACAGCAGAATTTTTATTTAAGTTCGGCATTCTGTGCTTATTAAAATGTCATTGCTAAAGCTGCTAGAAAATAAGACTTGTAAATAGTGCCCAGCATGGCCTTACTGACAAACATCCTGGCAAGCACTGAACCATCAGAGATGGGCAGTGTAATCCTTCAGATCATGGAGAGCAACATCTGAGCACACATAGCAGAGAAGCAGCAAGGTAAGTGCTGCTAATGAGGAGAGGAGAACTGGAAATCTAAAGGAGAAGTCTAAGAAACACAGAAAGACATTTTATATAAAACAGAGAGTACACATGTGGAATCATACAGTGGAAATAGGAGAAGCACAGAAATCATACAAGCTTGAAAACACCCTGAAGCACTAAAAGTCAAACTTGCTAGGTCTAATCTATTGTTACATTCAAAATCCTGCCTACCAGCCACCTCAAACATTCTATCTTTTGTACACATTTTTAAACATGTGCCACTTGTGCAGAGTTCAAGACAGCGCAGCAGGAGTGTGGGATGAAGGACGAAAGCACACCAATAACATTTGCAAGGCCAAAAGGATGAGCAAGAGCCAGAATTCAAAGCTCCTCTTGTATGATCCAGTCTCAGGGCAGAGAGGGGGGAAGAACCAAAACCTCTTACCATTGTTGCTGTTATCATCAACTAGGATGATCTCCTTGAGCAAGTGAGCAGGAGTGCGGTCGATGGCTGAGTGGATGGAGCGCAGGATCACCGAGAGCGCCTCGTTAACGAATATGAACACAATGCTGACCTCCGGAAGACTCTCAGGAAACGTCAGGTTTCTGCACCTGAAGAGAAAGGTTGAGGAAAAGATGTAAATTGCTGGCAGTCACAATGCAAGGCAAACAAAAACCGTTTCAGAGAAATCTACCCCCAGTTGTAAGAACGCGTTAAAAGATACAGCTCCAAAGAATATCCTGCTACTAAGGCTAAGACAGATGGTGCAGCCAGAAAAAACACATACAACAGTGTTTTGTAACTTACCTGTATGCACAGTCAAGGGGCTTAATCAGAAAGAGGAATACTCTCATAACCTGGTGCATTTTTCTTTCCTTTTTCAAAAACAGATATTTCAGCCACATTCCAACTCGCTTATGGAAACAGCACTATGGAAGTGCTGCCCACAACTTTAAAGCTTCTTAGTGTTTCATTGGGTTTTTTTTTTCACCTCCTTCCTTCCAAAGAATGTTCAAATTTTTCAATTACATGGGTAGAAAGCTCTTTTAACTTTTTTAAGTGTCAGCAAAATATTTGCTTTTTTAATAAAGCCACAACTTAATTGAGTAAATTAAGCAAAAAACAATTTTTGCTAAAAAAGCAAATTAAGCAATTGACTAATTTTCCATGAAACTTTTAGTATATTAATGCAACGTTTCTGAACAACAATTAATTCTACCTTTTTCTCAGATCAGAAACTATTTACTAGGATGAAATTAGGCACAGGCTGACTCAAGCATCATTTTTAGATAGATTTTGTGGATGGAAATGATTGATGTTAATGGAACATTACAACATCCTTACAACATTGAGTGCTATCCTCTCCAGATGCCAGGGTTCACTACATCCAGGAACCCCTGAAAACTGTGGAAAGCATAACTAACAGCCAATGTATTGCATACAGAAAGCATGGACAGATTCAGTATTTTTACATCATACTTGCATGTGACTCCTTAACTAAATCTGTTCTTCAGTTCAAAGAGAAAATTCCTTTTAGGATTTTGTATTTTAATTTGTGCAGCAAATAAATACAGAGAAGTATCACAAAAGCATTCCTCTTCATGCGCTGGATGTTGTACAAAAAATAAGTTCAATCAAGGTGATTAATTTACTTCTTGCCAAAGAATTATAAGGATGTAAAAACCAAAAAACACAGCCTGGAAAAAGTAGTAACAGGTCAAGTCTTAAAAAGTGTATTTTTTAGTAATACACTGGTTCATACACCTTTTAGAAACAAATATGAAATCTCAGTGTCACAGAGATCCACAACTTTTTGTTCCATGTCATCAATACCAGAGGGAAATAATTAAAATGATGTTTGGATTTACTGATTCCCACTTGTGGCTTGATCTTCTGCAGCATAACAAACTAAAACTTTCTTTCCCAAATCAGTCTGTATTTCTACTGGTGTGTTAATCCTCTATTCATTGGTAAGACAGCTTGCAGCATCAGAATGAAAAGTTTTCTTTAAAGCATCCAGAAGTGGACTTTATGCAAAATAAAACATTACAATAAGAGGCAAGGGGAGCTGCCTTTTCTTCCAGAAGACAATTAGTGCAAGGCAGCACTGTTTTTCTCTTTTAGCCAGTAGTGCAGGAGTTAAAATCTTCAGCCAGGACAGAGAGAGCAAGAGTTCAGTCTTCCCTGATCTCCCCAGAGAGCCAACCACTAGCCAGCTTGGTGTGATTATTTTCAATCCCGCTTTTCAGGGTCATTCCACTTTCTGTGGAGCAATTAAACTAAGATGAAGTGATACTAAGTCTCTCTAACATCATGTTTAGGGTAAATCCCCTGGGAAAAGGACCTGCAGAACATGTTCAAATGGATGTTTGTGCCTTTTAAACCCTCAACTCCACTCTTCATGGCTATGTCCAACCTTCTAGATTATAATGCCACAAAAAATCTTGTGATCACTTCTTTCTTTCTTTTACAAGCTAGTATTTATTTTTTCCTTTCTACTAGTGACAATCTGGCTGAAGAAACAAAGGCATTTTCACAGACCCAGCAAGTCAGGTGTCAGGGCAATTTACTGGGACGCCATATAATCACAGGATGGACAAGGTTGGAATGGGCCTTGGGAAGTCGTCCTGTCCCGTCCCTTGCTCAAACAGAGTCCCCCAGATTCGGCTAGAGCCAGCTGCCCAGGAACAGCATTTTCCCTATCCAGACACGGTTGGGATGCCTCCAGTGGTGGAGACTTTACAACCTGTGCTTCAGTTTGTGCCCACTGCCTCTGGTCCTGCCACTGGGCAGCACTGAGAAGAGCCTGCCTCTGCCCTCTTTGCAGCCTCCCTTCAGATATTTACCTCGATGGAATTCCCTCTAAGCTTCCTCTTCTCTAGGCAAAACAGTCCCAACTCCATAGACACATGCTGGTTTTACATCTTCTTAAGGAGAAAAGAGAGTTTTCCCACCTGCCTCCTGTACCCTAGAGTGAGTATTTTAACCTCTGAAATTGTTCCTTAAAAAAAGATCACCTTTGGTGGTGAACAATCTCTAAAAGTCCCGCCCAGATGATGGAGTAGTTGAAGCAGGCATGAATTTACTTGAGCTGAGCACTGTCACACCTGAGGCAAATCTTTCACAAATGTGAGTTTTAGGGACCATCAGGTTTAAGTGGCATCCAACAGAACGATTTCCAAAGTGCATATTTCAGGCTCAAAGTGGCTGGGAGGCCTCTGTACTTATAATCACATTAGAATTCTTAAATACTAACATTCAAATTTTTCCAAAAGATGCTAAAACCATTACAGATACAGGTCCTTGAAGAACAGACTCGTTCATGCCAAATGGTGTGTATGCATCCAAGCTTTGAAAATTTGTCCTCAAATAGACTATGAACTAGTTAACAGGTTTAAACCTACTAAAATAATCTTCAGTATTACCCTTTAAAGAACCTACAGTGCTTGTTATTTTAGTGATGAGCTTGCAGCCAAAATGAACAGATACAAAATCGTCCAGCAAACAAATCTACAGCAAATCTATCTTTTAGCTGTCTACCTTAGGCACGGTAATATTTGTTATCTTCAGCCATAACAACGTACAAAGAAGATACAATGAAACTCTAGCAAAAAAACGAAACTATCTGGTAAGACACGGTACCTATTAAATTAAGAAAAATGGAGGGGTTTTTGAAATTACTTTGAATGGCAATAAAAATATACCGAAAATAGTTGCTTCAATATACTTCAATATACTGAAAGAAGTTGCTTCCTTAAATACTGGTGGGGTTTTTTCTCCTCAGTCAAATAAGCTAAGCTTGAGGAAAATGTAAAATATAGTACTGCAAGAAACTAATGACAAATTATATTTCAAAAAGGTTCTAGGCAACAAAACAGCCCCCAATACACTGCTGCCCGGCCATAAAACCATGCATAAACTGAAATGTTCAAACAGAATTTCTGCTTCTGATGAGTCTTCCATCCATTTAAAAGAAACTATTTGTATTGGTTTTCCCTCCTGCATTCATTTACATCTTACATATTTGCAGTTTTCATCACTCTGGACAAATTTTTTCATTGCTGGCAACTTGTGCAAACAAGAGCAAAGCTTTTAATCCTGTCAATGTAATTTGATTCCCTTTTTGCACCACCATGCCTTAAAAGATAACTACAGTTGACACCCGAGAATAGAATTAAACTCCTGGTCTGTCTAATTTCTTTAGTCTTTTCAAGAAGACTAATTTTCAGTGAGGGTACATTCCTGAACTGAGTTCACATTTTCTTTTTTTTTCCATTCAGATTCATTCATTATCTTTACTTCCTGCTCAAATTCACTTGTTTTCAGTGTGTCTGCAGTTTTTAAAAAACACTTTTTCCTCTCTACATTGTTTTTCACATCAGCTGATGACAATAGAAATTACCTACCTTTCTTTTTTAATTTAAACATTAACCCAGCCCCAGATCCTGCACAGTATGTAGAGCACTTGTGCATTTTCACTAGTATGTCTGTCACCATCTTTATGCCAAGTTTTATGAGAAACAAAATTCGATAGTGACAGGAACGAACAAAAAACACCTACAGAGAGAGAGCGAAGGGGCGTGTGTGTAAGTGTCTAGAACATGCTGAAGGGGGGTAAGAGGAGAGGAAATGGTATGGACGGGAATCTCAGCTCCATGAAGCTGGGAGAAGGAAGTGGTTGCATGGCAACCACGAGGCGCAAGTGTCAGTGGCGGCCCCGCCAAGGGCTCATCCCGGCTGGGAGCAGCCCCGGACCTGCCCCTCACACCCCTTTGGGATGCTCCCCACAAACAAACACCCCATGAGGCACACAGCGTGTTCCAGGGTGACACTCCATCTCAGACACAGATTCCAAACGGCATTTAGAGCCGCGATAACGAGTATTGCTTCAACAAAGCTAAAAATTACTGCAAGCAACCCACTCGGCTCAATTACATTGGGCTAATAGCACTAAAGTAGCAGTTGTCATGGTTACCAGAAATTTAGAGGAACTCCTGGTGTTCTATTTCAAGCACAGCTCTGGTAAATGGAGGGCAGCATACATTATGAGGCTTTTTCAAATATTTGTCCACAAGACAACTGTATTCCTCTATGCATTGTGATAATTCAATTTAGCCAGTCATTAGCCACTAAAATTAGTTTAGTGTAACTATGCATTAAAGCAGCAAACCAAAAATTATCTCCTGTATTAATAACTTATCTCTGAGACCTTCTACAAATATGTACACAATTATGAACACGAATTATTTTCTGCAAGCTTTGAGAAACCTCCACCAAGAGTATCACATCAAACAATAGCAAAATCCCATGTTTTTGTTTAGAAAAAAAATTAGAGCATATATTCCACTTTTTTGTTTGTTTCACTTAACACAAGATGCAATAAGGATGTTACTAAAAACTTTTGGGGTTCATTTGTTGTTTTAGGAACATACATGGGAGCAAGTTTTAGTTCCAACAGGGTGAGAATTTCTGAGGACTACAAGCAGAAACAGAATTGTATTTTCTTCAAGAACTGGTAACATTTTGTCCACATACAAAATGTCAAAAAGAAGTTCAAAATATAGGGGAGTGAAAAAGAACACATTCTGGCTTAAATGAAATAAGTAACACTACAACTCTGGCAAAAGAACTGAGTGTTGCAAGAACTCCTGCACAACTATTTATGTATTTATGTTTATAATTTCATTATGTGGTCATACTTCATTTTTCCTTTTGATACTATCAGTATTTTAAGTGCTAACTGAGCTATGCTAACCAGGTTGGCATTGAACAGCATATAAAAAGGTCTTCTTTTTTTTTTCCTGTACAAGTGTACATCATCATTAACTTGGCTTATTAGAGCAGCCTGAAGACTGCAGCAGATTTGGTATCACTGCCAGTGAAAATGAACACTTCTAGAGCAGCCATTTGAGGAGGTACATCCCAACAGGAAAACCAAAGCTGAGCTCAGAACCCCAAGGGGTGGCTGCTCAGGCAGTACACACAGCTGCTGGGAAACATTCTGAAGGCAAAGGTGAGATAAGAAAAAGAAGAATCAGAGGTAGAGAGGTAAGTAAAAGAGAGCATGAAATATGACAGAATTAAACATTAGGTATTCAACAAGAATGCTGAATACTTTGTTAATTTTAGGACTTCTGTCCAAAACAACACATCACAGGCTTTTGTGCTCTTTTTAAATGACTCTTTTGAAACATCAAAACCAACAAGCAATATTAATGTTCTCTTTTACCAGTAGCAACAAAAGAACTTGGTCAGAAATAAACAAGGAGCCGTACCCATCACTAACATAAACCCAGCGGAACAGAACTGTTTCACAGGCACATGTGGGGGCAAAGATATATGGAAGGCAAGTTTGGAGGAGCTGGCTTTCGGGGAGAAGCTGGGAAATGCCCAGCCTGAACCTCACTAGTTGAAATCATACGTTTTTCTTATATCAGTTTTAATAAAGGAACAAATTTATAGATGTCTGATGCATGCTACACCCAGGATTGTGTTTACCACCGAGAGACTGATGGATATTTTGGACAGGTGTACACACATGACATTTTGGACAGGTGTATACACATAAACAACTTTTGTCCCAAACCACATCACTCTCCTGAACCAGCCAAAGCTTGATTTTTCTTCCTTGTAGTCCCATCTGCATTCAGGGGACCTCTTGCCTACACTGTTTGTGCCCACTTTATCCTAATTTTGCTGTCTTCAAGGCTTCTATCATTGTCCCTTGCCAAACTGAGCCTCTAAATAATCAGTTTGGGAGTGGTGAATTGTTTGAAAGAAGTAGTGCTTACAAAATAGCCAAAGCCTTTCTCTGCACAGGAAACAGGACCTCTCCTCTCCACTTTTCTAGATACCAAACATTCAGCCAGGAAAACGGCAAACCTGCTGCAAGCCACATGCTATGCTCTGCTATTTGACAGTCTCCAGAGAATTACGACACCTGAGCCTTAAATGCTTCTTTTGCCTTCCACTCTTCCTGCCTTTGCTTCTTTCTTTTGCTTCTCTGCTTTCTTCCAGTCAGTTACACTGACTGAAAAGGTTGGTTTGCATTTACTGGCCAGGTTTCTTCACATCAGACAGTCTATGCAGGGGCCAAATCCTTTGAAACAGCTCCTCTGCTGGGATCCTGATGCAAACCTCTTTTCCCACTACGCCTCCTTCGCTCATCACATAATCAAAGAAGAGTATTACCTCCCTTTCTCACGTGTGCTTCAGCACAATGGATCAGGCAACAAAAATTCACAAGCCAACAAAGTAGAATCTTAAGTGCATCTACTCAAAAGGAGTTTGGGAGACAGCTTCAGGACCCCTAAACAACCGAGCTTGTTATAATGAATTTCTGCATGAGCTTGTTTCATTCACATTTCACTCATAACAAGCTTTGTGAGTACTGCCTGCCCTACTAAAAGTAATGAGCACAACAGAATTATAACTAACACAGAACTATTATCCTCTGCAAGCAGCAAGGGCAACACTGCCTTCCTCAGGGCTTCCAAGCTCATTAGAGTCAGAAGCTGTTTGTCAGTCTGTGATGCAGATAGGTTACGGGCTAACAGATGCAACAGAAGGGTGGGGAACAGCACAGCACCCAATTTCAGCACCCCAAAATCACAAAAATCAGGCCCTGGCAGAGACAGCACTCCACAATAAATGCTGCACTGCCTACCAAGTACTGCAAAAATTGAGCCCACTTCAAGGTGTGATAATTACTTCATGGGGCTAAAGTATACAGGGCAGTTAATCTCTTATTGACTTATAAGAGATTATTTTGGACTGTGCTGGGGACACTCTGTGCTAGCACAAATACTCACAGTGAAAAGGAACCAAATTCAGAACGCAACAGGAAGCTCATGACTGTACAGCAGGTCAGAAACCACTCTGCAGTACCTAAAGCATGAGAAGGTCCTTCTGAAAGCTGTGACAACTGCCACAGCTTGACCCAACTGTGCTCTGCTGGATGTTTCCATCCAATGTGATGATCGTTTTCTAGAGAGGCCAGAGTTCAGAGGCTTGGGCAGAGTGCACTGCCCTAACTGCTAAATGTGTTCTACTGCCTCTTCATGCCATCCACACTGAAGGACTGGGCAAGGCTGGATTTTTGCCCTCTCCTCCAGCTGTGTTGTGGCTCAGCAATCTCTAATTGTCCTCTGTTTCTATCATGGCACTTAATGTTGACCATCTCAACCCTAGAAAATGCTGCATGTTATAATTTGATGCTACTACACACGTGGAATGGCCTTTCTTTCTGCAGAACCTTGTAAAGACATGCTGAACTCCTGCTAAGATATGCTGATGTGAATTCTCACAGCAATGTAGGCAGAAAGGTCAAAGCTGAGTCATACCAGTACGATACAAAAGGGGTAATATCACAATTTTGGCAGATCACTTAATTCTCCTGCTCTCAACTGGGGCTAACAATGTATGAATTTCCTTAGGTTTCCGTTGCAAATATTGTTGTCTTCCCAAATTCCTGTACTTCATACGATAGGTTCTCAATACAGATGACAGACCATCACTGAGCTCAGACAGAACTACAAGAGCTCTACTCCTTTAACTACCCGTCGAAAGCCTTTGCCGGGATTCCACTGTCATGCTCACTCTTGCAGCATCACTACTAAATCCAGGCTCATGAGCTTGGTTAGACCTTGGCTAACTCTGTCCAGAGCTACTGTGATACCTCTCCTATCTGTGCTCTCATGCATTTCTAGTCAGAACAGAAATACCACAACTGACTGAGGTCCAGCAAAGTTTACTAACTTGGTCTCCATATCGCTTGCTGTATGCTCTCTTCACACCACACTGTCCCTGGCTTTCAGGCTGTGCTGCTTGAGCCCAGTACCTGCCCAAGGATAATTTATATACAGCCATACAGACTCAAGAAGTGACTTCTGCACTCAGTTTAAAACTAGATGCTAGAAATCCCAGAAGTGATTATTACACTGGAAAAATACTCTCACAGGGTAGAGTTTTTCTCCCCCACAATATTCGTGCATGTGCTCTCACACAAATGAGACTCTGCCTATCAGGAGCAGGAATTCTTTTTCAACAACAAGACTTTCAAAACACCTGTACTTCTGCACTCCTCATGGTGCTGTAGATACAGCAAACAGTTTGCATATTGCGTGACAAGACAGATCATTTCCCTCAGGGTCAGAACTTACTACATCCCAGTGTCAGAGTTCCTGCCTGCTCCCCAGCCTAAGGGGTGTGCGGGGAACCTGCCTGAGTTACCATTACTAAGCCATTATTTTGTATGTATGTGTCCCTAAACATACAGTGATGTCCATCATCTTTGCGGCAGTCAGTTTGTGGCAGTCAGCCAGCAAAGAATCAAAACTTTCACAGGAATTAGGATCATGATTCATTTCTAACTAGAGTTTCTTTTAAAATCCTAACTTTAATTTGTTTTCAGCTACAGTAACATTAATTTTCCAGTATGTTTAATTTTTAAAACACATAGTTATAAAAAAATTTAAATCATTCAGAAGAGTAATTTCAAAAGAGCTATAAGAACAGAAACATTTCTATCATTGACATCTAGTTAAAAAGATTTCTTTTTCCTCTGGATTAGTTTACAATTAAAAAACAACAAAGACAAGACTGTCCCTACAGGCACTGCTAAACTGATTTAACTAAAACACAAATACAAGTGCATGGACTTTGATTTCCTTAATGTCAGTATTTCAGCAAATCTGCAACAAAAATGTTTCTAAAATGCAATACATAATAATATATAGGATAGATACTGCTGAAGTGCTGCCTGGGATTGTGTTCATGTATTTTTGCTATCATCAACTTACGTGCGGCATCAACTTAATGTGCAGCAAAATGCACTACTGCCTTCGTTATTAAAATGTTTGTTTAGAATAAGTGAGTAAGATCACGTTTGATTCACTAAGCACCCAGCATACTTATTTTAATGATTTCTTTTTTTAATGAGCTGCAAAAAAAAGCAGTTTTCCCTCCACCCATTCCTCCATCTCCCAAGCTGCTGTTTGTTCAAAGCATGAGATGTATCACAAAGGTTTCAAAAATGTTGACCATTAACAGTCTCTGTGAACAGACCTGCCCAAAGAGGCCTCAGATGCACTGAAGGGGAGGTTGCTCCCTTCCTTGGTCCCATCCACCTCCCCAAGCCACTGTGGAACAACCCTGGATGCGTTCACCCTGCCTGGAATGCATGAGCCCGACCAGAGATCTGCCCAGGGAAGGAGGATGGCTGGGCTTTCAGCACTTGGGTCAAAGGTGCATTTACCACTAAAATTCACCAGCTTCACCTGCCAACTGACCTTCATCAGGCAGTTCTGTGCTTTTAACAAAAGCAGCTCTTACTCAGCCAGATTATCTGATAAAACCAAAAAATTAGCATTGAAAGGTTCTTTTAGCAGAAAAGACACACCTGCTGTTTAATGTAAATGGTAGGTGAGATGAAGCTTCCAACGGATCCTGAAGAAATTTTAATGAATACTTAGTGGGACTTTTAACAGGACTCACTTCAGGCACAGAAGCGCTTCATAGGACAACTGAAACTTACAGCCTCCATCTATTTGGTAGAAATTGCTCATTCTGGTTGCCACTTGTGTTACACTGCTCCCCCAAAACCTAATGGATGTTTCCATAACAGGAAAAGAGTTTCAGTTACACTCCAGGACTTTACAGGGAGAAGAACCAGAAACTTCCGTGTTTCACTCATCGTAATTGGCCCAGTGCCAGCACAAAAGCACCTGTTGGATCTTTGTAATGTACCTCAAAAGCTGTAGCTGTTTCTATTGGGCAGCTTGCCATAAAAACCCTCCTAAATAGTTTAGTACTAAAGAAAGAGCTTCTCAGCGCATTTTCAGTGTGTCTTAGCATGTGCTAGGGGCTTCCCTGCACTGTGCATGGCTTTCACCTTCAGTTTTGTGCGACAGTTCTGGCTTCTTTTTCCCTGCCAGAACCAGGATTAATACACGGGGGTCAAAACTGGTGTTCAGACTTGGATGTTTATTTCTTATCTATTTACAGATTCACGAGCCATGAGCTCTAACTAGCAAGTTAGAGAAATGAGGTAAAATGGCTTACCTCTAACTCTTTCCAAGGTTATTTAAGCACTAATTACCCAATAACGAGGTGACACCTATATTATTTATATTTGTGACCCAATAATGACCACTCAAGGCCTGCAATGTGAACCTTTTTCATCCAATTACAGAAAAGCACCCAAATCCATGAAGAAGAAGGAAGAAAAAGATGAAGAAGGACCCAGACAACACCCCAAATCCTCCATCTTGACTCACATATCTTACTATATACCAAAATCTTAAATTTAAGTTTTTCACTCTGTGAGATCACACAATACTATTCAAACTGCACATCCACAACCCCTGTGCCATCACTCAATCTCAGGAGCCTGTTCCAAGGCCTCAAGTCAAATGTGGTGCTTGCTTGAGGATCAGCACCCTTTAACATAGAAAGCCTGAAATTTTCAGCCTCCAGGGTTTCAACAGTTTCCTATCATTTGTTATTTTGTCTTTAATTAAAATGTTTTTGCTTTTTCAAAATCCATCCGATCCTGCCATCTCACTAATTATTACTATTTTTTAATTTAACCTCCATTTCTAGGAGGTTGCTGAACACCCTCAGAGTGTATTCAACCCTCCGTGGGGCCCACAACCCGCTGGCCTCATGCAGAATTTCAACACATCTGTACCTGACCTATGAGGCAAGCCTTGCAGGTGGAGAAGAGCTGTAGGCTGCCCAGAGGGTGCCACATCACTTGTTGGAACCCTGGGCACTG
>VXBB01015284.1:20801-67016 GCA_013399915.1 Illadopsis cleaveri
GTTACAGAAAACAAAGGAAAAGCCCTGCACAGGTGTCCGAGAAAACCTCTGACACCCTGCTAGAAACACTCCAAAGAGCCTTTTTACTTTGTTTGTGCTCTTCCTTAAATCCTGAATGTTTTAGGAGGGACAATACAGCTTGCTGTCAATAGGGATACAGGATTTGCAGAACAGCAAAAAGGTTCAATAGATGCTTCTCTTTTGGCACTGAGCCAATCACTGTCACAACAGTGGGTTCTGGGTTCTTTACCTTATAAGAAATGCAAGGGATGGGTCTTAAACTTTTCCCTATATGGAAAACACCTGCTGGGTGTAGGAAATGCGTTCCTACAGGTTAGAAAGAATCCACATGGGTATATCAGAGCATGGCGGGAACTCGCCATGACCAGAGAGAGAACTGCCTCATCTAAGGGTTCTCTCTCTTGGGGAGGGTTGAGATGAGCTTATCACATTCCATCCCAGGGACATCCCTCCAGGGCAGAGGCTTGGCAGGCTCATCTGCCTCCACACCCAGTGATCTGCTTCCTTGTCAAAAAAACTAGAAACAGCAGAAGAAGAAAGATTCACATATTCACACTTGCACACTGAAAAATAGCACTACTTGCTGTTGTGTTCCTAACTTCAAATTTGCTCATATTATGAGAGATTATTAACCTCCAGGCTTCCACATTATCGTATGTTAGAAACAGTTCTGTTACGTTGTTGTTTTTTAGGAGTTTTTTATCAGCCTATTTCAGTGCCCAATTCCCTTCCTGTCTCATATTCCTTCAAAAAAGTTTATGTCCTATTACACTTGAGCACCACGATAATGAGCAACGCTTAAATGTCCATATGGAAAAGCTGAGTGAGACTTTACACCAGAAATCAATATTTAGAACACCCTCAAGTGGCAGGTTTGCAATTAGCACAGCAGCTTAAAAGATCAATTGCACATGTTTTGCCTTGCGGTAATTGGTCACCATGCTGTGGAAATTCTTAAGTGCATGACATGATATTATTAATTAGAAATGACAGAAAAATCTAGATAACTGCTTTTGACTGTGTGAAATTATCTGTAAAAACTGCCAGGCTGCTTCTATTTGTAGACCAGCCTGGGAAAAAGGGAAATATTTTATTTTTGTTTTGTTGCATAATAAATACCAGCACATAATTTCATTAATGATGATTTTTAGCTTCTGGGAATCTATTAGATGTTGCTTTTATGTTTTTTTTTTTTTTGACATGTATAAAGTTTGATACATTACTCCATATTTGACTCTCTTGATGTATCTTGCTTCTATGAAATATGTACATCAGATTTATAACTTGCTTAAGAAACACTGCAACTTTGTTTTGAGTATTTCTAAAATATTTGCTTGGCACAAAACCCAAAAAAATTAAATTAGGCAGAGTGTATGACAAGAATAAGAGGGGAAAAAAATTATTTTTTTTTCTCTAAACCTTCATTAACTCAATTTATTTGAAGCAATGCAGTTTTCTCTGAAATCAAATTGCACTGAGTCCCTGTGGATATTAATTTAGAAGCTCTCCTTTTACAAAATTCTCACTGTTCTTACTGCTTTTTTTTTAGGCTTTGAACTGCCCATGTATTTCTGTAGCTCGAGTTTTGGGAGAGGTGGATGGGATATTTCCAGGGCTTGAGGAAAGCAGGATGTGTTTCTTTTCACACTCTTCAGTAACAGCAGTGGTGGAGGCACCTTGGTAAGTATTTCAACTTGGCAAGAAATATTTGAAGAAGAATTAAAAACTTCAGTTAATGGAAGAAGAAAAAACCTCAGAGCAAAACTCCAACAGCTCAAAACTGCTTTTCCTTTTGTGGATATTGATCTAAAAAAGTTCCCTCCCCATTGTCTGTGGTCAAAATAACAGAGAATAAATACTAACAATTTCAAGGCTCTTTTGAGCAGCCATCCAGTCTCAGTGCTGGGATTTATTGACCTTTCCTTGATGGTTCAGGTAAAGCCACATCAGGGCTTCCAGGTGAGACAGAGACAAGGGAGGTGGCTGATGGATCTCCTATGGAGGTATATGGCTTTATTTGCATCCCTGCTTTCTTCTCCTGTGTTATAGGAAGTATTAAAAGAAATTTGAAGGATTTCCTTCACTTCTCTGCTGTTCTGAGTTCTCTTTTCTTTCTTGCTGCAAATGAGAGAAAATAAAGCAGTTTAGAGGAAGTAAAACTGTAAAATACATTCCCAAAAGGTGCCTGTTTTAAATCAAAATTAAGGAAAATAGTGAAAAAGGCCTAAAGGTTCTGGGCCTTCCTTTCTGGCAGGAGTGTTGGGGGAGAAAAGAGCCACTTCATGCACAGAAACTCTGCATGAAAGTTGGAAAGATAAAACAGATTGATGCAAAGCCCCACTTGAGTGTGTTCTCCAGGCTAACTCTCAATTTCTTTTACCCACTCTTCTTTCCATGTGTGTTTTCTACAGAACTTTGTAGCAAGGAATTTTTCATTGTGTTTCCATGCAGTTGATTATTCCTATTTAGAAGCAGTATCTTTTAATATCCTACATTGAACAACATCCTATTTAATTCAGACCATATCTTTAATTTCTCCAGATCATTCTGAATGTTATGCCTGTTTTCCAAAACTCTCATGAGATCTGTGAGACCTCCTAGTTTATTACCTTTTGCAAACTAATTGCTTTTGCAAGTCCTAAAGGGATGCTGTTCCAGAGCTGCATTGCTCTGAAATGGCAAAACCCTTCCTAATTTCCAACCTAAATATATTACTGGTCATGTTTGTTCTTGTCCCTTCCCTGTCTTAATTTCGCTGGTGACTTCAATTCTACCCCAATGCATTTATGGATGGCAAACAGATCTTCCATTCAGCTCATCACTTAATACACAAAATCCTCTTTGTTCTTCCCTTGTTGAGATTTCTGTTCCAGCTCCCTCCTCCCAGCCCTTCTGAAAGCCTCCTCCAGTTTGTCTTGATTTATCTTGATGTGGAGTGAACAACTGCTACAACCCAGAAGCTTTGTTCACACACACACCTCCTTTCTAGAATATCAGTATCTATTTTTAAAAAATAAAATCAATTATTCTATATCTCATGGAGCTGATTATGAAAGGTGAGTTTTCCCTGAGTTCACTTTTCAGGTTAAATACGTCACTGCCTAAAATACTTCAAAATCCACACAGATTCTGTTGGCTCAGGAATGTAATTTTTTGCATGAAAGCACAGACCAGGCTGGAAACTTGTTAAAATCTTCAATACCTGTTCTGCTGGCATTGGCAAACACAAAATTTATTCCTCCTGATAGTGAGGCCCTGGCACAGGGTGCCCAGAGAAGCTGTGGCTGCCCCTTGGAAGGCCAAGGCCAGGTTGGACAGGGCTGGGAGCACCCTGGGATAGTGGAAGGGGCTCCTGCCTGTGGATGATCTTTAGGTCCCTTAAAACCCTTCCTGTAATTTTCTGATCCTACAATCCACTTCCCATGGTTCAACCATAACCCCCTGAGGCTGTTTTTGGTAAATTTTGTTGCTTTTCTCCACTCAGACCTCCTCAGTCCTCCTGTGTGTGGGAATAAAAACTTCAGTCTTCAGTAAGTGAAAGAAGAGACAACCTGAAAGACTCCAACAGCTCAAAACTACTTTTCCTTTTGTGGATATTGATCNCTGAGCTCTTTTGTTTGTGTGAGGGGGGAAAAGAGCCACTTCACATACAGGAAATTTGCAAAAACGTTGTAAAGGTGAAATAGATTGATGCAAAGCCCTCCTGTGTAAGAGGGAAACATCAGCTACAGAAGTAAATTTGTAGTCAATCTGCTTTCTTGTTTGGCCCTGTACTGTTGATTTTTAAAAACTAAAGAAACTCATTTTTACCAAAAATGAGTCACCAGTATCTTGACCCATCTTGACCTTGCCTTCAGCTGTGACAACATTTCTGGGACAGTTTCCCCCTAGTTGTGTTGTAGCTGTGTTGGGCATCAATAATGCCTTGTCTAATGATCTAATCCTTTTTGATTGAAGTCTAAAACAAGATTAACTCACCAAATGTCATTAATTCTCAGACAAACAAAAAAAAAATTGTGACTGCACTAAGGCTGAAAGTATAAGAAACAATTAGAAAATCAGCAAAAAGTTAATAAGGATATGCAATTCCAAAATTAAGCAAAATAAATCCAGAAAAGTGCACCTAGAAATACGAGGTATTAAGACGAAAAAACAGATTTTAAAAAATCTTAAGTGTGACTCACAGTGGAATCAGGTAATAATTATGTAATATTTATGTATTAAAATTGGTGGTTTAAGGGGAAATAAACTTTAGCTTATTTTAATGTATATAGTCCCTCTACATGACATTGTATTTCCTGTCTATAATGAGCATCTCAAACCTCTCTCAAATTAGACAGCAAAGTCCAACCCTAGGTCAGTTTTTCCTTTGCAAATATCAAGCCAGGGTTTGAGTTCTTTGTGATCATCCTTGATCTGAAGGTTTTGATAGTCTGCCCATACAGATTTTTTGGTTTCTTGGTGAACAGTTGGTTGTTGTTTTGATACAGGCATCCTTCACAACTTGGCAGGTGCCTAAAATATGCCAGGTGTGAAATTTGCTGTCAGTGAATCACTCTAGAATTGCTCCAATTCCACACATCCTGGGATGTCCATTGCTTAAATTTAAAGGACTGTCAGCAATTGCCTCTCAAGTGGCACAATTAGTAATCAAGTCAGTGTTAACTGGGCAATTTTCAAAATGTCCCATTTTTGCGGCCTTGCATTTGTAGTTTAGTTTATTTTGAGCTATTTCTTTGTTTACAGGCCTTGGGAAAACTGGTTTAAGTCAAAAGAACTGTTAGCACACACAGGTGGCTTAAAAGTTTCTAGTAATGTATGGGGAAATAGAAATAATACATTTCTCCATCTCAATGTCTCCAGCAGTTGTAAGCAGCTTCTCAATATCATTTGTGGAATTTCCCCTCTCCCCTAAGAAGTCTGGTGGATCACAGTGTCACCAGAGTGGGCTGGCACACTCACTCACATGAAGAGTAAATTTAGGAGTTTTCATCACCCACACCTCTCCATCTCTAGGACTGGCATGTGGAAATGGGTGTGTGTTCACCACTTCTTAATTTCTAGTGATGAGGGTGGAGGGAAGTGTCCTTTGATGTGAGTAATCAACTGGGTCATTCTTGGCCCTGTGATCTCATGAGCCTGCGAGAACTTCCCCAGAAATTTCATGAGTCTCTCTCTTTCAAGGGATTTTTGTCAAGCATATCTCATCTTTTTTTCCAAGTCTTCTTGTCTCAGCTCAGGATTAACTGGAATTTCAGGTGTTTTCCAGACTTTCCAGGAACTCTCATGCCTAAGCCTTCAGTGCCTGCCTTCTGGAAGTCGCAGTTATTTGTTTTAAGTGAGTTCATGGAAAATCTGCAGCTCTTTGAACACTTAAGGGTCTTAAGGCCAGTCAAGCAGCAAAAAGAAACAACAGTTGCCATGATGAAATTCAAACCTTCAAATGTCAAGCTCAATAAATTTTAAACAATCTGAGATTTCCACAGCAGTGCTCTTCCTTACTGACAGCCACTGCCACCATTTTCCTGTAAAAAATTGCAGATACTGCCAGATCAAAAAGTGCTGGTTCTGGGTCATCCTTTGAGATGGGGTCACTTTTCTCTCCTTTCCTTTCACCATTCTAGATCAATTCTGCCATTTTGATGGGCATTTTTAATGGCAGTGATTTTCTGTTCGTCAAAACCTTTCCCTTCCAACAGCCAGGAGACACTTTCATATATTAATAAGCCAAACCCCACACAACCCAAAGCTCTTGTTTTACCCTTGGCATGTTGCAGAGTGAGCTGTAAGATCTTTCTTTTCTGAGCAGCTGGAGAGCACCAGAATCCCTCTGTGTCAGATATTAATAGGGCTTGTCTTTGCCAACCTCATAGAAAGGATCCACACGACTACTTGAGCACTGTTTGTTTAGGGGGTATTGGCCTCTAGTCGTTAATATATTTTATTTATTCAGCACCATTTTTTCCAGGGTATAGTACCCTTTCAAGCTGTCAAGAGTCATGACTGTGGTCAGAATTTATTGAATAAACATGCTAAGACTGTTTTAAGTGTCCTCTTAAATAAGTTTTTAAGATGTTTCTGTCCTGAATTTTTAGCCATTTCTCCCATAATTGGCTGTAATTATACATTTGATTCCTGAGTTATCAATTACATTGCAGCTTAAAAATAACCTTAGGCCTTGAAATGTTACTGCTTTCTCTGAATTTTAATTCTAGTTCATAATTTTCTTCATCTGATAATGAAGAAACTTTTCAGAGGCAATGGCATTGATTGTATACTGTCGATTTACATTTTAATCTCAAAATGTTAATTTTTTTTTTTTTGTTTGTACTCTCTTCGGAACAAAATTTTGGAGAAGAATATATGACCATATGTTTTTGGTATGAATGAGCTATTTTCTCTAGGCCACCATTTTTGTGCAAACATTTTCACTTCATAAAAAACTTTGTCAAACTAGATGTGTATTTATGTCCAAGTAATTTATTCAGTCCTTCAATTGAAAGGATCTCCACCCCTACAAAAGGTCCCTGTTTAAGAAGGTACTGGCAAACAATCTCAATTTTAAATTTAGCTTGAAATTTAGGGAGAAACAGCCTTGTTTGAAGACATTGTGAAAGGGCTTATTTGCCTCAGTAGCTCAAATGTCTCTGGCCCAATCTCCCAGCCTGCCTGGCCACTGCTGGCAACACTGGCAAATCCTTTCCTCGAGTGTGTGCAGATGGTTCTGGAACTAGTTATGTCCTTTTGAGCCACTGCTTGAATTCAGAATCCTTTGATCAGTTCCAAGGAGCTGCTAAGGCCATTATCAGGGGAAGAAGAGTTATTTATTCTTCATTTAGTGCAAGGTTTGATACAGCCCCTGTACATAATCCAGATTTAATTATGGTCTATAAGCCTCACATATGCTCACAATTTAATGGTGTCACACTAATGCAATGCTTTGCCTGGTGCTATTCATGTCTAAGATGAGCTTTAGGTGCTGTTTTGCTGGGCAGTATATAAAATGTCAATGTATGTGACTATCCTTGTCCTAGAAAACTTCCTTAAAACAAAGCAGAACATGTTGGAAAATGATCAACAGGAACAGCACAAGAAAAGTCATATTAATAAAATTGTAATGCTGCAATGGACTCTTCCTGCTGAGTTTGTTTCCTTCTTCTCTGGATACTTTGAGAGTTTGATTTAGAGGACAACAAGGTGATTGTGTGGATATTTACAGAGTTCTTCCTGCTCTTCAGGGCAGTGTGGGAGAAAGCATGACAACTCCTGGGAATTTTGAAGGGCAGGTCTGCGAGGGGGCAGCCAACCCCTTAGGAGTCAATCCCACCTATGAGTAACCAGCTGTGACTCATCAGAGGCTTTGGCTCCTTTTATTAAGGCTTTTCAAAGTCTCCACATCCTAGAAAAACCGTGTGGGCAACACACGAGTGTGATTAAGTCAGAGCAACACTCAGGCTCACAGGCTATTACAGGAAATAACACCATTAATTCTCCTAAGTGCTTGTACACAGAAATAGCAAAGGAAGATGAACAGCTTCAAGAGCTGCACAACCCCAGGTATAATGGCATTATAGCAACAACAAAAAGCCCCTGGTATCCCAGCACCAAACGCCCTTTCTCTGTTTTCTGTGACTTGCAGAGTGCACAATGCTCCTTGTTGGCCTCACTATTCATCAACCAGATCTAAAGGCCAGCACTAAAGGAACCACACAGACTTGAGCAGTGGCTGCATTTATTCTGTCTCCTTTCCACAAAATCGCTTTTGGGAGTCCCTGCGTTAATTTTTAGTTTGGTCTGATTCCCAAAGCTTTAGGCTATCTCCTGCTGTAATTCCAGGCTTCTGTATCTTTGACATACAGAATTTGTTTGATCAGACAGTAACAGCTTCTCATCCCTGTACACTCACATCTGTCCTCAGAAAAATTCACTGATTCCTTCATATTTCAGCCCAGCATTGGTTCAAAATAAACGTTCAAAATGCAAAAAGCACTTTGACAGGCACTCTGTGCTTTTTAGATGTGTGACACTTGCCAACTTTTATAGCTTCCTACTATCTGCCATCCCCAGCACCCGTTCCTGGTTGTGGCTCTCTCTGTTCCCTCACAAAAGACCACCTTCAGCATTTTCAGCTAAGTTTTAATCACATAATAACAGAAACACAGAATGGTTTGGGTTATTCTTTTGACAAATCAATTACGATGACAGTGTGTGTAAACCTCCCATTTATTTCTGCCCAGAGATTACTAGGGTTGTTTTAGGGACCAGACTGAGTCTTCAAGACCATGTTGGATGGAGCTCTGAGCAACGTGATCTAGTGGAAAGTGTCCCTGCCCGTGGCAGGGATTGGAATGGGATGAGTTTAAGGTCCCTTCCAACACAAAACATTCTGTGATTCTGTGATGGGCTATCACATGATTTTGGAAAGCATAGGTGTTTTTAGAACTGAGGTTAAGAGATGACACAATTATATGATGGATTTTTTGAGTGTGGAGAAGTTGGAATTGAGAAGCCCAGCAGTAAATGTGTGAATATGCTGCTATCACACCAAATCTCTGGTCACAGATGCCAAGGACTTGAAACAACTCTCAGATTTGTTCTGGCATCTTGGACATCAGTATGTCTAATCAGTATTTTGATAGAAATGTCTGAATTCCTGTCATTTGTTAAAGAAGCCTCTGGAAAACGGGAAGTGCCATCTTATATGGTTGCAGTGCAGAAAAACTCTACAATGTCAGACCAGATGATTGAAGAGATGACATTAAAAGATTGGTTAAAGCTGTGTTCATGGTGCCATTAAAAAGATTTTATTAAAACTGTGTTCATGATACCATTTCATTAACAGTTAAAGTAGATTAGCACTTCTGAGACACTCTTGCTCATTTTCTCCCTGCCCTTATTATCTGAACTGTCCATCTAACATGAGAACCATCTCCCTTTCTTCCTAGTGTGTTCTAGTTTTTCCTCTGTGAAGGTGGAATTCAATCCACCAGCAAAGCTGAGAAAATGTCTGAGTGCACTGAAACACCCACAACTTCAGTTCCATGCCTTCTAAACTAACACCTGAATCTCAGAACTGAGGATCTGTTGGAAATGTTTGGATCAAATTTGACTTGATTTGCTGAAAATGCTCTGGAAGCACTGTTTTATTTTTCAGAAAATGTGTGCTGTGCAGAGTAGACAGAGCCTGCAGGCTCTCCTGGACCTCCTGCTTCAAGTTTTATCCAAGAAATAGCAAAATATTCCTTATCTTTTCTATGCATCTATTTAGTCTCCAAAACAGACTTTGTTCACTTTGCTGTTGGTTTCCTATAACCAGATTTGAATGGATAATGTGGGAGAATAAATTCTCAACAGAGCTAGTTGATCATTTTGGAGTAAATTTAATTGGTGGAGAGTAGTTGCTACTGGTCTTTTCTGGTGTTTAAAGCTAGTGCAACACAGACTGAAGATTCTGATAACAACCAACTTCTTCCTTTCTGAGGAGTTTTGTCTACCCTAGTTGACCACCAAGAACAACAGTTCAATTATTTGCCATTGAAAATGTTTTCTATAAACTATATTGGCTCCACAGGAAGGCATGTTTTTATGGAAGGACTTTCACTTAATTTCTGAAGGAGAGGTTGTATTTTCAAGTGGCCAGAAGAGTCAATATAAATAGGCAATATAAAAATATTTTTAAAAAAACCCAAACATTTTCTCATCTTAGTCTGTCAGCTGTCCTCTTCTCAGCTTTTTCCACAAAACATGAAAATCTGGATGGTTGGAATTTCAGCTTTGCAATCAGTCTCCTGCTGAAGGAAGGGCACAGACTGTGTGTGAACATGAGCAGTGCAAACATCTACACCAGAGCTAATCACTGCAGGATTCCTGGCCATCTGCTGGGAATCAAGTGAGTCTCCCCAAATAAGTCTGGAAGATGAGTCAGCTCCCGATGCAGGTGTGTAAAGGAGGTCTGATGAGTCATGATTTAAAATTGCACAGTTCTCTTTGAATAGTTAGGAGAGCCTTGGGTGTCTAGCTCACACTGGAAAGAAAAAAAAAATAAAGGTTAGATTAAATTTATTCCATCTGGAGACTACTTTTTTTTCTATTTTTTCCCCTCATTTTTAAGCAGAGCTTTGTGGTGCTGAGCTGTTTTTTGCCTTCAGTAACTTCCCAGTGGTCCATGTGTGATGAGAACATGTTACACAATTGTTTCCTTACGTGTTTAAAGCGCCATTCAGCCAGCTGAGACAAAAATAAATTTTGAAAAGGAAGAACAAATATAAGTTTATAAATTAAAACCATCATAATTTAGGACACTTTTAGTAGACTATAATCATTAATCTTATGAAAGAATCCTTTTTAATTCTTTTAATCCATTTATGTTGGACAGGAAGAGGGGTCAACTGTCTCACTGCAGACATTCTAGACTTGAACAAAACCTATTTTTCCATAGTACCATCCCATGTATCTTACAATGAAGAAGAAACCTGCCACTGTAATCTGCAGATGTTCATTATGGCATTGAAAAAATAGTCTTTTCTATTAACATAATTATAGGATGATGGCACTGGGCAAATCAGGGAGATGTTTGGGATTCTCAGATCTTGAAAACCAGCAATTACGACCACAGGGATCTCTGTTAGGAAGAGTTATAAACTGGTAATTTCCTGTGAGCACAGAGGAGCCTGTGAAAGCTTTTCTGAAATGTTTGCCATGCTTTAAACTACTCTGTTACACAGCATTTACTGGAGTTTATTGCAAATTTCAGCATTGTGAACCAATTTTTCCCAGAGATGGCCGGTTTGTCATGCTGGGCAATGGCGGGTTGTCAGAAATCCTGGGAGCAGTCTTTTTTCCTGTTGAGGTTTTTTTGCAAGATGTGGAAGCCCTAAGCTTGTCATTTGTGTGCCTACAGGTATTGGTGAGTGAGTGATCCCAAAACCATGCCCAACAAAGGACTCGGTTCCGAAGACAGATTTTTAATTCAGGCTTCTTGCAGTAATGTGCAATATTCTGCAGAAGCCTCCTGACTCACAGCAGCTGAGGTCCTGCCATTTTCAAGATGTGGCACTGCCTCCTTCAAGCCCTGCTCTTTCAGATAACACTCATTTCACAAGATTTCTCTGCTGCACTCCAGAGCAGCCAAGCTGGAGCTCAAAGAGAAGGGATCAATTGTCCATGACTGACGCCAGAGTGAGGGCTGGCATTGAAGGGAACATAATGGGCAGGGATGATTGGAACTGACGTTAAACCAATCGAATAAGAAGTCCCTGAGCTAAAACCCTGCCTTGGAAGTGTAAATTGCTCTGAGGGCTGACAAAGCAGCTCTGATCTTGCAGCTCAGAGCAGGGTGAGCACAGCATTGGACAGCTGCTGCCATCTCAAGTCAGATACACCCCTGGCTTCTGTCAAGGCCCTGATTGTCTCAGTGTGAGATATCCTTCAGCTCTGAAAACTGAACATTTGATTGGAAAATTGGCACAGGCTCTCTCTGAGCACATCCTTGCTCTCAGTGTTCTCTCACTCCCTAAATGGACCAATGTGACACCTACTGCCCTTGCATTGCTTATTCTATTTACAATGTTGATCCTTTCTTTTCTCTGTGTATCATCTTTACTTAGATATCAGCTCTTTGCATTAAGGATTGTGCCTCCCACAGCATAACTTTAAATCAGTTTAGTCCTTCCTATCATATTGAACATGATCAGTACAGCCCTGACCCTCAGGAAATCCATAACCCACTCCCTGATGAGATGGTTTCCACCCTATGCTTGTGGAAGAAAGCCTGAAGCTACAGGGGCAGGAAAAAGAATTAATCAATATTACTCACTGTAGGGAAGCAGAGTAGCACTGTAGGGAATTTTTTTCCTCAGGACCTCTGAATATTATATTGGGGATGTATCAAGGAATTAAAACCTAGGCTAGTGAGGCCCTGTCACTGGTTGCCCAGAGAAGCTGTGGCTGCCCCTGGATCTCTGCAAGTGTCCAAGGCCAGTCTGGACAGGGCTTGGAGCAGCCTGGGCTAGTGGGAGGTGTCCCTGCCCATGGCAGGGGAGTGGAACTGTATGTTCTTTAAGGTCCTTTCCAATCCAACCCATTCTGTGATTCCATGAAGAGAAGCAACAGCAGGATTTTGATCAGTAGTTCCCAATTATATCACTTTGAGGTGATCCAACCCACACTGGCTGCTGTGTGCAGCACAGATAAAGGTTGAGAATGTCAACTCTATCCATGAGAGCCGGGAGGGGCAGGACAGCATCAGCTCAGGCAGCATCCACCTTCCTAAAAACCGCACATGTAGCTCCTAGCAGGGAAGTTACAATGAAGGAAGGACCCAGGGTGCTCATGTTTTCACCCAAGGAGCAGCTGCTCCTGCTCCAATGTCCCTCAGAAGTGAGGGGCTCAGCAGACAGAGCAGTTGCTTCACTTATTCAGGAACAACTGAAATAAAGAAGCCTTAATTCTTTTCTGCAGTTCACAAGGCAAATCCTGCAAATTACTCCTCCTCCACTTGCTCGTTAGTAGCAGTTGTGAAAACCTTCACAGTTTAATTAGCAGTGTTCATGAGTGCCTGGAAAAGAGGCACCCAAACCCAAAAGGAAATATTTATCTCCCTGAGCTGTGCTTTGAGGTGCAAATGAGAAGAAAAACCATGTTTGACATTTTGAACAATTGAAGTACCACCAGCTTCAGGCATGATAATATTCCATGCTTCAAGGAGGTATTTTCATAACTACTTATGGCTTGATATTACCTGGGTGAGATAAAATTCATTAAATATTTCATTTTGGTACTTTTGGCTGTGCTCTTTCTCTTCAGCCAAAAAANAAAATGTTTTTTTTCTTGAAGTCCCTCTTTCACTGATTTTAACTGACATGGACTCTGATCCACCTCAGAGACAAAAAATTTCTTCGCCTTATTTTCAAAGTGGTTTTCATCAAAGTTTCTGAATTGCTTTAACAGTAATTTCCATGTCAAAATGTTATCAAGAAAAATATTGAGTTTTTATATTTTTTTCCCCCATACATTGGCCTACTTGCAAATCAAATTCCTTTAATCTTGTTCTCCTAAATTTTTTTTTTTTGTTAGCCATGTCCAGTTTTTACGGATCAAGCTCCTGGAAAATATAATGCAAAAATATTATTGATAATGAATTTCAGACAGTACTTAGACAGTTTAGGATTTAACAGATTTCCTTTAATTATTGTTTATTGGGTTGTCACAAAAATATACATATACATATGTGTGTGATTTTTTTCTTTAAAAAATAGCTTTTCTCATCAATAAGCAATAACCATATCAATTCTGCCTATGTATCATGGGACACTTTGATTTTTTTGTAATTTTTTCTTGGACCCTGACTTTTATTCCCAGTAACCTCTGGCTACAACACTTCTTTGTTGCACGAACTCTAGACTTGAATTTCCATGTTTTTTAAGGCCAAAAAAATCAACCTGCAGAAACCAATCAGATGCTAAAAGGCCCGAAGCTGGACAATGGCAAAACAACTCAAACTGACATTTTCTCTCCTGCCGAAATGAGCTCTGAAAGACAATGGGCTGAAACCTGGAGATTTTCACTCTAAATCTGTTTCTGCCAAGTACTTGTTTGAAGGCTGTATTAATGCCTTCAGCACTGAAAACCTTAACCAGAAATCTAATTTGAGGTCACTTTGATTGTAGATTTTGAAATTCGTGCCCGTTTCTTGAATAAAAATCTTTGGATGAAAGTAACTAATTATGATAATTAGTTATAGTTATCTGATAATAATATAATGATATAATTAACTGTGAATAATAATTAGAAAATACTTAAATTGTATGAAACAAGTGATGCACGGCTCAATTTCTCACCATCCCTGACTGATGCCCTGCGATCCAGAGCAGTGTCTCTGCTTTGTTCTTTTAGGTAAATAACACTCTCTTCCCTTTCTTGCCCTCTCATAATTTCTTAGACATGAAACCTGCACTTAGGATCTTCACAGGGCTCAACTACTCAATTTAGCTGAATAATTCAATTCGATTTTGGCCCTGGTGTATTAGAAAAAACACACCAGGAACTTGAGATTTCATGGGATCCTCTTGGGTGCAGAGTTTGGTCCTTCTTCATCATCAAGCTGCAGCTGGTTGGAAGTGAGGACTTTCAAAGTAGGGCTGGAGAACAGAACTGCAGGTGCTTGGAAAAGTGTCTACCTCACAAAGTGCACTTGTCACCACGAAATGACAGTGAGCTGTAATATGGAGATAAGAAATCCTGATGGAATTGCTGCCTTTGATCACATTATGCCCAGCACAGACTGAAAATCAAGCTAGAAGTCCTCCTGTGTTCTGCTCTCTTACGCAGACTTCAATGGGTGAAGGAATTAAGCTATCACCTGGGCTGTCCAAACATTTGGAAATCTCAAGAATAACAAAGCATTTAAAGTGTGTTACATTCTGTACTTCAGATCTTCAGAACAACACAATTATAGCTAATGCTGTGCCCTGCAATCTGTCAAGCCAAAGCATTTCTTTCTGAAGTATTGTTTGCACATTGTAATTTATTTTAGTGCTCTATAGAGGTAAGAAATGAGGGAAGAAATCTAAAATATTCCTGCTGTCCTTCTCCTTCTCCTCTGAGAATCTCAGAGTAACTTGTCAAAAAATGAAGGTTGGGAGGTTTTCTTAATTTAAATAAGTCAGTTTTCAAGTGTTCTTAATTAGAGGATGTTCATATTTTGTCAGCTGTGGCTGGTACAGCCTGGATAATAGTGGGCAGTTTTGACACAATCTGTACAGTTTTTGCTGTAATTAGACAGATGTGCAGAACATCCTTCAGAGTAGAAAATGACTGGTAAAACACAGAATTCTCTGGCAGATTTTGGAGATCTCGCGCTGTCATCTGCAGACATCTCTTCTGTTCCTCAGGTAAGCTCACAGCAAAGTCTACAAGAGCAACACGGCCCCAAAAGTGACACATCCCTTCACGAGAGTAGAGACCAAGGGCAATTCCACAGCCTTTGCTGGGTATGGAAACTCTCAGAGAAAAAGAGAGACCTGGAGCTCCTGGAGTGGAGCCAGTGGAGGCTGCAAAGGTGATGAAGGGACTGAAGCATTTCCCTGCCCAGGAAAGGCTGAGGGAGCTGGGGCTGCTCAGCCTCGAGAGGAGCCCCAGCTGAGAGGGGCCCTCAGCCCTGGGTGTCCCTGTCTGTCCCTGTGTGTCCCTGGGTGTCCCTGGGTGTCCCTGTCTGTCCCTGTTTGCAGGGAGGATCAGAGCAGGTTTCAGGCTCTGCTCCAGTGTGGAAACTCTTGAACCACTCAGGGAAACCTCCTGGGCTTTGCCCTGGAAGAATCTACCGTAGAGTTTCCCTGCCTAGGCTGAAAGAAAAGATTCTCCCCCATGGTGCTCTGCAACACTATGTGATCTACCTCAGTTCTGCTTTCCCCATTGGTCTGTGGGCTTTGCCCACCTCTATGGTTCATATATGTCCCTAATTCTCGTGGTTTCTCCTTTCCCTGTTTCCCCATTGGGTGTGGTATCCCTGGCGGCCTGCCCCATGTCCCCTGTAGGGCACTGCCCTTTGCCCTGCCCTCTGTACTGTCCCTGTGCCCTCAGAACATTGCTTCCTGACCTCATGTAACCCTGTGCACACTTTTGATCCTGGTCTTTTGTCCCTTATCCCTTCAGCATGGTGANCTTTATGATATATTGAACAGATTTGAAGACTTGCAGCAAACCTATCAGTTTAATTGCTCTGGTATTGAGTTCATGCCTCCAGCCTGGAATTCCTGTGTGTGGTAGCAAAGGCATGCATGTTCTCTCTGATAGCTGGGCCAGGAGTTATTACCTGAATATCCACCAGGAAAATCATCAGGACAAAAGGAAATTTCCCATCAGCAGCTTCAAGTTGCTTCAAACAGGACACAGGTTTATTAAAAAAAAAAAAAAAAAAAATTGCTCTTGAGTTTATCTTCCACTTTGCATTAGCTCTCTCCAGATCTCCAACTTAGAATAAGATCACATGCCACAGCACTCACCAGTTGCCTTAGTTGTCTTTTCACTCAGGGAAGCTTTGGGATGAGCATGAGGGCACATGGCAGCTGTGGAAATCTGCTCATTAAGTGGGAGAGAGCAGAAACAAACAAAGCTCCCCTTTGGCATTTTGTGTTTGGGATCACTCATGCTGTTTCCATCTTCACTGGAGTGTATCTTGCTGAAAGGTTTTGTTCAAGACCATGAAGACACAAGACTAAAGTCATACTGATTGTGCACACAACTTAGAAATCTACCCTCATCTGTTCCATATGCTTCTTGCAAATGTGATTTATGGTTTATTTTTTTTTCTTCAGAGTAAAGACTTTCACTGTTATGCAACGATCTGTTCTTGTCTTTTATAGTCTGTGCAGCCTTTTCTGCATGAGTTTCTCATATGGTTAGAAAAATCCACAATTTACAAGTTGTAAAATAAACTGAGATACAAAATATGGTTTAAGAAAATGAGTGAACCAGAGCATAAAACTGCCACAGGCTACACTCCTACTCCAAAAGTAAGCCCGAGTTTAAAAACAAGTCTAGGATTGTTTTAACTTCCTCTTGCTGCTGCTAAGTCAGCACTACTGTGTGTAGTCAGAGGTCTCCTCAGCATGGCACAGCATACATTTGGTATTGTCACATCATTAATTCTGTTTCCTATCTAAAACACAGCCCTCAGGAACAGGCATTTGAAGCAGGCTGCAGGGTGTTGACACTGCTTGAAAACTCAAGGAATTCTTCCAGTACACAAACTCTGAACGGTTAAAAAGTGATTGCATTTCCTGCTTTTCATGTGTTGAGGATTGTATCCAGGTTGAAAAGGCTTGTTGTTGGTCTGAAAGGTTCCCTTTTTAAATTCAGTTTTCTGAGCAGGAGTGTGAAACATTAACACCTTCATTGCAATAATGCAGGCTATGGATTGGAAGGAAGAAAATGAAGTGTTAGTGATGGCAAATTCAAAGGCTCTGAGGCACAGGTCTGAGTGTGCCTCTGTAGGCAACGCTGGTTCTCTTGAAGTCTGCCCAGAAATATTAAAATAACTATGTTTTGCATACCTACTCACAGATCTGTGAGACTTGGAGCTTGCCACTGGCGTCAGAGAGGAATTTAACTCAAAGATGAATAAAGAGAACTTTTAATAACTACTGTTCAATCCAATTACACTGCCTGACTTGCTTTTGTACAAGCCCTATTTTATTCCTTATCTACTGTCCCTGTTTCATTATTTACCCAATTATCCAGGGGTTTAACTTGAGGCCTGATCTTAGGCTTCACCTGACCACTGTCACTGCAACTCCTGTGCTGGAAAACAACTGCTGAAACAGGAGGTCATGTACCCCATCTATACTTTACTTTTAAAAACTTTCTGTTCACATTTGAGGAAAAATCAGGCCAGCTAGGAGGTTAGTGTGAATTAAGGACATTCCTATTACTTTCTTGAGTTATACTTGTCAGTGTAAATGCAGTTAAGACCTGAATATCTTCATTCATGCCCTGCTTTCAGCACTTTGTTCTCTTTGCCTCCCAATGCCCAGGCTTTTCTTCTTCATCCAGCTGCCCTCAGCTTTAACTACCTGAATGCTCTGCAGGGAGCCATGAAATTCATTGCAGAGTGATAAGTTACTCCAGGAAACCAACAAGGAAAATGATCTGGTTTTCACCTTCCAGGTCCAAAATTAGATGTCTAAATTTGGAAGCTGATCTCCATTTTTTAATTTTTCATATTTTTATCCCTGTGGAAAACCCATCTGGCAGATAATTGATTTGGCCCTTCTAAGAGCAAAGTTTCTGGAGATGCCTGACTTCCTCCAGTGATTTTACAGGGAAGAGTAATGTAAATAAATTTAAGGATGTCTCAGCTCAGTCCATAAATCTGGGCTGCAGTTGTAGACTCTGACTCCTTTTGTTAAAGACTTCTCCAATAAGGAAACTCTGTCTTGAAAAAATTATATAACATTGGAGCATATTGCAAAAAAAGGCCATTCCAGCATTCATTTAATTCCACTTTGTCAAACCAAAGTTAGTTTGTGCCTCACAGAAAAACTCTAGAATTTCTGCTTTTATTCCTGCCAAACTTCATGGCTTTATGGCCATGAATATTCCAATTACTCATGACAGGGGGTTCACTTGTCCTCATCTGGGCCACAGCATGTCCTTGTGCCCATGTCCTTCACCCCATTGCTGTGGGGAAGAACAAGTTGGCTGAAAATGCCCTCAGGCTCTGAAATCATGAAATCTCAGGTTGTGTGAGCACGCTGCAGGAACTGCTCTGCTGTCCAGGGAAAAGGCATGATGATGCTGCTCACACTGATGAGTTATGCAGCGTGACTGAAGTCAATCAATACCACTCCCTGTGATTTATGCCCATTCAGACACTCTGACTCATGACAGGGTCAGCAGTCTGACACTTTTCCACTGTGGAGAAATGCTGCTAATTTGGGATTTTTTCGTTGTGAAGATACCCTGTTTTTGGAAAGGACACATGTACTAATCTCCTTTTTTTTTTTTTTTTTTCCCCATCGAAGATTTTATAGAGATTACGAAACCAGGTTCAGAAATCATTTGCCTTCTATAATCTCATAAATAGATAAATCAATAAATACTTTTATCTTCAGGTTAAAGGTTAATGAGGTAAGAAATAAGAAGCAGGCTGAGAAGTGGGCAGCTGGGGAAGAGCCAATGAAGTTGTAGCTGATGATGTTTCCTTCCTTAAGTGAGTGCAAAGAACACACTTACAAAAGAGAAGCTAATTAGTCTCTCTTCAGTTGGAAAAAGAACACAGTGAAAAATCAAGCAAAACTACACAGTAGCAAGCAGGGCTGTTGCCATTCTGGGATTTCTTCTGTATTTCAGACTGGAGAGTTTTGTGGAACCAAGGAACTCCTCCGGAAATCAAGTCCAGAGAAGCCACGTCAGGATCACCAGAACAACGCTGAGTATTCAGCAAGTTGTGTACAAAGATGGCAAATTTCAGACCTAGAGCTGGGAAGGTTAAATAGGGAGATCATACACTGTGCTGTAAGAGGTGGAAACTCTTCATAAAAACCTCTGTTGACCAGACCTCTTCCTTTCCTCCTCCAGTCACTTCCAGACAAGCTCCCTTCAGTTTCCAGGCTTGATTTGCTGCCTTTTCAGTGGTTTCAGAGAACAGAACTAAGCTTGGTCTCATGAGGGCACATTATTAGCCAGGAAAATTTCCTTTTTCTTGTGGCTTTCTGGGATTATCAGTCCGTAGCAATCATAAGCATTTTTTCCTCAGATGGATGTCTGGCTCAGGAAGGTCTCTGGTGAGCCACTAATTAGATAGAACCATTTCTGAAAGGAAGTCAGCATTAAGAGGTTGTGCTCTGTGGTGCTATTTAGGTGTCTACAGGGAAAACAACACATTCAGAAGCTCTTATCTTGGAGAAAATTACTTTTTTAAGATACAGAGTAGTTCCTAAAAAAACATGCCCTGTGAGGAAAGCCTGAAAGAACTGAAGCACTTTATTCCAAGCAAGTGAATGTTGAAATACAATGTCTGTAGTAGTCAGATACAGAAGAAAGTGTGCATCCAAGGAGGAGAGAGGAGAATGGGGAGATGTTTGGAGTCTGAGATTAAAAGATGGGGAAGAGGAAGGCTGGAAAAGGTCAGGAAGAAGCTTTGCAATTTTCCCAGGATGCTGTCCTACCATGGAGACTGCATGAATCAGGTGGATCTGGCTCAAAGCAGAAATCTTTCTTCTTATTATTTTTTTCTCTTTTAAAGGAAGAATTAAAAATAATAGCTCCATTCTGTCCATTGAATGTATTTCCCATCGTCCTAGGTACAGACACAGCTTAAGGAAGGGCACTGGAGTCCTCCCCTGAGTGCACCAATAACGTGTCTCTGAGTAGCTTTGGGAACTTTAATGCACTGCTGACCTTTCAGTGAGCACAGGTTTTCCTTTAATGTGGTGTTAGTGTCTCCTCCTCTCTGATCTTCCCTCTGAAGCTTCCAGGAAAGCCCCCAGAATACCCAGAAGCTCAGACAGATGTGTCCTGGCTGCACATCTGCCCACCCATAAGCCCAAAAGCTCCATGAACTTCAGCTCTCACAGTGCTGCAGCAATTACAGGTCAAAGAGAAGAGTCAGGGCTGTGGAGCTGCCCTGTTTCCTCACATGAAAGACCAGCTTTCAGGAATGACTGCACACAGCACTGCAGGCTCTACATCTCTGCAGATGAGAGCAGCAAACTCTGAACCACCAGCTATAGATGGGCTGGATTGCAAAAGGTGTCTTTGGTCAAGGGCAACGGCTTGGGGACGAAGAGCTGGTGTCCCCATGGCTGTGAGCAGGGTGTCCATGCTCTTCTTTTAGTTGCAGCAGGTCCAAAGAAGTGCCACAGAAATTATTAGAGGAATGGAACATGTGTCTTATTAGAAAAGACTGAGAGACCTGGGTGTGTTCACCTGGAGAAGAGACGGCTCCAGGAAGACCTTAGAGCTCCTGTGCCAGTGCCTGAAGAGGCTTCAGGAAAGCTGGAGAGGGACTGGGGACAAGGGATGGAGGGACAGGACAAGGGGGAATGGCTTAGCACTGAAAAGGAGTAGGTTTGGAATGGATATTAGGAAGAAATTTTTCGCTTGGAGGGTGAGGAGGCCCTGGCACAGGGTGCCCAGAGAGGCTGTGGCTGTCCCTGGATCCCTGGAAGTGTCCAAGGCCAGGTTGGACAGGGCTTGGAGCCACCTGAGATAGTGGAAGTTGTCCCTGCCTATGGCAGGAGGTGGAACAAGATAATCTTTAAGGTTCCTTCCAACCCAAACCATTCTATGGTTTTATGATTCCAACCAAAACAGTGCAGCTTTTCATGGCTGTGTGCCTGAATCAGGAGCTGAAGGCAGAGCTTCCAGTCTGTCCACAACTTTTGCTTTTAGTAACTGGGATAGGATAAAGCCTAGGAATCCTAGAAAGCCTCCATGGAACTTCCTTGGAAGTAATGAATTCCCTGCTCTGTGGATGGTTCACTTCAGTCTGTGGTCCAGTGTCCTTCCTTCCATTCTCACCCATCTTTGAAACCTGATACCAGTGTAAGACCCCCATTGAGTTGTTACTGTTTCCTCCGGGGCTGAAAGGTGACTTTTACCCTCACTAGGAAAAGGTTCCTTTCCTTTCCTTCAAGCACATCTTTCCCCAGTGTCACATCTTGCCAGCTGAACCGGTTTTGAAAGGGGAAGGTTCCCGTGTCTGTGAATTCAATCTGGCATGCTGGATTCGGAGATTTAAATACTATAAATACCCAATTTGCGGGCCTAAAGTCCAATTTCAAATTCCTTCAAACGTAAGGTTCCTGAAATACAAATAGCAAATGTAAAGTTCCTGAAATACAAATAGGAAAAAAACCCAAAAGTCAAAAAGGAGCCTGTAATTATGTTCGAGAACAAGTTGCTTTGAAACAAGGAGGTTTCAAGTTTGACATTCCAGAATCAAGAAATTTGAGCTGTTTGCATTTTTTTTTTTTAAATCTGAAAATTTATCAGATTTCTTCTGGCCCATAAGAACAATTCCTACTGACCAATGCCAAGCTCTGTGCTGACTGGGAAGTATTTTTTTCAGGGATATTGCAGACAAGCTGATATGAGACTTTCCAAATCTGTTGGATTAACTTGATCTGCTCCAAGGGGTGGCACTCTGGAAATCCATGTCCCAGGGCTGCCAAGTTAAGAAGCTCTTTCAAGTGCAGAAAACATCCACGTGTTCCTCATTTACCCCAGGCTGGGTCATCATCAATTCTTCCCTTGGGTAACACGATAAAATGCAAAGCAGAAGGGGGCTGGAGTTTTTTATCATCATTTTTAGAAGGCAAAGCTAAAAGAAGATAGAACTGATGAAATTTTTATGCTGTTTGCTACGGAAGAGAAAGGGAAAAATAAGTGGATTTGCACGCTTTGACCTTGGCTAGGAGGGGTTTGCATATTTTCAAGACAGCAAAGTTCAAAAAGTCCCTGTGTCCTCTGTGCCCACAAGGACAGCCCCTCCTCCAGGTACCTCTTCCTGTCCTCCAGGACACCAGTGGATTAAAAGGAATATTTTGTGATAGAAGATTAATTTTTACAGTTTATTTTCATAAGGAATTTTATGAACTTTTTAAAAATTGTATTTTATCTCTTCTCCACATGAGAGCTCTGAACATTTGGAAGGTATTGGAGACTGAATATAATCATAATAAAATAGCTTTGACCTCGGATTAAAAACTTGCCAAGGTGACAGAGAAGCAGACGAATCAATTACAACTCATACACAAGATGCAAAGGTTACAGTTGGTTAATATTGTAAGAATCCAGGACCAAAGAAACTTGCCAGTAATCACAGCCAGATCCACAGCTCTGTGTCAGCTGCTCTCTTCAGTATACTTTGATTTTTTTAAAAAAACAACCAAAGGTGTGCAAGCTCAGGATCACTGAACACTCCTCCTGCAGGTATCCAGAATTTTCAGGCATCCAAGGACACTTGAGAAGCTCCACCTGCAGGATTCAAAGCAAGGCACCAGAGATGAGAGGGAATTTGGGGCAGGGTGAGGTCCTGCTTTGTCAGAAGAATATTTCTGGGGTGTTTTTTGAGAGCTTCTTATTTTGTTAGAGCAATTGTCGTTGCCATTTGGCAGAGCTGCACCCCACTCAGTGCCTGTAGGAGGAGAAAGAATAAAATGTGTGGGATCTTCGTTTCTCATCTAGAGAGAACAAAGCACAGAGACAGACAAGTTGGTGCCATCATTGTGGTGACAATGACAAAACAATGTCTTTTTCTGAGCTGATTTTACAAGATAATATAAAGCTTTCAAAACAAAGCACTGTAAGTGCTCCTGAAATACAAATAGAAGTGGTTTATAACCTCTCCAGCCCTGCAAAGTAACTCTTGCTATTTAAAATATGGCTGTGCTTAATGTTGCATATTTTCAGATCATGAATTATGATTTGCTTTAAGTGGCTGCTGTGTTTGCTCCCCTTTTGCTCCACAGAGGACAATTTTGGAATTTATTAACTTTTCATTCAGGGTCTGATAGGAATATTTGTACAGCATTCCGAAGGGTGCTTGGTTAGCTCTGAAGAGACCTAACCCAGGCCCTGAAGGGGTCTGTTTTTAATGGGATTTTAGAGGTGACATTAACAGCAGGCTTGGGGCAATGAAGCACAGAGATGACGAGATGCTGGGATAAAATGTGCTTTCTTCAGGTTTCATTGATGTGTTTTGGCTCCACGGGTCCCTCCACAGCAGAAACTCTTCCCAATACACTCCTGTGCCTGAAGGGAAACTGACAGTGAGGGAAACCATCCTGCCCCACAGCATTTGGGGAAATTTGGACAACATTTCCTGGCTCCTGGGCTGTGCACGTCCATCATCCTCTGCTTTCTGCTCTGCTGCCACTACAAAGAGATTTGGGGAGCACCTCAGGATATTTGGGGTCCTTCTCAACGGGCACTTGGCACAAGGCTGGTCTTATGCCCAAATCCCTACTGAATTACTGCTGGATTTGGGATGGAAGTCTGGAGCTCTCCAATCCAGCTTGCTCAAAGAAGGAAGAACTTGAAATTCGCACACTTGGTAGCTCATGGCCAGAACCAGTTAAATTTTGAGCCTCTTCAAGGTTCTCCCAGTATGTGTTGTAGTGTTTGGTCACTGCCATGGTGATGCTGCATTTACTCAGAATTTCAGTCCTCTGAATAGGAAATGGGAGCTCCTTGGGCATTTTCCTTCATTATGAGCAGACTGTAGAAACATCAATAAGGCTGCAAAGCAGAGAAAACATCAACTACTTTTATTATTAAGGCTCCTCTGAAAATAATAAAATAAAAATNAGCCTGCTCAAAGAAGGAAGAACTTGAAATTCGCACACTTGGTAGCTCATGGCCAGAACCAGTTAAATTTTGAGCCTCTTCAAGGTTCTCCCAGTATGTGTTGTAGTGTTTGGTCACTGCCATGGTGCTGTCAAATCCCCTCGTGCTGCATTTACTCAGAATTTCAGTCCTCTGAATAGGAAATGGGAGTTCCTTGGGCATTTTCCTTCATTATGAGCAGACTGTAGAAACATCAATAAGGCTGCAAAGCAGAGAAAACATCAACTACTTTTATTATTAAGGCTCCTCTGAAAATAATAAAATAAAAATTTAGGTAAAACAGACTACAACAGAAGGATTTAAATGCAAATCTTGCCTTGCTACTCTTCCCTTTCAGAAGAGCAAGAAATTGATTCCTGGTTAGGATTCAGCTAATTCACCCATCACATTGATGCTCATTTTTTGGGGTTACTGAAGAAATCCCAAGAGACTTTGCCTCGGAAATCAACACAGTCAGAAAAACTTCCCCCTTCTTAAAAGTATTTGAAGAGCATTTGAGAGAATGTATTAATTTTATAAAAGAACTGAGAACTTGGTGTTGATAAAAAGATCTATATCTCTTAATTTTTAATGTTCTGACTCTGTTTGCATTGGAACATCATTGAAAACAAAAAGATGAGAAAAAATTCATGTTACCTCTGACCATTTAGTTCTGTATTTAGGAAGAAATCTCCTTTTTGTACTCACGTATTTTGTCTGCCTGCAGAACTATGTGAATGTTTTTTGTCTTGATAAATTTCAGGGATGAGTTTTATGATGACTTCTGAGTTTAGAGCAGAATTTTAAAAGGAATTTCTGGATGAACAGGTGTATTTATTATGAATGGTTCTCCTGCAGTTGCTCATCTACCCTCATCTTTAGCAGATTTGTCTGAAGCCACTGCAGGGAATATCTATTACAAAACTGCCTGTAACTTTAAAAACATTTATCATGGCAACAGCTCTTGAAGACAGAAGGAAGTTTTTTCTCTGTTGGTTTCAAGAGAGTAATGAAGCTGGTGCTTAGTTACCTACCAGGTGCTTTACTGGGATTGAGAAGTGAATTATAAAAGCAGGATTCCCCTGTGCTGGGTTAACATCCTGATGGCAAGAACAGTTTCCTCTGCGTATCAGAGAGGAGAAGTCTCTGCCCTGCGGTGTGTCCATGTGTGCTGAGGATGAACAAGGATTAAAGGTTTCTGCTTTGGATCACAGTGCTATCAGTCATATACAGCAGGAAATCAAAGAATCCTTCTTGTGCTCATTAAAGAGCTGGTGGCATATTTTGGTTGTTTTTTACAGGAGAATCCTTCCCTTCAATCTGCAAATTCACATTTGGGTGTCTGTGCATTAAGTAGCATATACATATTCATCCTCACACCCTGTCTGCATCTTCTGCTGTGCCATGTGTGTTTAACTTGCATGGCAGCTATGCATCACCTTTTTTTTTTTTTTTTCAGTTAAATAACAGCGAAATTCTCATTAGTGCAGAGGTTATAAGGTTTTAAAATGTCAAAAAAAAAAGCAAGGTGGAGTTGGTAATTGATTAACCTGAGGTTGTGTAAAGCTTCACCCTCAAACATTCAATGTTTAGTGGATTTAAAGATGTATTGAGCTGTCTAGTGACCAAGGACAGAATTAAATTCAAAATTTGTTTTGGAGTTCATTGTCACTTACACGGAAGTTTTTCCTTGAGAAAAGAATACTATTTGAAAATTAACTAAAAATACACTAAATACAGTGTCTGTATAACTATTGCAGCTAATCTGACATAAATGTTTCAAACAATCAAAGGTTTTTTTTCTCATCAGCTCACCTACCTAGGCAATAAATGTCAAATGTGTAGCCTAGAAAGAGGTATTTTATGTAAAAATCAACTGCATTGTAGGTATGCACAAATGAAAGGAACAGTAAAACATGCTTTTAGCAACCCACTCACAGTTTAGTAACATATGTCAGGCAGGGAATAGGGACATATGTTATGTCAGGCAAGCAGAGAGTTTTGGAGGGAAACCAAAATCCTTGGAGATAATGGTTCTGCTCCCTGTTCTGTGCTGAGTTCCTGAAGGGAAGGGTGGGAAGAGCACCAGAACCACTGCCTGAGGCCTCCTGGGTGTCTCAGGAATTGGGAAAAATGACAAGGTGATCAGCTGAAAGCACCAGTTCACTACTAGGCTGAAATGTTTAGATCTGCTCAAAAGGATGGACTGTGGGGGTTTTTTAAGTATAGGAGAATTGCCAAAATGAACAGAGATTTATCATGATTAACATGAGGTCTACTGGGTAATCTTTTACAGAGGTGCAAAACATCATAACGACACTGCTGGTGTTGATTCAATTAAAAGCTGATGTTTCTCTGATTGTCTTTAATAAATTCTGTTACATGTATTTCGTGCAGATAAAACTTGTGTGCTCTGATTTTCTCATTTATGACCAGGAACACTTGACCAAGGCACTTCTGGACATGTACAGGAAAGAGATGCAGGAGAAGACCTGAAAATCATAACAGGTGTGAAAATTATTCTAGAAACACCAGTAATGCTCACATTGCAGGAACGGGAACAAACCCAGTCAAGCAGGAATTGTGTTTTTATAAAAGCACGTGAACACAGCACTCTTCTTTTCTTTTCAAAGAACACATTGTAGGTGCAATTTTGCAACTAGAAAAAGGCAAAGGGAGGATTCTCTGGTTACCTAATTCTGGCATCCCTTACGTGCCTGTGTTTTGGAATCAGAGAATCACATCTTGCTTTTCTTCTTGCAGGAGCTCTGTGTCATCTGTGGCCTTGGCTGGACAGCACTGCCTAAAAGAGTTCATTCTTCATCTTCCTCCCTCTACCATGAGTGATGCTCCTGCCTTCAGTACATGTGGTTCAAAATAATCAACTTGCTTATGGATTTAATTGTCAGTCTCATTAATACAGTGTTCTTTCTTCAAAACATAGATGTAGTTAGTTTTTGCAACATCTCTTTGAGGTGAGCACAGGGTCCCTTAATTACTGGGCTTGTTTTGATGAGAAACTAAAACACACAAAGAGGAATCTACTAAATGTATCTACGTCAGTGCATCCTCATTTTAGGACTTGTAATAAAGAGGAGGTCAGAATAAAAGTCATGGTCTCACCTGACCTTAAACTTTATAGAATCATAGAAACATTAAAGTTGTAATCAGAGCACCAAGTCAAATCATCAACTCAGCACCACTACCCAGGTTTACTACTAAAATATGTCCTCAGCTGCCACAACCACATATTTTTTGAACACTTCCAGGGATGGTGACTCCACCACTGCCCTGGGAAGCATGTTCCAATGCTTGACAACTCCTGTGAAGAAATTTTCCCCAATATCAAATCTACGCTTCTCTGGCACAACTTCAGGGCATTTCCTTTCCTCCTGTCACTTGTTTCCTGGGAGCAGAGACTGAAACCCAGCTACCTACAACCTTCTGGCAGATAGTTGTAGAGGGTGAGTATGTCCTCCTTGAGCCTCCTTTTCTCCAGGCTAAGCTCCCCACAGCTGCTCCTGGTGCTCCAGACCCTTTCCCAGCCCTGTTGCCCTAAATGTCTTTCTTGTAGTCAGGGGAAAAGACTGGGGCTGCTCATTAAATCCTACCTGGATGTCTTTATATGGAACACAGATTTCAGACAGATGCAAAAACTGTTTTTGAGATAGCATGACACAGGCCAGCTCCACTCTGGACTTTGTTGGGGACCAAGATGGGCATCAGCTTCTTTTCTCAGGAACCAGTGAGAGGATAAGAGGAAATGACCCCAAGGTGTGTCAGGAGAGGGTCAGGTCGGACATCAGGAGGGATTTCTTCACTGAAAGAGTGGTCAGGCATTGGAACCGCCCAGGGAAGTTTGGAGGTTTGGAGTCCTCATCCCTGGAGATGTCTAAGGAATGCCTGGATGTGGCACTCAGTGCTCTGGGCTGGTGACAAGCTGGGGATCAGTCACAGGTTGGACTTGATGGCCTTGGAGGGCTTTTCCAACCTCAATAATTCTGTGATTCTGTGAAGAAAGAAACAAGTTTGCAGCTGCCTGCCATGCCCCATGATTTCGAGGACCCTGTTGGTCTGGTAGCTGTAGAATGAGATATTTCTCATTTCATTCCTCACAAGGTGCTGTGGGTATGGAAGAACACTGGGCCTGCAGCTTAAAAGAAGCAGGTGGGGGGTGCCAGGTGGGGCCTGAGCAGATAAAAAAGGCTCAGAGAGTGGATGGCAGGAATTCCTGAGATGTATTCCTGACCCCCAGCCTGATGCATGCTGTGAACACTGATGTAAGTGGAGTCTGAGCAGGAGCTGTTCCCTCGCTGCACGCTGACCTGTGCTGCTCCTGCCCTGCCTCCAGCTGAGAGAATGAAAGCAAAAGCATATCACACACACTCATGCCAGTGTTATTTCTAGCCAGGTCTGGACAGAAGACTCAAGACACGTTGCGTTCATGTTTGGACTCGGTTGTTCATTATTTCTCATCTAAGTTACAGTCTCATGAGGTGTGAGTTCTCTCTAACAAGATAGAAAAAAATAGCCCCTTCTAACTTGTTTGAAGGACTTTTAAACAATAAACAAAACCAATTAAAACCCGACACCTAAGTTATTTTTATTCATAACCCAATTAAAGATCACTCAATGTCCGCAATTAGAAAAGATCACCAAACCCAACAAGAAGGAGGAAGATGACAGTCAAGAAGAAGGTCTCAGGCAACACCCAAATTCCTCCATATTGTCCCTTATATATATTGCTATATTCTATGTCCCAAAACCCCAAAATTTAAGCATAAAATCACTTCTATATAAACTACTCATCCACACTCCCAGTGCTATCACTCAGCTTTGGGAGCCATTCCCACGGCCTCAAGTCAAAGGCAGTACCCTCCTGAGGGTCACTACCTGTCAGAACAGAAAACCTGATATTTTCAGCATCCAGGGTTCCAACACACACACATGGATCTGTCCCAGGTTGTACTGAGGGAAATTCAAATCCTGCCCAACTCACCCAGGAGACACAAAACTGTGAAACATGAATATTCAATATTATCTTTAGTTTAATGCTTGGCAGAAAAGACCCTGAAAATTTTGAGGGCAATGTGGTTGTGTTTTGTCCCATCTCTAGTCCAAAGAACTCAGCTGATAGCTGAGGTTAATTTTAAAATGAGGACTGAAGCAATTATTCACTCTTTGATTCAACAGTGATTACGCAATACTAGGCTTAAATTGAGATGTGTTCTGGAAGTGTCACAAATACAAGGTAAAACAATTCTTAGAGTAAACTTTTCTTCTAGTTCAATTTCAGCTTGAAGATCCCAAATGAATGGGGTGAAGGGTTTAAGTGGTGCATTCATTTTGTGTGGCAAGGTTTTGGTAGAGGAGAGGCAGCAACTACACCAACTGACTGTGTCAGTGTAGGGCATGCTTTCCTCCCCTTAAATAATTTGTGTGACTTTCCTGAATGTTAAAATATGAATTCCTGAGTGGGTGTAGCATTCCAATCACAGCAATTTGATGCTCAAAGCAACTTTTTTGGTGTTAGTCTGTATTGGTTGTTAAAAGTGTATCTTTATATCTGTGTTTTTTTCTGTACATATGTCTCCACCTTAATCACAAGGGAGGCCTAAAACCAGAAATCTGTGGGTAGCACTGGTGTTTATAAGTTTTTGCTGAGAGACAGACCTGTTAATTATCTGCTCCTATTGAGGCTGGTGTGTGGAGAGCAACTGGCTTTCCATTTCCTCCCAGTGCAAAATGGGGACGTCTTTAACACCTACTGCATTATCTTGCTCCTGAATTACACCTTGCTGAGCAGGAATGCTGCTGGCTTGATGTGGAGTGTGGGCTGCACTGAGGAGAGACAGGAGTGAACACGGGATGAGGGCGGAGGCACTCACTGCTGGGGTAAAGGTGGGGCTCAGGGACTCTGTGGAGATGCTCCAGTTGTTGGATGGCTGAAGGAGGAAAGCAGGAATGGTTGGATTGAAGGCCAGGCTGGGTGGGGCTTGGAGCAACCTGATCTAGTGGAAGGTGTCCCTGTCCCCAGCAGGGGTGGGATGAGATGAGCTTTAAGGTCTTTTTGAAAGCAAAGCTTTCTAGGATCCTGTGATTCCTCTCTTGAGGTCTGGTGAGGGTGAAGAGATGATTTATGAAGCTGGAAGTGGAGAGAGTGCCAGCCTGTGCCTGTCCTGCATTGTCACACTTGCCCGGGGGGTGTGTTGTTCACCTGAGCATCCAGATGGCTTGTTCCAGACTTAAGGCAAAGGCTGAATCTGTAGAAAAGCACCCCACACCCAAGCAGGTGTTTCCATATAGGGAAAGGTTTAAGACTCACCCCTTGCTGTTTCTATAGGGTAAAGGACTCAGAAATGTCTTCGCTGTCCTGACAGTAATTGGCTCAATGCCAAGATAAAAACACTGATAGGTCTCTTTAGCTGTTCCTCAGAAATGTGGCTAGATTCTATTGGCAGAAAGCCAAATTGACCCTCCTAAAACGTTAAGTATTTAAGTAGTAGCACAAAGGTCCTCAGGGCTTTTTGGGGGATGTCTTAGTCGGGTATCAGATGCTTCTCTGGCACCTGTTCACTGTTTTGTTCTTTTGTTTCTGTATCCTTTGTTATTTTACCATTTATTAAAACCTTTGCTTTACAAAACACACCCAAAGTGCCATCTGGCAATATTATTAAGCCACTCCGGGAAGTTGCAAGTCAACCCTCAGAATCGATACATCTTCATGGGGCTCATTACACTCTGGCCACATGCAAGACTGTATCATAAATCATCACATAAACACACTGCAAAGGACTGAGAGCTCACCCTCAGCTCTGCTAATTCAAACCCTCACATGGCAGTGAAGGTGTAACTTCATCTCTATTGATGTGGTAATGGATACCCCTACCCACAGCTTCCACTTTTGTATTTGGAGATCTAGGGGCACCACAGGCAGAGCACCCAGCAGCTTTCTCAAAGCTACAGAAGTTCAACCTAAACTCAAANCAACACCTCCACAGCTAGAGTGATGGTGGTGTCCGGGCTACGACTGATTCCTTGCAGGATCAGAAATGCTCCTGACGTTAACTTTAAACCCACTGAGAGGTGAGATGGGAATTCTGTATGGCCTTCAGGGGAGATATGATAAAAATCGACCAGCAAAGTGCCTTTCTCAAATGGTCTTGCCAACTTGTAACAGAGCTCAGAGGTCTGGAGGGCACCCTGGAGCCCAGGTCCCTCCTTTACAAGGGGCCACCCTGCTTCTAAGTCTGGATCATGTTCTTCCACCAGGAAAACAAACATACAATTTATTTGTACAAACCTTGTGCAGTCATCCAAGTTTCCCCATTTAATAGCAGAGTTTACTGGGAAAAAGCTATTTCTTAGCTTTAGAAACCTTAATTTAGGGACAGTGAGGAAACTCTTACCTAAACATAGAGTTTTAAGAGCACATCTGCCATGTTATATTTGTGTCTCTGTTCCTATAATTTAAAAAATAAAAAGTATAATGAGCCAATAAAGGAATTATTCTTGATGCTGACTGAAACAATTAACAATTATTATTTATAACATAAACAATCCAGAGTGAATTATGTTTAGTTTTCTCTTCAGCTCTGTCCCCAACATTTGCATTTCACTGCTCTACTGGTATGTTTTGGCGCCTACTTTATTTTTGTCAGCAAAATCAGTTATTTCTGATATTATTTCAGTGCCTTCGGGGCAGAATGCTGGAACTGAACAACTGGTTCCCTCCACAACATTTTCCAAGCCCATATCAAGTTTCTTTGCTGTTACCCAGAGAAGTTATGGAAGCAGGGCCAGCGGAAGGAACGCACTGGTAGGGTTCACTTTGAGCTGAAAGCTATTTCATGCTGTGTATCCACAATTACCTCCATATTTATAGATTTCTGTGTGTCCAAAAATGGAGATCTGAATGTGTGCTCTTGCTTCTTTCAAGAGTGAACAGTTTTTGTGTTAACTAGAGATGTCATGGCCAAGTTTCCTTCCAGCAGTCCCTAAACACAGGAAAATGATCTCCTCAGCCAGGTGTCCTGGGTCTGCACCATAGACCTTTCTCCACTGCCTGTAGGCCTTCAAGGTTTTTTTTCTGGTGGAGAAAATTAATTAATCCCTGTAGTCATTCACAGCATGGTGGAGGGACAGACACATTAAGCAAAGCTTTGACAGAATTACATCTTGTGGCATGAATTTGTCATCTTGCATCTCCAGTGCACAGCCTTGATTCCTGTCAATGTCTCTGTTAATTGAAACCTTCCTCAGAAAATGCTCTGCAGCCTGAGATTTCCAAGACTGTCCCAGTTCAAGGTTTCATTTCTGCTTGACACTCCCATCTTTGCTCTTCCTCTGCAGAAGTAATCCAAACCTGTTAATTCCTTTCGGATACAGAAAAGGAACAAGGCCTATTAATAATACTATTTTCCTGTCTTTGTTAGGGCAGACACAACACACAGAGTGACATGGTAAAATCTTCAGAAGGCTCAGAAGGCTCTTTATTATGGCCACATGCTGTCTTTTATACAGTTTTTACAGACCTCGAGGGCAACTTCTACTTGGTTAATAGCTTTCTCGTTAATTATTCTATTGGTTAGTAAAAGGCATTTTACTTGTCCATCAAAACTATCTATTCTCAGATTGTTTAGATATTTTCTTTACTGATTCTCATGGGACAAATCCCTTGTTATTACAGGTGCACTTATTTTTCACCCTCAGAATAGATTGTTATGTTGTGTTAAAGGAACTTCTCATTCTCAAAATAGCTTCATATGGGAACTTCCAGATTGGTTGTTAGCAGCACTTAGAAGAAATGACTGGCTAGCTTTTACCCTATTCCTACATTTTCTAGGATAAGTCTTAACTTACCTTGAAAATCCCAAGTATCTACAACCTCGTTACACCTTGGAAGAATCAGGTGAACTGCAGATTTGTCTTTATATAGCTCTGTTTGTTTGCTCTTGCCCATCCTTGAGATGAGTCACTCTTAATGGTAAATATAAATACAATGGCAATCTTGAGGCTGCTTTTCCTTTGTCTGCCCTTAATTGCAGGAATAACTTGAGCAAATCAGGAAAATGGGGCTGAAAATAGGCACAGCGTCAGCGCTGGCTGGAAAGAGAGGACTTTATCCCTCATTTGAAGGTGTTGATTCCAAGAAATATTGAACTCCCTCAACTTTCCTTAACCCCACGGAGAATCGATGGATCTTTGCTCCCACCCAAGCAGGCAGCAGTGATTCTTGCTCATTCCTGGATGTTGCTGGGAGGACTGGGAAGAGTCAGGGTGAAGGGACTCGGGGAGGGTTTGATGTCTCCTCTGAACTCCAGAGCATTTTTCACTCCAGATGAATTTGCCAATTACCACTTGGATATCTTGTAATGTTTCCTCTCCGCTCAGGGCGATCAGTGGACAGAACAGGGACAGTTACACCGAGCAGAGCATTTATCTTGATAACACTCAGTGTGCCAGCATTCAGTTTATGAAAAATATCTTTCCAATTACTTTAATCTGTTTTAACTTGTTTCAACAGAGCGAGGAGAGTTAATGTTTGTAAAATTGCAGATGGCCGTGTACAACACACATATTTCTAAATCTTGAGTATTTGTTATAAATTCAGGGAATCTTGAACACAGGAATTGAGGATGTTTGACAATATTGCAGATCAACCTTGTAGATCAGTATATAACATTTTATCTGGATGAGTTTCCCTCATATTCTGATGATAGTCGAACTATTTTGTTAATTTATTTTAAATTGTCCTTATGCTGGTTGATATTCACTTAACAGAGCTCTTCATCTCACACCAGTAGTTGTATTTTCCAAATGCTATTTCTCTGAGCAATGCCAGATGAAATAATTTGTTCTTTTCCCTTTATCTCTGTGAAGTTTATGCATCCTGGCTTTCTTATTTGGAATGATGGATCCCAGCACTGAACACACTGCAATCTTGATTTCATTATCACTCAGTCCCATGGGTTGGGCCTTTTACCAAAGTTGTTCCTTTTGCTGTGGATAGCTCTGATATTGGACAATTAATCTGTGATCTCAGGATACTGTAAAATAGATAGTAATAAATTTCCCTGGAACATGTCTTTTTAGGAGCTAAGAAACTTACAAGACCAAGGGTCTGTTCCCACAAAAAAAAAATTGTATAATTTAAGTAGTAAATACTTCTTAAGTTAATAAATATTAATAATTAGCATTACAAATTGCAGCAAAAATATGTCAGTAATAATACAATACTTTTAATTATAAAATAATATTTCTATATTTGCATTAAATGATAATTAATAATTAGTAATTGGGTTAGTAAATAAGTATTTATCAACACAGAGATAAGTTAGGTGAGGGTTGCTGTATTAACTCATCCTTTTGATCTGTGGGCTGTGATTCATCTCATCAAACTCTTCATGTCCGTGATGTGTTTGGATGTGTCTGAGCTTGGATGGTCATTGCACAGTGGAGAGAAATGGACATTTCCAGGACATAATTCATTTCTGCCCAAGGAAGGATTTATCAGTATAAGATTAAGTCTTTCCTGGTGGTCAGAATGTCCAGACCTAAGGCTCAAATCCTGACATTTTCAGTGAGGATTAATCAATGACAGTCTACTGGAAGACACAAACCAAATAAATTTCATATTGTCTGTCTGTACAATAACTCTGCAAAACACTTTCCATGTGGAAGCTTTTCCAAGCATTTCAATAGCTGATCTTTTCCCTGTGATTGATGTTAGTTGTAAACTACATGAACATGCTCAGAATTGTTTAATGCAAATCAACTCCTAAACTGTTTTCACAGGATGATTTTGTCTGTTCCTTGCCGGAGAAGCTTGGGAAGTGCAGGGTTCAACTCCCTGTTGTCAAGCAATAACTCTCCAAAACACTGCAAAATAGTTGAAATCTGTCTTGTTCATCACCAGGTTGTCAAAGCACGTGGGATAGTGAGGCTTTGATTCTGTGTTTGTGTTCATGTTTGGAAGAGGGAAGCAATTGATTATCCATTAATGAAAACATTAATCCCTCTTTGGCAGGTTCCTATCAGCCAAGTGCTGCCTCAGCTCATCTGGAAAGACAAACCGCACTATACTGAGATCTTGCAAGTCCATTTGTATTAAACCCATTGTTTCTGGAAATTACAGAAAATCAATCTAGTGGGAAATGCAGCTAAAGCACCCCTGCACAGTTACTGAATTACCCTATATGCCAGTGTTAGTCCTCATGAGCTGAATATGCACATTGAGAAGAATTTGCCCTCTGAGAGTATTGAGAAGGAGATATAGCACTGTCTCTCCATAAATCTGCCCTTATTGCTGTGGTTTGCTGTAACAACCTCACTTTCCAGGAATATGAAGTTTAAAATGTCCCAAGAAGTACAAAAATTCCCCGAAGCATGAAGTCACATCATTTCATTTCCCACAGGACTCACCACAGGGGATATGGAAATGCAATGGCTTCAGCTTGGAACTGAATGTGTGTCCTGCAAGCAACAGACAAAAAATGCATCAGGAGCCTCAGCACATCACGTGTGAAGCGGAGACTGCATCCAAATTTCTCCATTTCATAAACACACAATTCCATCGTGAGGTAAGGAAAATCTTCCTTCATTTCTAGTCCAAACTTCTTGTCGGCTTGTAGGAAAAGTTATCTATTGTGTGGATTCTCTGCTGTCAGACATCAAAGTTCCTGTGTGGAGTAAAATATTAACTCCACAGCAGTCACTCCATCAACCTTGAATACACTTTTTTTTTGTTGGTGTTATGCCTTTATCAGGTGGAAATTTTACGCCTTTCTGCTGCTTGTTTTTTGTGCTCTGCCAAACATAAAAAGAAGAAAATGTCACATTCTTCCTTGTGAGGTTGGTGAGGCATTGGCACAGGCTGCCCAGAGAAATTGTGCATGTCACATTCTTTGGAAGTGTCCAAGGCCAGGTTGGATGGGATTTGTAGCAAACTGGGATAGTGGAAGGTGTCTCAGCCCATGGCATGGTTTTAGAGCTGGATAGTCTTTGAGAACCCTCCCAACCCAAATTATTCTGTGATACTATGAAAAAGGAAAAATAAATCACAATTACAATTACAATTACAATTACAAAAAAAAAATCCCAACTGAGTATCAGCTTGAAAAACTCGGGCAAAAATCCCCCCACACCCCTATGCTAAATTAGTTTCTCTGGCATGGCAAAGAAGTCTGACTGATGTAGAGAAGGGAAAGGAGCTTAAATCTATAAGGTTTGGTGATAATGTTTGCATAATGAAAATATGTATCAGAGGCCAAAGTTTTAAGACAAGACCATACTGGATATAATTCAGCATTGACCTGGTGGCACCCTCTGCTTTGTCTTCACAGTTGTGTCTCTGAGCACTGTAGGAGGAAAAGGTTGCTAAAGGCAATCAGACCTGACAATTCATTAAGTATTCTGATTTTCTATCTCTCCTTTAAACCTACAGCAGATCCACATGGTTAAACACTTGCTGCAGATCTGGCCTTACAAACATTTAGGAAGTATTATCAAGGTTGTTAAAATGCCCTAAGTCTCTGATAGCCCATCAAACCAAATGTGTTGGGGTTTTTTTTCTTGAATAGAATGTAAGTGGGATAACCTCTTCTTACTCATTAAAAGAAAGAAAGAATAAAATGAATGAGGCAGTCTGAATAAGCAGTTTCAATTTTTTTCCTGAATTATTTCCTTTTGGTGTGCATTACTTGATAACCTCCTACACCCTAAATTGTAATTGCATCTGGAGTGAGGAGAAGAAAACACTGCCTACCTTCCAGGGCTGCTGCCCCCATTCCTCTGGGTGCCATGGTAGGGATGGTGTTGAGTCCACATTACCAAACTGAGTGAATTTTGGGCTGAAAACCAACATCTTCAGCACCTTGGGTGTCTCTGTGCTGGGTGCAGCCCTTCCCCTGGGACCTCAGACCTGTGAGAACCAGAGGCTTTGATACATTTTCCCTGTGCATATCTTTGATGTATTTTCTCTGCACATCCTTCCTGCTCTTCAGCTGGATCCCTGATACAAATATTTCTGTGCACCACACAGCTGGGGCTTCTCCCTCCATTTATTTCAGAGATTCTTTGAATCATTAAGTTGGGAAAGGTCGCTGAGTCCAGCCATCCCCTCATCAGCACCATGCTCACCACAAAACCACGTTCCCACGTGCCACAGCCACATGCCTTGGACCCTTCCAGGGATGGTGATTCCTCCACTTCCCTGAACAGCCTGTTCCTACCTTCCAGTGAAGAATTCTTTCCTAAATTTCATCTAAGCCTCTCCAACTTGAGACCACGTCCCCTGGTTCTTGTCTGCTCCCGTGTTTTTTTCCTGAATACACTTTAGTCTGGTTTTGGAACTTCTCATTTTGGCTCCTGACTTTGTGAAAACAAGTTGTGTTTTCGTATTGTCCCTTGTGAAGGGTGATTGATAGCAGAAGGGTCATATTTATTACTTCATTGCTACTTTCCGTAAATCTTACAGGTGATATTAATGTAATGATGCATAAACAGGCAATGAATTGACTTTGACTGGGAAAAGAATAATTCTGAGATCATAACCAAAAATAGTTATGTTTTTAGAGCAAGCTCATAACAACTGTGTTTCTCTTTAGCATGCTGCATAATCCCATTATATTAAACAAATTACAAAAAAATCATAGAAATAGAAGGTAGAAGACATAATTATTGACTCTGTTTGGCCTGAAGGAATAAAACTCTGTTTTAGCCAAACAAGATAGCATCAAATTTTTGTTCCTTGCATTTCATTACTTATGACTCATCTCTGGCCAATCCAATTATCATTCTAAATACTGCAACTGTTTTCAAAACTTATTTCACATCACTTTAGAAAACTTCCCCTGTACTACTTAGCAAAATCAAGCAAATAGTAAATTAAAACAAGATGTGCTAGCAATGCACTGAGAAAGTTAGGATTGAGAACTGTCCAGAGGAAAAAAATACTGGAAAAGCTAAAATAAAGGAGAAAGTCCTGGAATCTGACTTAAAAACCAGGTGACAGCAACAGAATGTACTCTTCCTGCACAGAAGGCTTTGTTCTTTTTTAGGAGGAAGGAAATGAAAACATAATAGACTGAAAATGAGTTCAGTAGGAAGTCATTTGATATTTTGGACAATTGTTGAAAACTGACTATTTTACCTTGGTTTGAGGCATTTGGTAGCAGCTGTAAAGCTACAACTCTAAAGTTCTCTTTGCAATTTTGGGAGTCTTTCCCTCCAGAACGGAAGGTGGTGGCACCTGGAAGCAGGAGCTTTGGCAGCAGCACTCCTGAACTTTTCATCACAGTCAGTGTCCTAATCTTCCACTTCTTGCAGATCCTTAGGACCCATGCTATCCTTTTCCACCTGTTTGGGTAGGAAGAGAAGGACATTTGGACTGCCAGTAACCAAATCTCAGCTTCTCCAAATTCTCTGTGCCAGAATTCTGAGAGAGAAACCTGCAGCTCCTGTCAGGGCTACTCTGCTTTCTGATGCTCAAAGTTCTTTTCTAAAGAAACATGTCAGCAAGTCCTTTGAAGATGAATATACCAATTGTATGATTATAATTGAGTTATTTCTGTCTTATCTATTTGGGGTTTCTTTGCTTTTCCCCCTCCTAATTTTTTTTTTTTAACTGAACTCAGAGTTCGATGTACAAAATATTTTCTTTTTGTATGAAGAATTAGTGGGTTTTATTCCAGCTTTTTCCCCAAGGTAGAAAATTCTCAGCTGCTGTTTCCCACAGTAAAAGCCCAGAGCAGTTAGACACAATTAATATATGTAAAAAAGGTACGAATTGGTTAGTTGTACAGGAAACAAGGTTCTGGTTCAATGATGTGCATCCTACAAATCCAGTGAAGGGTTGAAGCGCTCAGAAGGAGCAGCATCTTCATGCAACAACAGCACAAGGCCCCTGGAGATAACATAATTCAAGCTGTTGTTTAGTCCCAAAATCTCCTAGGAACCCAGGCAAATTGGGAATGGAAAGTTTTTATTTGGATGCAGTTTTGAAGCCTTTTGAGGGGGATGCAGAGGTGCTTGAGCCAGGTCTAGGCTTTCCCAGAACACAGGCAGGATTACACCTGGACTTGTTTTTCCATCTTCTTTTATCCATCAGGCTTTTTTCTTTCCACAAAGTAAGCTCTGCAGGATGTGGATTTACAGCTCCTTAGATCCCTTTGCAGGTCTTTGGATCCAAAAAAAGCCGTTACTCTCCTGAGGAAAACTCAAAGCAAATTTGTTTGAGTCCTGCAGAGCCTGGTAACCAAATTATGGCCCACCTTGTTTTCATTAAAAACTATGCACAAGAACAGATATTGCAAGTAACTAACAGGTGAAAAATTCATTCCTAATTGATTCACAGAAACTCATTCCTTGCTCCCATCTCATGATACCTGTTTGAAACAGTGTTTTGTGCAGCTAGTGAGAATGGGAAGCCCTTCAGGACATTTGCACCCCTGTGAAATGAAAAATGTTTTAGATGCTTTATGAACAGGAGAGAAACCCTTAGAGCATCCCACTCTGACACACTGTGAGTTTTATAATAATTAATTAACTGGATGAGCTCATAAATGTAACAAATAATTGTGCCAAATGGGACGATGGCTCCAATCTCCCCTGGGTGTATTACCTGATAAACACTGATTTACTGTCCTGGGCTCTGTTGGATTAAATAAAGTTCTCACAAACACATCGTATTTTAAGTAACTGCATTCACCTCCCTATTCAAAACAAAAAAAAAAAGAAGAAAAAAAAAAGCCATGAGTCATGTCTTTTATGCATTACCCTGAAAAGTTACAATCCAGGATTCTCATAAAGCTAAATGACATTTTGAGAGAAAATGTAAAATCTCATCAAAATCTTTTTCTGGGAGCTCTTCTGATAGCTCTGAATGCTACCCCACACTGACTTTGTGTTCCACTTGGTACACAAAGAAATTAAATATATTATTTACCAGACTTGTACAAGACAGTACTCCTGCAGAAAGAGCTGCACAGGGATAAACAGCACTTTTAGCAGCACAAAACTGGGAGAAAGTGAAATCTGATTCCTTATGCAAATAAATGGACCTCTAAATGACACAAATCACCATGGAAGGAACATTTCTGAGCTGAAGGAAAACAAGAGGAGATTTAAAGTTCTTGTTTTTTAACAATTACTACTTTCCCTACATTTCAAAAGCTGTAGAAGCCAGAAGCTTCTTGGGAAGGTCCCTAAACATTAATAAATATATTTTCAATAATAACAGCTCTAAGTGCTTTCATTTGGCAATGATCACAGATAATTGATTCCCTCTGAGAATGAAGTTTAAATAAGATCAAAGAGGAAAACTCTGCTGGGGAGGAGTGTGACACAGCAAGGCAGGTGTTAGTCCTCAGCTCCTGGTGCTCCTCTTTGCCTCTTAATTCTCGGAGTTTTGGGACTGGCAAGGGGGTGGTTGTTAGGAGCAAACCTGATGTAATTCTCCTCCACATTTGCACCCACCGTGCTCAGAGTAAGTCCCTCACCCTCCTGCAGTGCCCATATCCCTCCTGAAATACTCTGCTTTTTTTCTTGAAAGCTGCTGGCTTTGGCTTTCTCTGTTTTTTCAAAATATCCTTTTTTTTGGTGTTGTGAGCTCTCAGAAGCGCTCTAAAGAACAGATCTCCAGTGAGAAACAAACAAGCTGTTGTTCTGCTAATTAATACCTCCAAACTTTAAAGTCTGGTCTTCCTGACCAGGGCACTAACAGATTATTGAATGCTCTTGCCTCTGAAATGAGAAAAAAACACCATCTCCACTGCCAATATTTTGGTGCGTGTTTATTTAAACCAAATTATTCACAAAGGCTTTATGATGTGGAGGATAGCAGAGAGGCTATGGTCTACTGGTTTTTATTTTTTAATTTTAATAAGGAAAGATTAAATCCTGTAGGTCAGAAAAGAATGAGTAATATCCTTCCCTCTATGGCACTTTGCATTATCTGAATGCATTTTCTTTCTGGGAACATGCTAATCTACTTTTAATTATTTTTTCCCCCCCCAGAAACATGGATATTTTGAAAGAAATGTGTACCCAAAGTCTTAAGTCTGGGTGACTCATGTTAGCTATGAAAATATCTGTACTTTATGGTGGCTTTATGAACCAATAATCTCTGCTTAGCATTCAAGTTTAACTCATATATTTGCTGGGCTGAGAGCCTTTTCGACTGACACTAAGTTAAAAATCAAATCTCCATAATGCTTAAACACCTATATTAAGAAGCTTAGATGAAGTTTATATAACCTTTAGATTGCTGCAGTGGCTTAAAAATCTGTTTAAAGGAAGCCTTTTGGATTATCTCTTGATTATAATGTATTTAGGGATTTTTTTTGCCCCTTTTTTTTTTTCCCTCTCTCTACATTTTAAAGCTGCAGATAAAAGCAGAATATTACTTTTTTACATCCTGCTTTAAAACAAGCAGAGGGCAGTTGGTGAATTCTCTAAAACTGTGTTGCAAAGAAGCAGAGTGCAAAATGTTATGGTCATTTTCCTTAAATACTAAGCAGGATAAAACACTACCTTCACATTTTCTGTGCATGTTTATGGCAACAAGTGGTAGAGCATTTAAATTTTTAGTGCTTTGGGCTTCAGTGGTGACCAGCCAACTGCAATGGCAGCAGGCAATAATTAGGGAAAGGGCGATGGGCAGTTGATTGTCTTGATCAGTGCATGTAGAAAAGAGTCTTGCACAAAAACTCTTCCTGCAATTGCAGAAAGGGCCATGTAACACAATTCTTTCTGCATGTTTATTGTATTTAGGGATTGTGATTGGGGCACTTTTTAAGATACTGACAACAAATGATGCATGAGTGTGGCTGGACACCCTGTTAGCGAGACCTGAGCAAAGATCCCAATAAAGTGCAAGTGGCTTTTTAAGTGGATTTTAATTTTGAATGAATTTCATCCCAGTAAAATCCAGGTAGGATTTTAGCAGAGAATGTGAGTGCCCATATAACAAACAGAATTATAGAATCATTTAGATTGGAAAAGGTCTCCAAGACCATCGGGCCCAATGACAATGATTGGTCCTTTAACCAAACCCCACCTTGTCAACCAAACCAGAGCATTTGAGAAGAATAATACTATTAACTTAATGATAATACATTCAATTCATCTGCTTTTAGGAAGGTGGAGTAAAGCTGGGGTGGGGGGAGGAAAAAAGTCTGTTTCTTAAATTATGGTCTAAAATACAAGTTACTGCACTTTTCAGTTTTGCATTAGTGCTTAGGAACTCCATATAAGTTTCCTTCTGGGCAGCAGGGGAAACAAAGCATAAAGGCAATTTTATTTATTTATTTTTTTTTTTTGGGACAAACTTGGGATAGGCAGTCCTAAGTCAGAGAAAGATTTTCCTGTGTGAAAAAATCTTCACACTAATCAAAGCATCTGAAATTAAGGCAGCTATCAGGCTTGAGTCAAACCAAGTCTCATGCTGTCTAAAATGACCCCCACATGGCATATATTCATTTTATATTTTTTGCAAAGATTTTATGCTATAAGAAACCTTTTTTTCATTTTCTTCTTTTTTTAAAAATTTTATATTTGACCCCTTCCTTTGATAAGTTTTTTTTTTTCCCTCCCTTTTTCTTTTAAAAAAATGATTTTATGTGAGCAATAATGTCAGACTGGCCCATTCTATCACATAGGTTTGTCATCATGGTCTAAACCACACCAAAACCTACCCTTGGATAAAAATATCCATCAACATAATTTTGCTTTTTGGGATGTTCTGACTGAACTGACAGTTGAACTTTTTGTCCAGGTGTGTTTTTAAAGGAATGGGAATTATTTATCTCCCCAGGATATTTTAATTCAGTGTAAAATTGAATCTGATGTTATTATCTGGGGATCAAATGGGAAGAAATCCAGTTGTGAAGGCATGAAAAATGCTTCATTTAGCAGGTTTGTGTGAGTCATCACCCTGCAAGTGCTTCATGCATTCCCTTCACTGTAGGATTTTAATTGGCAAGATCCTCCCGTGCCTAATGACTGCAAATATTGGGTGTTATTTCTGTTTCCTCAGCCTCCTGAGCTAAACCTATCATCAAGGTCTTAATTACTTCCCATCCAAGCAATAGCTGCCATTTATCAGCACGACTTAAAGCTTTTCTCCTTGTGCCCACCTGCTAATTTTTGCTGTTAAATAAACCCCTGACAAGTAGGAATATGCCAGTTTGTGGCTAGGAAAGGGAGATGTTGGGGTTTTTTTGATTGCTCTACTAAAAAGTCACTGGGATAAATGTAAACAACCCCTGGCAGCAGCATCTCAGTGTCTCCTGAGAGTTGGGATTTTCAGGGATTATCATGAACAGTCTCAGGTCTCTGACTGGGTTCATCTCAGTTTCTTTTGGTTTATTTTCACACCCAGGTTGGTGAATCCCTCTCCAGAGTGCAACCTGCAGGTTACAGATTTTTCAGGGCTGAAGGTAAGTTTCCCATTTCCAAAGGACTCTAAATTCTGGCCTGAAAAGTGAGCCCAGCCCCTGTCCTGAAAAACCATAATGATCACCTAAGCTTGAGCAGATCATTGATCCAGAGAGATTCTGCACAAGGAATTCCACTGAAGAGTTGGGATTTAACCACTGACAGGACTAGATAAAATTGCTTTAAGTTTTATCCCTGGTTTGTTTTTTGGACATGGGATCAGTCATCTAAGAAGCTGAACCTAATGCTCCTCTTTGGGAATTATAATTGATTTTTTAGTAACAGTCCCAAGGAAGCCCCAGTGTAAGACAGGAATTCCATTGTGCCTGATTAAAACAAGAACAAGGAGGCCGTGCCACCAGCAGCACCAAGACTTTATCAGCACCATCTTCTGCCATAAGAAAAAAATGAAAAATACCCAATCCCAACGGCTCTTGAGGAGTAGAGAACTATTTTGCTTTTACATATTAACTTCCAAGGTAGTTCCATAAGCAAATTGAAGGTTCTTCCCAACTGTGAAAAAAGCAGAGTGCTCTCATATTTTAGTAATATCTGATTGCTTCTCTTTCAAGCTGTAACATAATAGAGAAATTAATTAAACCAAATGTCACTGTAGCCATATCTATAATGAATTTCAGTGCCCTAAAACACTCCAAAAATTGACACAAGAGCACAAGAAATTGTATTATAAGGCTATGGCATTTAGTAGGCACTTGATAAAGGGTAATGATATAAATCACACCAACAGCTTAAAGTACTTGAAATAACCATTTATTTGTACATTGGTTTATTGTCTGGAGACCCTTACTGGGACTGTGCCCTGCTGGATGTGCTGAGCAGAGAATCCTCTCCGCTCTTCTGATGAAACAAAGAAAAGTAAATTGATCACATTCAATATCTTCCCACTGAGCACACTGAAAATGTTAACAGAATCTGTTAGTTTGGTTAATCCAGCAAATTTCCTGGAGGCTCCTTGTTTTCCTTGCCCATTCCTGTCTAATTTTTTGTTCACTCCTTTGTGTTTATCCCCTCTGCAAGGCAGCTTTTGGGGAGCAGGGACTCCTCCTGTGTCTGGGAGGGTTGTTTGGTACAGTAAGCCTCAGTAGTTTGGTTGTGTTCCTTCTTGCACTGCTCAGCAATTCCTGATGCCCATATAATTTTAAGAGATTTGGTGTTTTCTTGCTATTAAACTAATAACATGGAGCAACCCTAGCACAGTCTTTCACACCCCTCGTGGTTTATACCCACTTGTTTACAGCTCTACAAACTTCAGCTGAACTCCATCTGCCTGTTTTAAAAGGCATAAAAATGATGTGTAAAAATACCTAAGCACCCTACACAAATTATCATAACTGAAGCCCATATGGCAATTGTAAAAACAGAAATGTAAAAAGTTCAAGGCAGACAACTCGGGAAAAAAACTACAAAAATATTTAGAGTCTTTTTGGAACAAGTTCTTAAAAAATGAAGCAGGTCTCCTTGACACAAAGTGTAATGGAAATTTAGTTTCCAACTTAGTGAAAGATACAAAAGTCCCTTAACTTTATAACCTATCCTGATTAAAATAGCCTTTGATTGCATCTCATTGGTTAGTATAGAACAGCACATACTACACAGAATTAGCAGAAATTCTCTTTTCCAAAAGCCTAAACTTATCCAGGTTGGTTTATATCTAATTGATTCATTGTCCTTGAATTTTGAAGTACAAGGCTTTCAGAGCCGGGACATTGCAGCTGCACTCACGGCTGTGAAAAGTCGTTTTGAGTCAACATAAGAAGAGTGGAAGTCAGAGAACAAGCTGGAATGGAAAAGCCAAGTGAGAAAAAGTGGATCTTATTTTCCTTTCAAATTGCTCAACTCAGAGAGTGACAGGAAAAGTTTCACGCTTAAAACCCTTTTGTTTTCTGAAAGTTTTCAGCATCTTACAGTCCTGGGTTACAGTGGAAATTCTCTTGCTTCGTTTAGCTGTGGTGTAATTTCCATGAGCTGCAGACAGCTTAGCAATGATACCTTGTCATGCAGTGCTTCAAAGCCTTGCACAAATACTGAGGAACACTCTGGAATATTAGGAAAAAAAAATCATAGTTAAACACAGCTGCATCTTAGTTAATATTTTTAATTACATTTATTTGCAAGAGGCATGTAGTTAAAACTGGGAGGAGAGCATTCTGCTCTCAGTGCATGGTACAGTTGTCAGTCAAACCATTTTTAGACCTTGGTCTGAGGCTGTGTCTACAAACACTTCAGAATGACAGGTGGGATGTAACAACCTATTTTTGAATAATAATGTGGGTTTTGATTGGCAACTCAACAATGGCAGAATGCAGCTGTTCATCCACCCTTTTTATACCTTTTTATTATCTGCTGCTGTACCACTCCCTTGTCATGCACATCCCTGCTGTCAATAAAAATGGGCCTGGCACTCAACTCTACACAGCCAGCACAGTCCACGGGATCAGAACATCAAAATAAGAACATAAAAACCCAATAAAAAGTAAAATGCTTTAAAATAGAATACTCTGACTGCATCCTGAGCAGCGTGACTGGTGTTTCCAGGCCCTTTACAAATTTATTTTTGGCAGTTTAACCCTGGTATTGAGTAAAATTTTCAAGGATGGCACAAAAGAAGCCCATGGAGAGAGGGAGGGAGGGAGCGAGGGAGTTTGAGATGTTCAGTAGTGGCCCAGTTCAAAGTGTCTTGCTGGTCACATCACCTTGGTACATGGGATGCAGCATTTTGGATGACCCCAAACTCAAATGGCCCTGAGTTCCACACTGTGATGTTGGGATGCAAATCCCTCTGGGCTCCAATCACACGTGCCCAGAAGTACTCAGAAATGTGAGGGCTGAATTAAAACCTTCAGAGAAACTAAAATACATAAATCCACGCAGGCATGAGGTAGAAATGTAAGTTTAGTTTTAAATAAG
>VXBB01015284.1:74764-89355 GCA_013399915.1 Illadopsis cleaveri
GCATTTTCTCTGGCAGTGGCTCTGTGCACTCACAGACCTTGAGGGAAAAAGAGGCAACACAACACGTTCATGAAAAATGGTGTGATACAGGTTATCACGTGGCCAGATTTTATAAACCACATGTAAATGTATCAATCTCTGAGGGTCCAGCCCTTGCAGATTGGCTTAAAGGAATTTCAGTGAGACCGCTCTTCAGAGGTGTTTTGTAAAGCAAAAGTTTAATAAATGAAAAATAACAAAATAACAAATGTTACAGAAAACAAAAGAAAAGCCCTGCACAGGTGTCCCAGAAAACCTCTGACACCCTGCTAGAAACACTCCAAAAAGCCTTTTTACTTCCTTTGGGCTCTTCCTTAAATCCTGAATGTTTTAGGAGGGACAATTCGGCTTGCTGCTAATAGGGAGAGATACAGGATTTGAAGAACAGCAAAAAGGTTCAATAGATGCTTCTCTCTTGGCACTGAGCCAATCACTGTCAGAGGGGTATCAAAGTTTCTGGGTTCTTTACCTTGTAAGAAATGCAAGGGTGAGTCTTAAACTTTTCCCTCTATGGAAAATACTTGCTGGGTGTGGTGTATTTCCAAAGCTTTCCAAAAGTTGCTGTGTCTCACACTGAATTACGACAATCAGCCCTCCATGCTCCCTGTTATTTTTTTACCTGCTCTTTGAAAGGGCTGTAAACCTCTCATGGACATCATGATACCTTTTTAATTTAAGTGTCACCAGATCTGGCTGTAACGACCTCATGAACTCACAGCTCAAAGGGCAACTACGGCAATTCTGTGCACCTGGAAAAGGTGTCCAAAGTTTCTGTACCCAGAGACCAGGCACGACAGGACAAGGAACAATGTGCTGCCTTTACCCAACTTTTCTGTCTCCCAGGGATGGTGAAAGCTGGAGCTATACAGGAGAACAGGCTGATCTCTGGTGCACAGAAACTGCTAAACTCTTTCTGAGGTAAGGCAATTTAGAAGAGGAAGAGTAGCTTTTCCTAACTCTGGAGAATGATTTATCTAACCTTTAAGGGCCCATCTTACACCTTTTCCCCCAGCATGTTGCAGTAGTTTTCCTGCTTGTCGTGTCTGTAGGAATTTCCAATCTTTCTTGGAATTCGCAAAAATGTGGGAGCTCGAGATACTGCAGTTTGTTCTAAGGGAATGTTTCCATTTATCTCTTCTCTTCTAAATGCTTTGCTTTCCTTCCTTCTCCTTGGTGTATGGAACGGGGTATACAGGAATATGGTATGACTTAATTTACTAAATAATTTATTAGTTTGTGCCCCTCCTTTTTATGCTCCACCTCTTCAAAACCAAATATCGTCCACATTAACAAATAGAATGACAACATTTAAGGATTGGCAAATTCCTCTCATTTCACTTGCCCTTCAAGATTAGCCTAATTGCTTTCTAATCCATCCCCTTTTGGCTCTCTATGGTTCAGTTGTCCAAATCCAATTGCATTTATTTCCACTTAATCAGTTATTTTATGATCCTATCCAAGACTGTCACTTCTGATAGCTGGTTTTCCAAAGTGTTTAAAATCATTGTAATTAATTTCCATCTAATCTCTCCAGGAACTTTCAGGATGTTGCTTTCTACACCAATTAGCCTCTCAAATTACTGGCATTTACTTGTTAAGAAGTTTCCTCTTCTGACCAGCCTCCTTTGCTGTAGCTCTATGACCCCTGTGATACCAGAGGGAGGCTGAAGTTCCCTTCTCTACCTTTCTGTTAATGGGCTCGGCTCTGAATGTTGTTTGCAGAACAAAGAGGGCCTCAAAGACCTATTTGGACCTAATGACTTGGAGATAAAGATCTGCTTCACCCTCGCTTTTAGTCATGCATGGGGTTAATGCAGGTAACATGCCCTGAAACACATCCTCAGTCACAACAGGATTCTTTGGATCCTATTTGGATACTTTGCATGTTAATGTATAATATATTAAAAAAACAGCCTTAGAAATATAATTACATAAAATATATCTAAATGTATATTCTCATCTTTCCTTAATATTTGCAAAACTATTACTTGCCAACTGTAACGATAAAGTTAAAAATTTTCCATCTGTTTCCAGTGTCTTGATTTAAAGACTTATTTTGGATTACCAGCTAACCTGATGAATTCAGCAGAACTTGAGCTGCTTGTCACAATTATTTAAGGGGGAAAGAGGAGTTCACCAGAGCACGGAAGAGTGAGAACGGAGCAGGTTGCAATCCTACCTGGGGATGGAAAACAGGGAAGGAGAGCAGCACTCCCTGGCTGTGGGAGCAGCCAGCAGAGCAGAGGTCACGGTGCTGAGCCAGTGTGGTGACCTAGTGCTGTGTTTGTGCACCTCCAGTGATTCTCTGTGATTAAATATGAACTGCATTTAGCTCACTGCCTGAAGGAAATTATTTCACTTTAGTCTTCCGAGAAGTCATTGGAAGGAAAAGGACAGACACTCCCTCTAGTGTCCTGCCATTTAAAGCAAACTAAACTTCAGTTTCTTTATTTTTTGGCCACTGCCTGTCACCTTCCTTGATTTCTCACACACATGCTGATTCCAACCTGGCTTTTAAAATTCCTTCCACCACAATTGCTCCCAACTGATTGCCCTGAGATGAAAGAAGAACTTCTCTGTGAAAGTCCCTTTGTGTCAGGAATGGGAGTACTGGGAACAATCACCTTGCAGTGCTGTAGGACTTGAGCAGCCTACTCAGAAACCAGGGGTGCCCAGCACTGTGAAAACCAGGATCAAAAATACCAACCCTGCTGGAAGAAACTTGTATTTTATACATGAAGATGAAGGGCAGTTTCCCAGAGTCCAAGAGAAGCAATGTTTGACTACACACTCATATCAGCCTCTGAAATAAAAACACATTTACAGGATTTAGTGGGCTTAAGAGGTCCCTTGTTGTTGGTGCCAGTGGGCAGCGTGTGCCTGGTGCTTTACCCTGCACAATGCCCTGGCTCAGGAAAAAGTTACTTTGTCCTGTGTCTTGGAGCTCCAGAGTTGATTCTGGATTGCTTTTTACAGTGCCTGCTTCTGTGGAAAAGCTAAGCAAATCCTTGGGCTATAAATCCAACCCCTGGGTGACTGGAAATGTCTTTGAAGCTCCCAGTAAAGCCTGCTTGTGTTTCTCTTTGACACAAAATCTGGGACAAATAAGAGAGTTTTGCAGGCCTTGATTGCAAATATCTGAAGGAACATTTTTTCCTAACAGGTGCTCAGGTCAAACTTGCTTGTTTTTGGTATTCTGCTGTTTCACTTCTTTGTGCAGATGATTGTTTTGTTGAGTCAGGGGGTTAAGGAACAATTGTTCTTCATACAAACACTCTTGTTCAGATGTGGATGGACTGATTTGGCTGGAAACAAGGAAAGTCTTTGTCCATTACTATTCATTGTGTCTCCATGTAGAAGTCCAAGGAATTGAAACAAAACTTCTGGCAACTAATATCCAGTTATCCAGGACAGGTGTGTGAAATGCTGTAGCTGAACAATTTGTGGAATTGGACACTTCTGGCTTAGTTTGTGTCTGAGTGGGTGACAATATAGGTAAAGGTTGGAAAGCAGAAAGTCCCTGAGCAAACAGATTATTGACACAAATCTACAACTTCAAAAATTATAGCATAACTCTCAGAGGAATGAAAGAGGGGTAAGTACAGACACTGTCATGTTGGTGACAACCAACCAGCCCTTTTCTGTAAGATGTGTTCAGAACTTGAGTGAAAAATAATAAAAAACATGAAATGGGGAGAGTTTAACTGTCTCCATAGTGTTGCAAAAATCAGAAAGTTTTAACTTTCTGATCATCTTTGTGTCAGGGTCCTTTTCCTTGCTTTCCTGAGGACATTGACACGTTCCTTCTTCCAGTAGCACTTCATTTGTGTGACCTGTCACCTGTGTACAGTCACATTGTGGTGGGAAGTGTGTTAAATGACCTTTAAGGTCCCTTCCAAGCCAAACCATTCCATGATTCTAAATTGACTCCCTCTCCTGCTTGCTCTGGAATTTGGATGAGCTTTTCCATTCCCTCTCATCCTTTGCTCACCTGATTGGCCCAGTAGGGGAGAGGGAGAGTGGTGATTTCCAGAACAGCTTTAGCATCACTGGGCACCAGCAGAGATGGAATTGAGAGTGTTCAGAAGAGGATCTCAAGTACCAGCAGCTTTCCAGCCCTTTTCAAAAACCTGCCCATGTTTCCACTGGCACAGGACAGGGAGCTGGTCCCTCTGCAAGTGCTGTGTTGGTGCTGGGGACACCCAATTCATGGTGTTGGAAATGGAAATTCCAACATTCAGGAAATGGTTTGGGTTGGAAGGGACCTCATAAATCATCCAGTTCCATGCCTTGCCTTGGGCAGGGACACCTTCCACTATCTCATGTTGCTCCAAGCCCAGTCCAACCTGGCCTTGGACCTTTCCAGGGATCCGGGGACAGCTTCTCTGGGTACACTCATCCCAATGCATGAGATGTGGTCATTTCTTGTGGCCCTTATACAGCACTGAGCCATGAAGGGATCAAATAACTCCCCAAAATGGAGACCAGGATGAGGGGAGGAGTAGAGCAGACGAGAGGCTCTGTTTCTCAAGAATTTCTGATCATCAAGTCAGTGTGTGATGGAAAACATTGCACAGTCGTGGGTGATGAATAAAAGAGGCTAGAAAGCAGCAACAGAATGACTAAGAGGGTAAAAATAGTACAAACCAGGGGCTGCAGGGAGAGAACCCACCTGAGGGGGTGTAGGTAGAGGCAAAATGAGCACATTGAAATAGAGAAGGAGTGAAGAAATGGAATAGAGCAGAGACGAGGTGGGTGTTGAGATGGATTAAATATTTAGTTCTATTAAATATTTAAATTTATATGTTCCTGGCTACATTTCCAGGACAGAGAGTGCTGGAAGAGGGATGAGGAGCTTTGCTGCCAGGAGTCAACTGACCTCCCCATGCTTTGGTTTCCCAGCCACAGAACAAAACAGAAACTGGTCTTGTGGGGACATGGAGAGGTCCAGAGTGCAGAAACCCTTCCAGTACTCCCAGGTGAGAACAGCCAGTCCTTGCCAGGAGAAGGAGGCTGATGGATCCTTTCCCTCCCATCTCCCTGGGGAGGAGCAGCAGAGCCCAGGGTGCTCAGCGGGTTCTGCTCCCAGGTTCATCTGCTTTCAGTTTGCTTTGAAGATGAGCTGGCTCAGAGAAGTAGCACAGTTGTGCTGCCATGAAGCTTTCATCTTCCCATTTCTCTGGCCTTCATTTGTTGCTGTTTTGCTCTCATCTGGCCACAGCTAATTCTCAGTGCTTTGTTTGCATCCTCTCTGGATGAAATCCTACAGCAAGAGCACACTCTGGGTACTGGAGTCATAATAACAGTTTCATTTACTTACCCAAATTATTCAGCAATAATACTGCTTTTGTTTATCAGGCATCCACTGCTGCAAAACACTAGAAATCCATGTCATGCAGAGGCCCAATGATGTGTTATTTGAAAGTGGCACAACCAACTTTTTGGATTTTTCAGTTTAAATTTGCAGTGCCCTTTCTTTCCTGTGCCTCTTCAGGAGGGGTTCTTTGGGCACAGAGTCACTAAGGGGATTTTGTCATGTGGGTACAGCAAAGGGAATCCCGTCATACTACCCCTTGTGTAGTGTGATTAAGCCCTAGTTTAGAAGAATTTAAGGCTTTTGGGTTTGTAATTTGGAGTTGTATTTAAACAGCCACGCACTGACACCCATTTGTTCTCGCAACTCACTGATGTGCAAAATTCTAATTTCCATTTTGGATACTTGTTCTTCGTTTGGATCACCGCCTCAAACACTCCCAGCTGTGAACGAGCGGCATCTCCCATGTCTTCTTCCTCATCTCAAATCCCCTTCATATATCCCTGCCCACCTGTGCTGTGATCATTTACCATGTTCATCAAAGGCTTTGAAAAATACACTAAAGAGAGGCAATTTTCAGCCCAAATTTTAACTTTGCAGCAAACACGCAGGTAAGAGATTTTCCTGATGGGTTTACACTGGATGTGTTCAGGTTGGATGAGGCTTTGAGCAACTGGTCTGGTGGGTGGCATCCCTGCCACGGCAGAAATTGATGCCTTGGGAAGGCTGACCTGAAACAGAGACTGGAAAGTGCTAAGAGAATAAAGTAAGGATTTATTGAAAGGCCTTTAGGGTACACCTTGGGTAGCACAAGAGCCTGACCAGGGCTACACCCAAGGTGGATTTAAATGGTCACAAAATGGACAAACAGTCACGAAGTCTTACATTTTTATAAGTTTTGTTCTATTTGCATATTGGGGTTTAATTGTCCAATTANAGCTGACTGACACTGAATGTGAGGCTCAGAACTGCATCCCTAGGCAGCACAGAATCTGAAAAACTTGAAAGCTGAAACTTAAGGCATCAAACTGGATGGTCTTTAAGGTCCCTTCCAACCCAAACCATTCTGTGATTCCATGAAATTTTCTTATACTGTGTATCTGAATGCTCTGCATAAGAACTGAATAACGGGATCCTCTAGAGATTATTACTTTCCTTGCCCATGATGAGATAGGAAAATGGAGAAAAAATACCTGTTGAAACCTAAGTTTCACTCTCTTTTTTTTTTTCAGTGCATTAATATTTGAATTTAAGAACTCTCCATTTTAGTGCTTGGATGGACAGGAAGACCCAAGTGTGCACATGGGACACTGCCTCTTGTGTCAAGAAATGAACAGGGCCCTAGAGAGAATAATGCTGTGCACAAAATAAATCTCTGGCAAACAGTTTTTCTACCTTTCAGCTCTAACGTCTCAAGAGATCAGCGTGTGTGACCAAGCCACCTGCTGGCATTGTGTGTTTGCATTTTTCTCACTTTATTGATTATCTCTCCTCACCTCTCAGAAACACATATTCACCTTCTCTGGATTGGGAAGAAAGTCAATTTTTTGCAAAGATGATCTGAAGTCCTGTCCCTCTGAGGGACATTGGGATCTTTNTGAGATAGGAAAATGGAGCAAAAATACCTGTTGAAACCTAAGTTTCTCCTTTTAATTTAAGAACTCTCCATTTTAGTGCTTGGATGGACAGGAAGAGCCAAGTGTGCATATGGGACACTGCCTCTTGTGTCAAGAAATGAACAGGGCCCTAGAGAGAATAATGCTGTGCACAAAATAAATCTCTGGCAACCAGTTTTTCTTCCTTTCAGCTCTAATGTCTCAGAGATCAGCGTGTGTGACCCAGCCACCTGCTGGCATTGTGTGTTTGCATCTTTCTCACTTTATTGATTATCTCTCCTCACCTCTCAGAAACACATATTCACCTTCTCTGGATTGGGAAGAAAGTCAATTTTTTGCAAAGATGATCTGAAGTCCTGTCCCTCTGAGGGACATTGGGATCTTTAAATCATTACAAATTTTCCCTGCTGCCTCCCCATTGCTCAATTTTGCAGTCCCTGGCTCAGATGGCCACAGCATAGCTTAATGGTAACAATTCATTATTTTCTGATTTTTCTTCTGAAAATTATCAGGGTTTTTCCCCTTTTTTTCCCCTTTAAATTATGATTTTATGTCCTTTCTGTTTTTCCTTTTGGTGATTGCATTTTGTTGTGAGACTTCACTTAGTGTGAAGATAGTTTTGATGTTGAGTATCTGTTCCTTGCTTCCATTATCCATTGCAGTAGGACTTTGGGAAAACTGGGACAGGTTTCCACAGCACTGGGATGGGGACATTAATACCTTTATCTATGACCTGGATTAGGGGACAAAATGTTGTTATTTCTTATCAGCTGGGGAGAGAAAACTGTTCACACAAATCACGTGTTCAGCTGGAAATTTTGCCCTAGTTTCTGTAATTCTGTGTTGTTTTATTTTTGTCCAGAAATTAGAACTGTTAGGCCAAAAGTTTAAGGAGTCTCTAGTTAATCTTCCCAGATTTACTGTGTCAGGATTTTTTTTTTCTACATTTTTTGTTACAATCTGGAAAGATCATCGTTTGTTAGCATTTTAGATACAGCGATGGCACGTGAGCCAAGTTTTTATCAGGAGAGTTACAGTGGGTTTATTGCAGGATAACAGAAAACAGAGTTTGGGTCATTTATTTCTAAACAAACAAGTTTATTCAAAATGCCCCAAGGCATTTTTTTATAATCATAAGGCTCCGTCCAGGGGCACTCAGCAATCCCCAGAGAGACACTCATTTTGATTTACTCTGAGTGTAAAGTCTTCAGGGCAGGTGGCAGATCTTAATCTGTGGCCTCTTGACATAAATCCACATTGTCCACTTTGAACTGCAGTTCAGGCTTCAGTCTGAAGCCAACTTGGAACCTTAAGGTCCTTTATTTTTGCTTTATCTTTCACTTCGGATTTTGATTTCATTAACTGTTGGGTAGATCTTCTGTACTTTTTTATTTCTTCACATGTCTAACTTGGATATTTGTTTTTATTTTAAAAGTAAACCTTTCTTGCAGATTCAGGACAGCACAACTGGGAATTTTTTATTACAATTGCTACCATTACTACCATTACTACTACTACTAACTTTTTTTTTTGTTCTTTTCTCATCTGGAATCTCATCTCTGTCAGCAAAACCAACAACCTTTCCCGAAACTGAATCTGTTTTCACTACAAGGACTTCTGTATTATGTTTACAGCAATCTGTCTTCCAGATTTTCCTGCAATAAAAACAACTTAGAACTTTCTTAATTTGGCTCTGAATACTGGATTGACTTTCTTACTGCTACTGCCTTTGAGAGTTCTGTGACATGAGGCTTTTCTGCATCAGAAAGTTTTGGAAGCGGGGGGGAAAAAGCAGATGATTCAGAAAATAGACACAGAAGTGATTTTAAAGGTCACACAGTGAGAAGGGGATAAAGATCAGAGTTTATCACAGGAGAAGATGGAGACTTGCTCTTTGAAGTGTGTAAGTTCCTGCACTGAGATATAATACAAGGGAATAAAATACTTTTTGACTAACCAGAGAAAATCTGGACAGAGTAAACTAGAGACAAAATGAGAGGAGAATTAGAGCAGCTATTGTAACAGCAGCTGGAACCAGGAAAACAGTAGATGTACCAATTTCAGATGGAGAGTGGCTGTATTTTGGGAAGATAGAGATTAGCCTAGAACAATCCAGAAGAAAAGAGGAAAATCGTGGGACCTTTTCATGCAGGTGTGTCCAAGTGATATCTCGGGATGGTTTCATGAGGCTTTTGAGCAGTTTGAAGCACAGCTCCTGCTCCAGGACTGTGGAGATGGATGTTGACAAGTGGTTAATTGCTTTTGGTTAATTGCTGAGAGAAGGAGATCCTTCAGACCCAGGAGGGACTCCCGGGACAGTGGAAATCCAGACCCACTGAAATACAAGTTTTATCTCTCATGGTCACAGGAAAAAAATCATCTGACTTAGATGATCAAATGGACCTTTTGAAAATAAAAGCTCTCTGTGTAAATTTGTTAACCCCAAAGGATTAGGAAGGATATCTAGATGAAAACAAGAAGGGGAAGAAGTCAGAAACAACCCCCCAAATGGAAGCAGAGATGGAAATTAATTTGTATTTAGGGTGCATCCAGAGGTAGAAAAGTAGGGGAGGGCCATCAAAGCAGCTTTAGTGCTGTTTTTTCAGGATCTTCTTTTGTCTCACACATACACAAACCCATCACCTAAAACCCTAACCTTCATTAAGTCTGATATCCTGGATTACTTTAAGCAGGTATAAAGCCGCAACATTATTTCAATTTTATTTAATCTTTCTGGTCTAGTCAGCTTTAAACCCTTGGAAGTCACGACCAGCTGAACTGGATTAATGTGATCATTCCGAGTTGTGCTAATATTTGCACAATCATGTTTTCAATTTTGCTTTCCAATTTCAAGACCTTCTGCAGCTGTAAATTTATATTTCTTACAAGATGGCCTCTAACCCTTGAGGTATGAGCAGCGTTCATTCACATATTTAGCCTGAATTTTCCAGGATCCCAATTAAGATATAGATATATGTTTTATGTACATACAGGTCTTATTGAAAGGCAGGAAGCCTCAAGCCTTTTTTTGTAAGTATAAATATACTCAAATATACTTATATAAGTATACTTATATACTTATATTTATATAAGTATAAATATACTCTTCAAGCAAATACATTTTCTATTCCTGAGCCATATATTGTAAGTGTGGGAAAGAAAGGCAAACATTAGTAGAAGTACTGAAAATCCATATACTCTCTTTTCCATTTCCTATTCCAGCTTGTTGAAATCCATGTCTAGAAAATCCTGTTGTTGTAATATTTGATAGAATAATATAATCCCATTCCCATGCTGTAAATTTGCAAGAACCACTGCACAAGCACTTCCAAATCTGAAAGCCAAACTCTGTTATTTGGAAGAGAATAAGACATGAAAAAATGGACTCTGCAGGTGAATAGTCTGATTAACTCCTTGGGCTGCAGGTAAAAATAAACACTGCAATCTTAATATGGAAAAAGAGGAAGAGAAACTTCCTCTTGAAGTATGGAAAAAGAAATATGAAAATATTTCCTCTTGAAATATAGAAAAAGAGGAGGGGAAACAAAAGTATTGGGAGAGATAATGTGGAATATTGGGCACTGACATTCAACCACAAATTACCTGTTTGCTCAGGTAGTGGAAACTGGGATAGAAAAGCTGAGGATGAATGAGATGGTGGATGAATTTGCTGCAATGAAACCCAGCAGATGTTTGCTCAGATGTTGGTGTGTTTTCATGATGTTTTCCCATATGACAAAAGCTCACCTGCAGCACATCCTGGGCATTGAATTCTTAATCTGAGAACGCATTTTCAAGGAGTCATTTTTTTTACCCCTCAAGGCAAATGGCAGCAGATGTTAAGGAAAATAGACCTGCTGGGAAAACACACTTCCATGTCTTGTTCCTTGAAAAGTGGCTATGGCAGCTTTGCTTCTATTGCACATTAAATTTCCAGTCTTAAAAATGTATGCACAGGTGGTCCCCTTGCATTTATCTGTAAAGTTTAAGCACGTCTCTGCCTCCCCAGAACCAGAATTTGCACATCACTTAGTCTATGTATCTACTGAAATATTTAAGGGGGAAAAAGCACCTTTAAATATTTTATAATTCATGTAATAAATAAGATGAGCAGATCTTTGGCTCTGCGTTATGTAACAAAGAAAAAGAAAGAATTCTTTGTTTGTACTCTGTGGAAAGAGCCAGAAAATATCCAGGGAAATAAAGAAGCTTCAATAAAAATAAATATCTATATAAATTAACATAATATTGCCTGAAAAATCATCTGAAGAAGGGAGAACCTGAGTGGGTTTTTAGGATAAAAGCTGAAGAACCTCTCTAGAGAAACTGAGTGATCCAGACAGCATCATAATAGTGCAATCATGAGTTACCTGGTCATGTACCAGTGACAAAATTTAGGGGATTTTCTGTTCTTTAGGTGACCTTTTCTTCAAAACTTACAATACAATTTGCACTATCCTAACTGGTAAAATAGAAATAATTAGCAGATTTATAGTCCCAGGGCAAAACAATCACAAGAAGCAAAGCCTCAATGTCCTGCTGTGCGAAAGAAAATATTTTAGATTTATTAGAACCCATAAAAACCATCATTTAGCCAGAATTTTACTGCATTCTCTTTGGCCATACCAATAACCATAAATAAAGAATTTTGCTCCACAAGTCACTATTTTGTCAGTAAAGATGCTCAGCATTACTCTACACCTGAGCTAATGATGCTTTCTTTGAGTGCAACTTCTTTTAAATAAACCTGAGACTGTATTTTTCATGCCCAGTCAGCAGGGAAATGTTTCAGTTTGGATGGGGTCATGTCAAGATTTCAGATGTAACTTGTTTCGACTCATTTGACTTACTTGGACATTTATCAGTTTGAAAAAAAAAGGAGTTTGAAAGGAAAAGCCACCACCAGCAACATTTAAGACAAGATTCAGGGGCCATGTCCAGCTTCAAGCACGTTAGATGTTAATACATTAATGTTAGATGTTAATACATTAATGCTAGACGTTAATTCATCAATGCTAAATGTTGTTCTGTAGGCATTTATACAGCTGAATGAATTGAGCAGAACCAAAGCAAATGTGTCTCTGTGAAGGACGTCCAAGATTAGGCCTGTATGTACCTAAACACGTACAGGAGCTCTCCTGCCCTTGGTTATAACAGTACAACACAGAAATAACTATTAGAAGTCAATTCTGTGTATTTAGAATGTGTGCGACAGCATGTACAGAATCACAGGATCCCAGGATGGGTCAGGCTGGAAGGGACCACAGTGGGGTCACCTGGTGCCACCTCCCTGCTCAGCCTGGGCCATCCCAGAGCACAGGGCACAGGATTGTGTCCAGCAGCNAAGGGACACACAGGGACAGACAGCGACACTCAGGGACACCCAGGGAAACACAGGGACAGACAGGGACACCCAGGGCTGAGAGCCCCTCTCAGCTGGGGCTCCTCTTGAGGCTAAGCAGCCCCAGCTCCCTCAGCCTTTCCTGGGCAGGGAAATGCTTCAGTCCCTTCATCACCTTACAGCCTCCTCTAGACCCAATCCAGGAGCTCCGTTCACACTTGAAGATTTGTGTTGGCTTTTGGTGATTCTTGTTTAATCTGCCAGACCTGAGCCCTCTGCCTGTGTTCCCTTACTCTCTACAGACAATGTCTGTGGTGCTGATCTGTATTCCAACCTCTGAACCTGAGGATGAATCAATTCCCTGCCACAATTTCTGGAACAGCTCTGATAAGCAATCATTCTCATTCTCCTCTCTCTCAATACAACATACTGTCCAATACCTGTCTACTCTTGGCAGATGACAAGTGATGTCCCTTTTTATCATCTGTCATCTCAGGACATGTCCTTCTTCAAGATTTCATAAATGAACAAAGACTTTCTGGGGTTAAATTTGCTCTTTCCTGGAACACCAGCTGACAGATCTGCTGCAATTTGTGCTCCAGCTCTCTCTGTGTTGTTTTGCCTTTGTACTCTGTTCTCTCCTCTGCCCACTGAAAGGATAGAATCAGGTCTCATTATAATCTTTGCTGATTGGGAAGTATCTTTCACTAGCAAAAAGTCAAACCCCATGTTAGCTAAAGCCCTGAAGGCCAGCAGAGCCATGGAGCCTATTCAAAGAGGATGAATTTAATAGTAATTATAGATGAAAGCTTTGTTATGCTTATGTAACCCATAATAGCACAATTTTCCCATGACTTGCTGCTTACAAGATAGCTGACCTTCTACCCGTTAGCCACTTTCTTACAAATCTGCACAATGTGCTTTTAATTAAAACTTGCCTTTGAAACTAGGTCCAAATGAGTTATCCCTTAAAAACCCCCGGTGAAATAGGCCCCATCTCTCTGGTTTTACTCCAACCAAATCCTGCATTTTTTTACACCCACCATAAACAACATTCCTCTCAGTGTCATCCTGCTGAAACAAAGCTCTAAGAAAGTCTCACCTGGAATAACATTGACAAAGAAGGGTTCTTGCTCTGCTGAAGTCAGTCAGAAATTATGCCAGGCCTTCCTTCAAAGATGGAGAGAAAGATGGAAACAGGATCATGTTTGCTGAGGATTTTTACTTTCTTATCCTGCCTCAAAGAATTCTGATTTTTCTCATGAGATGTGGGCATGAGAGCAGGGCGCTTTGAGATTGTTACATAAGGAAATAATGATGAAAAAAGATGTTTTCAGAATGTCTGGTAAGGGTACGTTGCGCTTTTCACAGGTGCTTGCAACACTAAGTGCTGTCTTAAAAAAAAACAGGTGATGGGACTTGGGCAGATCCAGGAAAATGGAGGAGGAGCAAAGGAGGCAAAATAAATTTGATTGAGGTGTCAGAGCACATTATGTCCACAATCTTCTCACCAGCTGAGAAGAAAAAGAGTCCAGTTGTACACGTTTAAAAGTTGTAATAAGATAAAATCTACACAGAGCTTGTGAGAACCTCCAATATTTCTCTCAAATGATCAGTCCCCTGCAGAGCACCAGGTTTTGTTCCTTGCCATCAGTGAAGCTTCAGGGTCACATCACACAGAACATTTCTGTGCTGCACACTGAAAGCTGCAGTGACAATTTTCATTTAAATACAGAAAAGGAAGAAGTTAAAATTAGGGGAAGCAACACTGTGAGGAGCAGAGTTTCTAGAAATTTAGGGCAATGAGCTTGAACAGAAATCCATTTCCCTTTCAATTAATTGCATTTCAATCAAATTAACTGATTTGAAAAAAAAGCCACAATTTTATGAATAAAACCCAGTTGCAATATTAGGCAACTCAAAGCAGAGCCTAAGTGAAATAATACATAGGTGGGTTTTTTTCCAGTGATTAAGAGATCATATGCAACCAATACTATTCTTTTTTATGAGAAAGGGTCTGAAATGGCAAGATCCTAAAAGTGGAGCAGCACATTTCCGTTTTTTGTGTTGCCCAGTGGTGTAAACATTTGAACTTTAGCAGTTTAGACAGGAGATCTCAATTGGAGGGCATCAATCATGATGTGCCACACAGGAACCCATCAGCATCTCCATCCGATGCCTTAAGTTTTAGCTTTCATGGTTTTCAGATTCTGTGCTGCCTAGGGGTGCAGTTCTGAGCCTCACATTCAGTGTCAGTCAGCTCTCTTCACAGAGTAGGGAG
>VXBB01015287.1:5242-20444 GCA_013399915.1 Illadopsis cleaveri
GCTCTTTCCTCTCCTGGCTGACCTGAAGGTCAACTTCCAGCCTACATCTTAGGGTCAAAATGGCCACAGCCCTCTCCTCCTCCTGGGTGTCCCCACTCTGCCCCTCACCCTGGCCACAGCACGGTGCTGCCATGGCTGCCAGGGCCACTGCCAAAATCCTGACCTGAGCGGTGTGACAGGGGCTCTGCGTTGTCTCCTTGGGGGACCCCCCAAAATCCTCACCCAGGCACAAAAACCTTCGGCCTCACCCTCCCACCACCATCCCCCAGGGTGGCTTTAAAAACCCCTTGACAGCAGAGGGGTGCAGCACCCACGGCTCCACGGGCCCCCCAGAGTCTCTGAGCTCTGTCCATGCGGGGAGAGCGCGGCTCTCCCGGGGCTCTCCCGCCGCCGCTCCGCCAGCGCCATCCCACAGCCCAGCAAATCTTCTGTACACGGAACGGGGGCAGCCTGGGCAGGCAGGGGAACGTGAGGGGGCTGCAAGGGGCAGTCCTGGGAGGTGTCCAGCACGGGGACAAGTGTGCTCGGGCTGCAGCTGCTGGCTCCGGGCGCTCGGACGACTTCCAGCGGCCACGGCCGCGGTCACTGCACGCCCTCCTCCTCCACGTACGTCGAGGGAAACCAGCCCACCTGTGGGGGGACAGCAGAGGTCAGCTGGGGGCTGGGGAGCTCAAAGGACACAGCACAAAGCCTGCTGGAGGTTGAGGGTTTGGTCACACACAGGGTGGGATTGTTGGGGTGTTCTACGCAGGGTCAGGAGTTGGACACTGTGATCCTTGTGGGGCCCTTCCAGCTTTGTGGTTGCTCCTGTCCTGGCACTGGGATTATTCCCCTGCCATCAAGTGCTGTTCCCCGTCCTGGATGTGCCAGATCCTGGTGGTGTGAGCCATCACCCTAATTTGGGATAGAGCTAACTCCCGTACATCACACGCTGCCTGCAAGGGCTCAGGGCAGGAAGAATCTGTCTCCAGTGCTACAAAACCTGTGGGACACCAGGTCAAGCCACCAGGCTGCTGGTTTTCCCAGGATCCTGAGCCTTGCCCCTGCAGAGCCTGCAGACATCCCCCACAGGGGCAGGTTTATAGGGAAGATCAGACTGTAGCCCTGGTTTCGTGCCTGAGGTGTTTTGGTTTTCTGAAATTCTTTTCCCAGAGAATTTTCTGTAAACAGGAGAAATGTTTTTGTAGCTGTAACTTTGTTATTAATTCATTTTCCTAGGAGGGACTTCTTCNTGGCTGGGAGGGGTTAGCACCAAACAGTACCTTGGGAATGCCCTGAGCCCCCCCATGTCCCTGTCACCTCCCATCTGCACCCACCTCACACCCCCCACGAGTGGGGGCAATCCCAGAGCTCCAGGAGGAACAGGGAGCAAAGCAGGGTGGCTCTGGGCTTGTCACTGAGCAGCAGCACGTAATTCCCAAGTTAGCATCATTCCCTTGGCCTTGAGAGATCCAAACTCTTCCATTTCTTATCCCCAGGATGGTTCTGCTGCTCCATGCCAGGGACTGAGGGCAGCAGCACTGCTCACACACCCAACACTGGCACCTCCCAGGCTTGCAGCAGGATCCCACACCAGGAACAGGATGCTCTACAGCAGGACCACCACAAATCCCAGGGGAACAACGGCAGGGCATGGAAGCACCAGCTCAAAATGCCACATATTCAGAGAGGCAGCTTCTGGGGCTGAGCTAGAGGAAAGTTGTTCCCTGTCGTGCCCCCACACATGTATTTTTTTTTGTTTTTGCACTTTGGGAAGGGCAGACTCGGACTGAGGGTGCTCAGGACACAGTGGGAATGTCACAACACACGGACCTTGGACAGCAGCAGCAGGAACAGCCTGTGGGAGGAAGAGCAGGGGGCAATGCTGCCAGCCCCCAAAAGTGCACACAGCTGGCAACAGGAGATCACAGCTCAGGGACAAGAGACCGTAGCCCTTGTTCAGGTGGGTTGGCCCTGAGCTCATGAGGTGGGATTTGTCACAGCTGCAAGGAAAATCAGCCTGGCTTGGGGGTCCTGCTGCCAGCAAGGGGAGGACAGACCCAGAGACTCATCCTCTGCATGTACCTGGTGCCTTGGAGGCCTCTGAAACCCTTGTGTGGGGCACATCTCCAGTCCTGCAATGCACTGAGACCTCCTGCTCACCAGTGGGACCAGGCTGCTCCCTGGGCACCCCCCCTGCCCACAGCAAGGCTGGTGGGACTGAGGTGACTGGAAAGAAAATGGGCTTTTTGGGGGGGCCAAAACAGCTCTTTCCTCTCCTGGCTGACCCGAAGGTCAACTTCCAGCCTACATCTGAGGGTCAAAATGGTCACAGCCCTCTCCTCCTCCTGAGTGTCCCCACTCTNGGCCACAGCCCTCTCCTCCTCCTGGGTGTCCCCACTCTGCCCCTCACCCTGGCCACAGCACGGTGCTGCCATGGCTGCCAGGGCCACTGCCAAAATCCTGACCTGAGCGGTGTGACAGGGGCTCTGCGTTGTCTCCTTGGGGAACCCCCCAAAATCCTCACCCAGGCACAAAACNAGGAGTTGGACACTGTGATCCTTGTGGGGCCCTTCCAGCTTTGTGGTTGCTCCTGTCCTGGCACTGGGATTATTCCCCTGCCATCAAGTGCTGTTCCCCGTCCTGGATGTGCCAGATCCTGGTGGTGTGAGCCATCACCCTAATTTGGGATAGAGCTAACTCCCGTACATCACACGCTGCCTGCAAGGGCTCAGGGCAGGAAGAATCTGTCTCCAGTGCTACAAAACCTGTGGGACACCAGGTCAAGCCACCAGGCTGCTGGTTTTCCCAGGATCCTGAGCCTTGCCCCTGCAGAGCCTGCAGACATCCCCCACAGGGGCAGGTTTAGGGAAGATCAGGCCTGGTTCCGTACCTGAGGTGTTTTGATTTTCTGAAATTCTTTTCCCAGGGAATTTTCTGTAAACGGGAGAAATGTTTTTGTAACTGTAACTTTGTTATTCATTCATTTTCCTAGGAGGGACTTCTTGATGTCCCTCTGGTCTGACCAATGTGAGTGAAGAGGTTTGTCTTTGTGTCACCAATCAAATAGGTCTGTGTAAAATAATACAAAAGGGAGACACATCCCAAAAATAAAGGAGTCATTTTCAGCCTTCTGAATCTTGGGAGTCTGTGTCGTTGTGGTGTAAAGCAGCGTCAATGAGACCCTCCCACCACATCCACCTGTGTGCCCTGGATATCACTGTCACAAAACACCAAATGGCCACGCCAAGGTGGCTCTCATGAGGTGACAGCCCACCCAGAACCCAGGAGAGAGCAAGAGGGCACAGGACACACCCCTTCCCTTTGCCATCCTGACAGCAGGGAGGATATCCCTCTGCAGGAACGGGGCAGGAATTTCCCTGGAGGCACTCACCCTTCCGTTGGTCTCCCCCTTCCACCATCCCTGGTCCCCTCCGATCCTGCTGTAGATCTTCACCACGTCCCCCTCCCGCAGCGACAGCTCCCGCATGTCCCGCGCCGCAAAGTTGTACCGTGCCACCGCCGTGCCTATGACCCGGGGGGTGAACACTGCCAGGGGACAGAGCACACACAGAGGGTCAGCAGCAGCCCCCAACGCTGGCTGAAGCCTGGGGAAAGCTTGGAGAGGTTCAACCTGGGTTTTTTCCACCACAGCACGGAGAGCTGGAGCTGCTCAGATGGAGGGGGTGGTGTTGGAACCCTGAGTATTGAGAATTTTAGGCTTTCTGTGCTGACAGGGCACTGACCCCCAGGCAAACACTGCATTTGACCTGAGGCCTTGGAAAACACTTCCAAAACTGAATAATAGAACTATGATTATGGTATGTGTAGTTTGAGTAGAAGTACGTGATATCACATGGTAGAAAACTCAGAGTGTAAGGTTTTAGAATATAGTAATATTTATATAAAACAAGATGGAGGTTTTAGGGTGTAGGCTGAGTCCTTCTTTTTTCACCTTCTTCTTCATGGGTCTGGGTGGTGTTTTGTAATTGGGTAGAAAAGTCCACATTGCGGGCCATGGGTGGTTGGTTATTGGGTTAAAAGTAAAATAATTTAGGTGTCATTTCTCAATTGGACAATGTATCCTTAAAAGGCCACGTAAAGAGATAAGAGACAGAGCCATTTTTCACTTTGTTAGCGAGAACTCACAGCTTGTGAGACTGTACTATAGATAAGAATTAATAAACATCTGAGTCTGAACATGAAATACCATCTCAAGCATTTCATCCTGAATCTAGCAGAAAAAGAAGAGAAAAAAGCAACAGGGTGGCATCACCTGAGCTGCTCAGCCCTGCGTGGGTGGGGTGGTCAGGGTTAAACTGGGTTCCTGCTGGGCCTTGAAGGGTTCTGTAGGCTTGGGAAGCCCCTCTCTGCTGGTCAGGGGCTTGGTGGGGATCACTGGGGTGAAGGGCACTTTTGTGGGGTGGTAAAAGAAAGGATTTCATAGCAAGACACAACATTAACAAAGAGATAAGGGAAAAAATCCTGTTCAGCTCTCAGTCTCGGGCCTGGCTGCCAGACAGCTCCCAGCACCTGATGGAATCACTTTGTAAATCAATCAACTTGGATTTAAGCTACTTCAAATTGGGAATGGATTCTCCTAGAGGTGTTGAGCGAATCCTGTGTGCTTGGCCATGAGGCTCCTAACCTGGAACCTGCCTGCTCCTGTCCCTGCCAGGCAGCAACCTTGGGGACTTGGTCCCATTAGAGACCAAATGGTGCCAAACTCCAACACTGACCAGCACCTTGGAATGAGGAGATGACCCCAGGAGCCACCTCGGGAGCCAACCTCCACCAGCACAGCCCCAGCCCCACGGATCTCCATCACTTCAGGCAGGGGATGATGCTCAGGGGAAGCACAGGGAGGGGGAAGGCAGGGGCAGCACTCAGCATTCCTGCCCCAGGGTCTGGGCACGGGGAAAAAGGCTGGAGAACAACAGTGGAGGGAAGGGATGGGCAGAGGAGGAGAAAAATGCACTTTCTCTGAAGTTCACAAAATTGAAATAAACACCCTTGAGGGGACGTTGTGTTTCACTCCCCTCTTTCTCCCAGCATTTCCAAGGGTTAATTTCAGCTATAGAAGTGTGCAAACCAAGGTTGAACGGAGTTTGAGGGAAAGCTTTGCCCAGGTTTTCAGCCCTTGGGGTGGAAGGAGATGAGGATGGCGATGGAGATGGTTTGGACCCACAATGTGCAATCACTGGAGGGTTTGTCCATCCTGGCCAGGCAGCCAGGCTGGAGAATGGACAGAAATCATGGCAGCTTTGAGCTCTTTCATCAGGAGCTTGCTCAGAGCCCCTTGCTACACAGATCAACTCCTGCAATACTTTCTATGCAGTTAGAGAACCTCAAAATCCCAGATTTATGCTTGAAAAGTTAAACTGTTCTTCCCAAACCCGGCACCAAGGAAAGCATATGTGGCTTTGCCAGTGATTTTCTCTATCCAGCCTAAAGGAGAGACTGAAAGACAAAAACTTCAATGGGAAGAAAATCTGGTAGGATTTTGCTCTGATCCCATCCAGACGGAGGATGACACCAGCCTGGGATGGCTGAGGCACCTCTGCAGGGACACAGAGCCCCAAAACACACCTGACAGCTCAGGTGTGCCCCTGTCCCCTCAGCAAGGGGCTCCTGAGCAGGCTCAGACAGCAGAGCTCAAAGCCTGCAGGACACTGGGATGTTCTCCTGGAGGACAAGGAGGATCAGGAGGGACAGGGTGCGATGCTGATGCTCGTTGGGTGAGACACGTGGGATAAGCAGGTCGAGCTTGAAGTACATCATGAGATCCCAAAGTGCTACATCCACTTTTTTGTTTGTTTGGTTGGTTTTTTTGGTTAATTTAGCCCCTTTTCTCCAACAGCAACAAGTCCATCTCCTCCCTGCCTTGATTTTGGGGAGAGGGTGGGGAGTGCATTTTGCTGCCAACCGAGCCCCGGTTAATTAACTTAATTAACTTATTTCCCAGGGCAGCACTGGGGAGCCCCTGAACTGCCTGTGGGGATGGAGAGGGACAGGGGGGGACCCCACAGGTCCCACTGGTGATGGCTTTCAAGCTGAGGATGGTGGCAGGTCTCTCCAGCAGGGAGAGGCACTGGTACCTGACCAGAAGGGACTGGAGGAGCTCTGAGAAGAAAAGTTGAGGCCCTGAGGACTGAGAAAAGAAAAGTTGTAGGAAGCGCAGGAGGCTGCAAAGAGGTTAGAGAGAAACAGAAAGAGGCAGAACACGCATTAAAAAGGAAATTAAAATAAAATATTATAAGGCACAATGCTTTAAAAGCTGATGGAGGGATACAGGGCAAAGCATGCAGAGGGTCTTGTGCAGGGGCTCAGAGCTGGGAGAGCTGAGAAAAGGTCTGGCCACAGCCCCACAGCCACTGGGGGCTCAAAATTCATCCTAGGGTTGTATTTAATGCAAAAATATATTTAACCAACTTTTAAAACCTATCTTCCTTTGGTATTCTTTTCTAAATATACCATGGAGAAAAATATTTAAAAATTATTTTTCCCCACAAAGCAGTTAGTTCTGCACTCAGGCTTTTGGACAAAACAACATCTTGCATTATTGCACTTTTTTCTTCCCATTTATTTTGATTTTTTCCTTTCTTTTCCCTTTAGATACAGACTTACCCTTTCACCCACCACCTCCATTAAAGGAGCCCCACTGGGATTCAAACCACCACAAGTCACACTGGATCAAAAAAAATCTTTCGTGGGTGGGAAAGACAGAATAAATCCCACAAAGTGAACATCACATCCCTGCTCCCAGCCAGAGGGTGGGCAAACCACAGGGTGAAAAACCACAGGAGGGGAACCAGCCTGTCCCAGCAAAAAAACTGTCCCTCCAGAGAGCAGCAGTGCCACAGAGCCCCAGATCCCCCTGATCCCAACACCTCCAGTGAGACCCATCCTGAAAACGCCACCAGCCCAGAAGAACTTATCTGTAAACTGAGGAACTCAAGCCCTACAGTGAAGCTGCAAATTCCTTCATCCACTGCTCCTACAGGTGGCTGGGGAAGGTTTTCCATGACACCCCAGCCGGGCTTTACCTGGGGAGCGGGTGAAGGTCCTGGAGGTAGAGCGCTCCCGGGATTTGTAGGGATATTTCAGCGTCGTATCCAGCTGCTTGAAGCTCTCCTTCAGAGAGTGGCTCTGGTAGTACTCAACCAGCTCCTGGGAAGGAAGGAGAGGCACCTGGCTGTCTCTGCCAGCCCCTGCATGGCCCGCAGGGACAGTGCTACAAGGGGGAACAAAAACCCACCAGCAAGCTCTCAAACTTCTTGGCTTCCGTGATGTGAATCCAGTTGTCCTTCTCCACCACCTTGATGTGCTTCACCTCCTCGTTGAACCTGCCAACGACAGCAAAGGCACTCATAAAAAAACCTCACAGCCACGTGCTCCAGCCCTGGCTTGTCCTCTGTGAGTGAGACATGTTGGATTATTAAATTCCTACATGGGGAATGACTCACTTAATGCTGATGGCAAAGCGCTCGGCCTCAGCCGGCCGCTCCCGGATCAGGTAGGTGCCGCTGACGTGAGACTTGAGCAGGTTGTCTGTCTGATGCCTCTCCATGTTCCCTGCAAACCTGAGCCCAGAGGGTAATTAGCTCATTTAATTCGTTAAAATGAACTCGTATCTTCAAATAGGCGTGTTTTGGATGAAAAGAGACATCTTTTTTAAAGGCATGAAGGTTGGAAGGCAGGTGGAGAAACATCCGAAATATCCTGAGCGGGAAGGAAAGTGCCCCGAGATACACAAGGAGCTGCTGAGCCACTGAACCACACAGAGAGTGGCCTCTTCCCTTTGAAGTACCTGACACCTGGAAAAACCCACTAATTGGGAATCATTCTCCAGGTTAATGAGGCCTCAGCAAGAGCTGGAGAGCAGGGATAATTTATATCCATGAATTCATAAACCTGGCTGGAGTTGGAGAGAAGGAGCAGCAGGCAAAGCCTAGCACAGCCTCTCCTGCCAAGGCAGGAGTTGCCTCCTTCCTCCCACAATCATTTTCTGGGCACACAAAATGGGAAGAGAAACCAGCATCTCTCTTTTTGCCTCTGACTCTCTCCGTCAGTGAAGAAATCCCCACAGCTGCTGCCAGGGCCTTCAACACCCAAACACCACCAAGGCAGCTGCTCCAGGGCCACAGAGAAAAGCAGGATGCAGAGCACTGCTGGTTCTGCCTTTGGAATTCCTGACTGGAGTGGATTCCTGAGCAAGGAACAAGCACAAGGCAAAGCTTTTTGGTTTCTGGTACTCACCACGGGTACGCCGTGTAGTCGATCTCCCGCGAGGGTGGCCGGCTGTTGGGGGGCTGCAAATTGAGAATTGCTGGTTAGTGAAGAGCCTGAGCAGCTCCTCAGGCTGGGGACCACATGTGGGATGCTCCTCGCCACGGGAGGCTTCCCTCTGCCAAGCCATCCCTGGATTCTGGGCTCGGGCAGAGGAGGGCAGTGTTGCAGCTGAGCATTTCGCTCTCAGCTCCCAGCTGGGATGAGCAGGCTGTGTTTGTTCATTTACCTGAGTGGTTTTTAATTGGGAAGCAGCTGACAACATTACAGCAAGCAGCTAGAAGCAATTAAAATAAACCAAAGGCAGTTTTCCTGCACTGGGCCTGATCTGGAGCACTCGGCTCCTGAGTCAGCCCTGCAGAGAGGGAACAGAGCTGGATCTGATGATGCCAACTCCAGCCTTGGGAACAGGGCTGGGACTGACAGGCCCTGACCACTGCAACCATGGGATGAGGAGAGATCCACCTCCCCTGTGAGGCAGAGGCCTCACTGAAAGACCAGGGAAGGACTGAGATCACAGAATCACAGAATCACAGAATTTCTAGGTTGGAAGAGACCTTCAAGATCATCGAGTCCAACCCATGCTCCAACACCTCAACTAGATTACGGCACCAAGTGCCACATCCAGTCTTTGTTTAAACACATCCAGGGATGGTGACTCCACCACCTCCCCGGGCAAACCATTCCAGTACTGTACCACTCTGTCTGTGAAAAACTCCAGGAGAAGGCTGAGAAGAGTGACAGGGACAACCTCACCACCTGCAGCCACCTGGCACTCCCAGCTCCATCTCCTCTGGCACTTACCCTGGCGTCCACGGGGCAGGGTTTCACTGAGGAGCTGGGGAAATAACCCGACTTCTTCGTCTGCAGCAGCCTCCCCTGCAAAGCCAAGCTGGGCATCAGACTGGGGCGTGCACTGGGGGCACTGGTGGCACTGTGCAGGGTGGGGGACAGGCCCCAAACTGCCTCCCAACCCCTGAGCCCTGAGCCCAACCCCTGCACCAGCAAAGGCCACAAATAAAGGGGATAATGCAGAAGTTTAAAAGTTTAACAGTTTGCAGGAGTTTCCCAAGAGGAATCACCCCTCACCTCCCACCACGGCGAGTCGGGGTCCCCCCTCAGCAGCTCGATCACGTCCCCAATTTGGAAGGTCAGCACTGGCTTCCCAGGAGGGGCTGGGTTCCCATGGTAATTCTGAACCGCCACCATTTTAGGACCTGGCAGAGAAGCAAAACAGTTTCACAACTGAAAAGAACCCAAACAAACCCACCCCTCCCGAAGCCTGTCACTCCTTATCCCCTGACACAGCACAGCAGGCAGGATTGAGGGGCAGGAAACATGAAAGCAGAAAGGAATGGTGTCCACAGTGAGTGTTCTTGGCTCCTGCAGTTACATGCATGACTGAGTTCCCCTGAGCAAAAATAAACCCGGGAAGGACCCAGCCAAGCTGAAGCTCCAGCTCCCAGCCCTGCACCTGGATTTGAGCCTCCCTGAGGCAGAGCAGCTCTTGCCAGGCAGTGCCTGCCCAGCACCAAGCCCTGCCAGGCTCAGCAGTGACACCACAAAAGGGACCAGTGAGCACTCAGCTAATCCTGAATATCAGCTGGACCTGGGACTCAAACACCCCTGGAGCTCCCAGTCAAAGTCCACTTGTCTCGCCAACAACTGCACATTAAATAAACTTCCCCCAGTGCACCAAACCCACAGTGTTTATCCTCAAAAAGCCTCCCCACCTCTGCCTCTCCCCTCCCAGCAAGAGCACTCTGTGCTTGTTTTGTTGGCTTTTTGTTTTGTTTTTTGTTTTTAACCACAAACTTGATTCAGGTTTTTCGCCAGGCTTGGCTTTCCTTGCATCACAAATAGCACAAAAAACAAATTGTTCTCCTCCTTTGAGCCAGAGCAGGGGCAGGGCAGGCCCAGAGCTCTGTCCAGGCAAGTTTTAAAGACAGGAAGATAAAAGTTATTGCAGTAACCTTTGTGACTGACCCTCATCAGAGCACACTGGACATGCCAGCAGGAGGATGCTCCCCATCAGCAACAAATCTCCCTGCCAGAACATGCCTGAAGGTTGACTTGGCACAAGGATGTTGTGCCAGGCTCTCCTTGGTCACTGGTGGGATGGGCAGAAGCTTTACTGGCCCAGCAGAGCTGGCCAGGGGCACGAGGGAACCCAAAAAAATGATGTGGCAGCAGAGACAGCAGAGTCCCCAGTGCCCCATCGCTGGCCAGGAGGGTGCACAGGACCCTTCTGCAGGTACTGAAGCTCTTTCCTGGTTTTGGAAGGATCCTCCCCCTCCCACACACTCAGTGCTGGGGATTCCTGCAGCCACGACCTCTCCCTGCCCTCCTGTCACACAGCAATGCCCTTACCTGGTCCTGCACCCAGAGAATCCTGCAAAGAAAAGAGGAAAAAGGCTCAGTGAGGACACACCAGCCTCAGTTCTCCCTACCAGCACCCACCTGAGGCCACGGGGATGAGAAAACCTCTCCCCAAATCTCCCTGGTACCCCCCTAGCCCACGGTGCCCACCCCAGCTGGGTGCTGGCACCTCCTGAGGGCTCTGGTACTGCTTAAACTGGGCCAGTTCCAGGCTGGAGAGGAGGCCACTGGTCCCCAGTCCTGTCCCACTGAGACACCTCTGAGGCCAGGGCTGCCCCTTCCCATGAGCTGGACAAGGACCCAGGGGGGTGAGGAAAAGGGCCAAACCACATACCTGCTCTGCTGAAGAACCTGCAAGAGAAATGGTGGGATAAGGGGTTAATTCAACAGGCAACAAACCCCATTTTCTGTTTCTCTTGATGCTCTGAGTATCAACAACCCACCCTCAGGGTGTGAACTTGATGTGAACTCCCCAAAGCAGAGCTGGGCTCACTTGAGTCACTTCTCTGCTGCAGGAGGGCAAGACCTGGGCTGTGACTGCAGCCAGAGAGGGGCATTTCCTCTCTGCCACAAAGTTCTGCAATTTTCTTCCTTCCTCCCTCCACTCCCCACCCAAAACCTCCCCAAAGCCACCCGTGACAGCCCCTGGAGCATCACCAGGGTTCTGCCCCGGGTCAGCACAGCTCAGGCCCAGCTCTGCCCAGTTTAGACCAAGGACAGGAATTTTTGCTGCACTTTGGGACATTTGGGGTGCAGATAGGAGCTCTCTCCTCATCAGGAATGTTCTGCCTGCTGCAGAGCCTCTGCTCTCACTGTTAAATGATGAAGAACTGATCCTCTCTCTTAAATGCCCACCAACAAGAGCTGTCATATATGGGATGCAGCTCTTTGTTTTGGAGCATTTTGGCTGCTTTGTTTGTATTTTAAACCACCAGAAAATGTCAATTGCAGCCCTGGCAGGTGGGTGGGAGCATACTTGTATTTTTTTTTTATGTATTAACAAACATCAGTGCTTTATAGAGTGGATTTCTCAGATCATTCATGTGCTTGTGAAATAACTCACCCATCTTGCAGGGAGGAATAATCTCCAAGCACTCCTTGTGAGCACCTGCTCCACATTTGGGACAAAGATAGCCCTGGTAGAAGGTTCCTCTGTGCCAAAAAAAAAAATCAGAAAATCCTAATCCAGGCTCAGCTTTGAGGTTTTTCTGTCCATATTTTACTGCAGAACAGAGGGAAGGTTGTTGCTCACCTCAGGAACATCCTGCAGGCTTTGCAGTTGGTTGTCTTTTCAAATGTGTACATCTGGAAGTTGTGGTGATTTGCATTGGCTTTCTCTGGCTTTATGTTGGACCTGAGGGAAAGGACCTGGGGGTTATCAGCCTGTCCCCAGGGGCTGTTGGGGTTTCAGTCTGAGCTTGGACACCACAAAAAATCCAACGTGAAAGGAGATCAGGGCTCGGTGGTGGAGAGAGGATTTTGCCCGTTACCTTCCCCTGGGAGGAGTCACGGATTTGGCCTGAGTCAATCACCAGCCAAGCCCTGCTCTGCTCAGGGTCAGGTCCTGCAGCACCACCCTCCCTCCTCATCCTCCTCCTGCTCCAGCCTGGGGCTTCCCCATGGCCCAGCACCAGGGTGACGTCAGAGAATCACGGAAAGGTTTGGGTTGGAAGGGACATTTAAAATCATCCCATCCCACCCCCTGCCATGGGCAGGGACACCTTCCACTGTCCCAGGCTGCTCCAAGCCCTGTCCAGCCTGGCCTTGGACACTGCCAGGGATGGAGCAGCCACAGCTTCTCTGGGCCCTGTGCCAGGGCTCCCCACCCTCACAGGGAGGAATTCTTTCCCAATATCCCATCTCAATTTCAGAGATAAATCCCAGTTTCAGAGATGCTTCGGTGGGGATGCTCAGAGAACAGTTCCAAGCTCCCTTTGCACAGGGACTCATCCAGCCACCCCCCATGAGCTTCCCCATCCCAGGTTTTGCTCTCAGAGCTGCTCTGCAGTGACCTGATGGCCCAAGACACTTTTCCCCCACGCCTGCCAACTGCACCCGGGGCTAGAGCAGCCACTCGTGCTCACATGGCCATTTCAAACTGCTCCATCCACTTCCTCTTCATCTCCTCTGTCTTGCAGAAGAACTGGAAGCCCTGTTTCCCCTGGAGGTGGATCAGGTAGAAGCCGTACGACCACTGCAAGAGCAAAGGAGAGCTGATCTCACAGCAGAGCACACCACAGCTCCACTCACACGCCTCAGCCACTGCTCTGAGTGCCTGTCCCTGCCCCTTGTGCTGAGCCATGGCCAGGGAACAGCAGGGAGGAGGAAGGAGAGCTCCCTGTTTCTCCAGCACATCCCAGTTAATGATGCCTGAGCCGCCTGGGTGCTGCTCACTTGGACCAAAGCAGGATTTCATGGTGGCAGATGAGAAAAAACCCAGATTCTTCTGCTCCACTGGATCCTCCCCAGCCCTTCTGTCTGTGGCTGACAGCAAGTGACAGCCCAGGAGGAACATCTGACCTGCCCACTGCACATATGCTGGGCCTGTCTCCTCAGCACACTGCACACAGACACACGACAGCCAAGGGGGGGTTGCTCTGCTTACCATTTTTCCGTGGGACTAGGAAGCATAGGAGAGCAAAGTGGAAATAGATTTCATTAAAACACCGAGCCAGCAGCGTTCCCTCAGCAGCCAAGGGGCAGAATTGGCTGTTCTTACCCCAGTGTCCCTGATCCCATCTGCACCACAGCTCATCCCATGGCACGGATGTGGGTTAAGCTAAAGGGGCTTTGAGCTGGGAGGTTTTTCCTCCATGGCTGCAGAGTGAGCATCAAACCACAGGAAAAGCATGTTCCTTCAGTGCTTCCAGTGCCAATTTTGGCAGCCTGGTGTGCAAAGCTGCCTTTCCAGGCTCCTCCACCCCGCAGCTTGTGGGAGAAAGAACATCCTGGACCTTCCCTCCCTCCCTGCCCTCCTCTCCTGCCCATCTGATGTTTTCTCCCTGACACTGGGCCAGAAAGCAGGGAGCAGCTTCCTCTCTCCTAACTCCAACCATCCCAGCCCCCTCAGGGCTGTTCTGCCAGGACACAGGTCAAGGATCCAGCCCAGCCCCACATTAATAAAAATTTCCCAACTCTCTTTAAGGCTGCCCTGAAAGTTGAGCATTTATTTTCCAGCTTTTTTTCTATTTTAAAAGGCTAATGGGAACATACTACCCTGAAACAGCTCCAAAATGCTCTCCAGAGCTAATCCTTGGTCCACTTACCTTCTTAATGTCCTTGTTATTCATGGGGTCATCAGTCATCTTGTGGAAGAGCAGCTCAATAATTTCCTTCAGCTCATAATTGTATCCTTTCCTCTTGCAGACGATCACCACTTTATCAAATAAAAATAAATACCTGCCCCAAAGCAAGCAAATAAAACAAGCAACCCAGTCAAACACATCATTAACAAAAATCCAAGGGGAAGGATTTGGAAAGCTCTGAGGAGCTCCTCCCCAGCCAGCACCGCTCAGTGCTCGTGCCCTGCTGTGATTTCACACTGATGCTGGGTTATGTCAGTGAAATTCCAGGCAGGAATGAAATAAACAAGCTCAAGGGGAATGTTTCTAGTTACAGGGAATGGTTGTTGAGTTTGGGGTTGCTGTGCTGGCACTCACCTGTCCTGCTTGGTGTGGTTCACTATGGAGCGCACCTTCAGCTCCCCGTCGATCTTGGGCCTCCCAAACTCCTCCAGCTTCACCTGCTGCAGGGAGCAAAGCAGGGCTCAGACCCACAGCCTGCAACTGCTCTGGGCAGGTGGGAACCCAAAGCTGTTTGGATTGCACCCCCACAGCCTTGCCTGAGGCTGCCAAAGCTCCTGGGAGCAGCACCACCCTCAGCAAGGGGAGGCAGGATGCTCCAAGGGGAGCCTGGGCATGAACACAGCTCCAGGAAACCCTTGCAGCCCAGGGCAAGGCTCAGCAGTCAAAGCATTTTTGCCAACCCCTCCCCAGCTCCAATTTTTCAGAGATTTCCACAACAATTAAGGATTTTGTCTCTGTAAAATAACCATCAATTAAAAGTTAATAATTTCCAAATGAAGGCAAGGCTTAAAGCCCCCAAAGCCAACACCCCTCCAGGCCTGCTGAGGCACTGAAACAGGGCCGAGTGTTGGACACCTCTGGAGCTTGGAGGATGAGTTCTCCTTAGAACACCTTGAAATTTTTAAAATTTAAAAATTCTTTGATTTTTGGGGAGATTTGGTGCTTTTTTACTTGAGCTCTTCTACTCCCCTTCCAGTTCACCTCTGTCTTCTTAAAAGCAAAAGAAACCTTCTTTTTAAATAGAAGCCAGATACCAGCTTGGGGAGCTTTTGTGTCCTCCCTACACTAATAACGTGAGAAAAAGCTGAAGAAACATTTTTAGGGTAACACAAACAAGAGAAGCCACCCTCCATCGCTGCCAAAGCAGTTTTGTGATGGAGGATCCACCTCTGGACCATCAGCAAAATATGACAGAGTGAACACATGGGGATCTTTCAGCACACCAGAATAAGTAGTAATTGCCCAAAAAA
>VXBB01015287.1:45384-62977 GCA_013399915.1 Illadopsis cleaveri
CAACCCTCCCTTGCTCTCAGGTTGCCCCATGATCCCTCCCACAGCACATCCTCACCGGCCACCCCCGCACGGGGAATCTCTCAGCGCTGCCTGGCTGCTCTTTCCTCTGAATTATTTAATGGCAAGAGCCAGGTAGGCTGCAATTCTAACAGCAATAAACAGGGAGGTTTGTTTATTTATTTATGAGCCTGTTTCAGCAGCCGGGCTGCCTTGTCCTAGCAACTGAAGGCAACTCTTCACCTCTGCAGGGAGCAGAGGGTCAGGGATGAGGCAGCTTCAGGCTGATCATTTTGTACAGCAGCATCTTGGCCTCAAATCCACGTGGGACAGAGCAAGGAGGACCCAGCATGGTTTATTTACCATCTCTCCAGTCTCCACTCTGATTTCTTGGGGTGAAACACCAGCAAGCCTGATGAGAAGCAGAGAGGGAAGAAATGCCCCACTCAGGGCACTCCATCCCAAGGAGCTGTTCCCACCTGAGGCTGCTCTCAGTGGAGATGGTTTGTCAGGCAGATCTGCAAGGAAGATTTCCTGACTTGTGCAAAACACCCTCAGGAGTCTAAAGGAAGTGATTTGTCCCTTTCTGGAGGGGGATTCCACCCTCCCAGCACCAGCAGGATAATCCCTCCCTGTTTTCCTAAGTCCAGGGATAACACTTGAGTGTTTTGAAGAGCAGGTGGAGTGTGTGACACCCGGGAAACCTGAGCTGCTCCCATCTGCCGTCCCTTCTGCGAGGGATTTCTTCAGTAATGGGAAGAAAGGAGCTTCTGCAGCTCTGCTGGGATGGCCTGAATCCTCCTGGCAGGAAAATATTTCCGTGGTGTGGAGTCTAGAGTCTGAAATGACACCCTGCAGGAGTCCCAGCTCCTCTGGCTGAGTGTACAGACCCCCAGAGAACCCACAGAACGCTGATTTCACCAACATTTTAGGCTTCAGGCTGTGTTTCCATGGGAGTTTGGGAGTGGGGTTCTCAGCCCCACAGCTCCCATGCTTCCAGGAAGGTCCTTCTGTCCCACTGCTGAGGTTTAATGCTGCTTCAATCCCAAAATTTCAGACCTTGGCTGTTCCCAGCACATTGTTTTGGCAGCTCCAACCTTCTTTTCTTTTTTTTCTCCTCTTTTTCTCCAGGAGGACGAGTCACTGGGGATCACCCCACTACTGTGACTGTGCCCCCTTGTCAGCCATCAGTTCTGGAACCCTGGGCCCACCACCCTGAGCACTCTTGGAGCTGCACAAAGAAAATCATGTATTTTTCCAAGAAAATCATGTATTTTTCCCAAGAAAATCATGTATTTTTTCCAAGAAAATCATGTATTTTTCCCAAGACTTTTACGCACCACTGAAAACGCTTCCCTCAACGGCTTCACAGAATTAGGCAGATTAGCAGAACTAATTTCCCAAGAGGTGGCTGTGAGCTGCCCAGGGAGCAGCAAAGAGGTGACCTGGAGCTGCCTCTCCAGCCCTGCCCTCGACCCAGGCAGCTCCTCCAAGATTTGGTTCCCAAAATTTCCACCTGTGAAACGGGAGCAGCGCCAGGCAATGATCTTGGTCAAGTGCTGTGAGATAAAACCAGACCATTAATGCACCCCAAAAATCCATTTATATAAAGCAGAATAGGATCAATTCTCCCCGTGCAGAACAAGACACATCAGAGCATACCAAAAGCTGCTGAATTTAATTAAAATCACACTTTTCTGTCACGTTACTCATCTCTGGAAAGAAGCGCCAAATTTCAGACAAGCCCTCTGAAAAACGACAGTTTTGCTGCCTTTTATTTGCGGTCTGGAACTCGCAGAAATTCTCACCAGATTAATTCTGATGGAAATTCAGCGGGGAAAGGGCGAGTTACATCACCAGTAACACAAAAAACGATGACGATGATGATGGTGATGATGATTTTGCAAGGGGAGCCCAAGGGTGAGCTGCAGGCCCTGCTTTCTCCTCAGCTCCAATCTGAGCTGAGCCTTTCTGGAGATGAGAAGACAAGAAAATAACAGCTGGTATAATTTTATGTTCCGACACATTATCGCGTTTTTAAAACCCCCCTCGTGCAGCAATGCCTCGCTCCAGCAAGAGGGAGGATTCTCTCCTCACTTCAGCTCCACGCTGACGAGAACAGATGGATAAAATCAAAAGGGGAATCCAGAAATGTCTTTCTTGAAAAGAAAGGGGGGAAAAAAAACCCCAAATCCTGTGGGGTAACAGCACAACCAACCACTAGGGAATGATTGCCTCAGTAAAGACTCGGGGTGTATCCCATCCAACAACATCCACTGCCTCACCTTGGAAAACACCTGGTGAAAACACAAATCCTGAAATCCCCATTTTTAACCCCCAGCAAAGCAGCACAAGGAGACCTTCCAGCACTCTTTGAGTTTTTCTGCTGTACCTGAGCAGTTGCCATCCTATGCAATGTGTGCCAGTGTAAATAAATCACGACCAAAATGGACCTTCCTGCCTGATTCCAGCACTGCTGCCTGCAGGGAAAGCACCACCAGCAGCACATCCCAGCCAGGAGGGGCCCAAGTGTGCAGCATAAAGCAGCTCCAAGCAGCCCATTCCAGGGGCCAGCAGGATTCCACTGCTCCTCTCCAGGCAATGTCCCTGTCCCCCAGTGCTGGGAACTTCCCAGGTCCCCAACTTTGGATCAGCTGAGCCTGGAGCCCTCCTCCCTCCTTGGAGCATCCTTGGGGCAAGAGCTGCATTTTGGGAAGACGATCAGAGATGCTGGAAAGGTCCCAGAGGGTGGGAAGTGACACAGGAAGAGCCTGGGGGAAGCACCAGGTGGGCAAAGCCGAGGAGCAGGGACACAGCAGTGACCCCAAAGCCCAGCACTGTCCCCAAAGTGACACAGCAGTGACCCCAAAGCCCAGCAATGTCCCCAAGGTGACACAGCAGTGACCCAAAGCCCAACAGCGTCCCCAAAGTGACACAGCAGTGAGCCCAAAGCCCAACAGCGTCCCCAAAGTGACACAGCAGTGATCCCAAAGCCCAGCAATGTCCCCAAAGTGACGCAGCAGTGAGCCCAAAGCCCAGCAATGTCCCCAAAGTGACACAGCAGTGACCCCAAAGCCCAGCAAGCCCCAGCAGAGCTGAGCTCACTCAGAGCTGTGTCTCCATCGTGCAGAGCTGCGGGTGGGGAGGGGGCCAGAGGAGCTGCCTTTGCTTTGGGAGCAGATGCTCACGGGGTGACCTCAGCACCCCCCCAGCCGTGCAGGAAAACATGTCAGGGATATTTCGCAGCCTCTCTGTGAGGATACAAACTTGCCAAAATAAATGTGTTAAGAACGCTGTTTTCAGGGGTTTTTTTTCTTTTTTAAGTGGGAAAGGAGCTGTTTCTCAGCCAAGGATTCTGCTTCTCAACGAACGGAGGAGCTTTGTGCTGACTCCTAAGGGTTTGGTGGTGTCACAAGGAACAACCTCCACCTGACCTCCTGCATGGGAGGTTTGTGCTGAGCTCCTCTGGGTTTGTGCTGGTGATCAGTCCCAAAACTGGTCCCAGCTCCAGGAGAGCCCTGCACAGCAGCTGCTCCTGTTTCCAGACACGGATCCTCCCGCAGCCTTCTCCATCCATTTTACAGCAACGCTTAAAGTGTGTACAAGGGAAAACACAACGGCAGTAAAAGAATAATGGGCAGAGAGCAATTCCAGAGAGCCGCTGGCAGGGAATAAAACAGTCCTTGTAAAACCAGCCTGCAGGAGAAGAGGTGCCCTGACAACCTCCTCACCAGAGACACTTGAGGACTTAATTGTTAGCGCCTTTAATTGCTTGCCATTTTCACACCCAGCTGGATCCGACTCCCATCCCCGGGGCACGGGGAGCAGACACCAAATCTGATCTGCGGGAAGCCTCCAGCACTCAAAATCACCATAAAAAAATCCTCCCCTCTCTCCCTTCTCTCCTTCAGGACAGCGAGGGGAGCGTTGTGATCAGCTCCAGCTTGTGCCACCACATCTTCTGCAAGGAGTGGGGTTTGCTGGGGGGATCACAAAGCCCTTTTTCCAGGGTCACCCCACACCACAGTGGGGCTCAGTCAGATGGGGAAATGGATTAAAGTCACGAACCCTGGACAAAACTCCAGGTTTAATTTCGAACTGGAATCACCGAGGAATTTCCTAATCAGGCAGTGACACACACCGGGGTCACAGACACACAAGTTTTGCAGGGCAGGGACTGCAGGTCCGGCTCCCTGTGCCCCCTGGGCACCTCCTGCCAGGAATGCTGCTCTGCCTCTCCCTCCCCATCCCTCCTCCTCCACACACATCCTGATATTATTGGCAAGCTGTTAAGCACGGAACCTCCGGGGCTGACAGTGCTGCAGTCCTCATTTGGAGCCCGTCTGATGCTTTCCCTGGGCCAAGGGGAGCAGGGATGAGCCCTGGAGCAGGCAGGGGCTGCAGGGAGCTCTCCTCTGGATCAGTCCTCACTGCAGGCATGATGCTGGAACTCATCTGGCTGCCTTGAACGTGCCTGGAGTGGCTCTGACCTAGGCTAATCCCAGTGTTGAGCTTTTCTCCTCTCCCCTGTCTGCACCGTGGAGATGGGAATGGTTTACAAGGGACCATAAGGTTTGCCTCATTCCAATCTCCCTAATCCAACTTCCACTGTCCCAGGTTGCTCAGAGCCCCATCCAGCCTGGCCTGGAACACTTCCAGGGATGGAGCAGCCACAGCTTCTCTGGGCAACCTGTTCCCAAAAAACAGAGACAGGATGGCCAAGATTGCCTTTCCACAGGGTGCCCACGGGCAGCCCAGCCCTGACAGCCACTCCCACTGGGTCTGGACTGGTCACTTTTTCTTCCAGCTGACCCAAAGGGGTCCTGCCTTGGCCCCAAGAGGGAGAAAACTCATCCCTGTGTCCTTCCCTCCACAGTCCAGCCAAAGCACCGGCACTGCTGCTGTGAGAGAAAACCTCCTGTGGCAACCAGGCCTCACCCTCCTGCCCATCCACAAATGGGTTTAACTCTCTTTTATTAACTGTGGTGCCTTCTGAGGAGAGTCACCGAGAGGTGCAGTTCATGCAGGGAGGATTTACTCAGATTTAGGGCCTCCATCAAGGCCCCTGAAGATGCAAACCCCGTTCTCAGCCGGCTTTTGCTGCGCACACATTAAAAATGCGTGCAGGCAGCACGAGCCAACCTTCCTGAACCTCCTGCTTTGCTTGCAGAACTCTGCTTCCAGGAAAAACACAGATCTCAGGGAGATGAATAAACACGTGCCCCCTCCTCTGCTCAGAGCTCACTTTCAGCCCCCCAGAGCTCAGGGTGGGTGATGGAGCCCAGAGGACGCCAGGATGTGCCACGGGCAGCAGGGAGCAGTCGTGGCTGTGGCAGGAAAATCTTAAGGGAAAACAGGAAAAAAAAAAAAAAGCTTTAAGAAAATAATTATAACCCTGGTTTATAGGGACCTGCAACAAGAAGTCTTGTTGTCCTCCAGAGAGCTGAGTTTGCTCAAGAAAACTTGGAATGAAAACTCGGGAAGGGAATTAAAACTCAGAAAGGGAATGAAAACTCTTGCTGCAAAGCATAGGGGAAAGCTTTGCACGACATCCCTGTGCAAGGACCAGGCTGCTGCAGGATCCTCCAGGCTGCCTGGGAAGTGCCAGTCAGCGTGGGAATGGGGTAATGGAATTAGGGCTGCAGTGGAAAATCCTGGCTGGATCATAAAAAGGGCTCCTTGTTCAGGGACAGCCAGGCATGGAGCACAGCGGAACTTCTCCCTGGAAATGCTGACAGTGCTCCAAAATGATGGAGGGAAAGATGAGAACCAGTAACAATTAAATAAATCCCCTCTCCTGGATCTGCTCTTTGCCCCTTGTGTACAACCCTCTGGGACAACAGAGGCATCCAAATCCCAGCAAATGTTCCCATCCCATCAGCACAGAGGCTGCTGCCTGCAGGATTTGTGGGAGCAGCCCTGGGATGGGGACAGGGCAGGCAGGGGATGGTCACAGCAGGGCTGTAGCTACAGCTGCTGCACATTAGGCACATTGCAAACGAAACACTGCATTCAGGGTGGAGTTTTTTGCCCTGTTTTTGCTGCTTATTTCTTGGAAGAAACACTCTGTCATCTTCACAGAGCTGTCCTGATAGCTGTCTGCAGGACTCTGGGAAACAGGGCTCCTCTGCCAAGGTTCCTGTAGCCAGAAATCAGTAACACAGAAAGAGTGAAATTTTTTTCTTTTTTTTTTTTACTGAACAGCACACAAGATTGATTTTTATTTTTTCTCCACACCATGAGACTTATTTAAGGACAAGTAACAGACTTTGGGATTTATTTCACTCTTAATTTGTGTGATCCTGATTCTCAGACCCTAAAATAGGGATTGGAGCAGAGCCACATTTGTGCTGTGGGGCTGAAGGCCATCCAACCCACCCAGCATCCAAATTTCACTGTATTTACCACGGTAAAACAAGATTTTCTTGTGCCTAAGCCAACAAGATTTTTTCCCACTTCCAAAGGAAGCACTTTGGGAAGGGAAGAGGGAAGAGGATGGACCCCAACGAGCTGAAGGGTGGCTGATGTGAGCAGCCCCTTCAGGGAGCCAGAGCTGCTGCTGGTTCCCACAAGATCAGATTAATTCAGATGAATTCATTTGAGATTGGTTTCTGTCACTGAGGGGTTGGTGATGGTGCAGCAAGAAATCACCTCCTTTAAAGGGAAGAAGATGCAGCAATGGACAAAGCCAAGGCTCTGTGGCTGCAGGGGACAGCGAGGTGGGAGGAAACACTCCCAGGAGGGTATTTTCCTGGAATTATAGAATTCATTTCTAGTCTGTTCCATTTTCCAGCTAAAGGAGTGACAGCATTTTCTGTTCCAGCAGAGCTGGAGGAGAAACAGGGTTAATACACAGGAAAACAGGGTTAGGAACAAAGGCTCGCTAAGCTCTCTGCTATTTTTGTGTAATTATGGTGCCAAAGGCTTCCAAGATAAAGGATTTTAGTGGGAACTGTAAATGCCAGTTGTAAAATGAACGAGAAAAAGCCACACAGCCACAAGAACAGCAAAGCCTCCCTTGTCTCTGCATCCCAGCTCACACCACCACCAACAGGGGCTCAGCCAAAGCCTTCCCAGGGGATGGCAGCTCCTCCATCCTCTGAGCTGGATCCAAGATCTCCCTTCCTGCTTTGGGAAGGGCTTTGACACCCTGGAACCCTCCCAGTGATGCCCCAAGACCCAAACCCAGCCCTTGCCCAGGCCCTGCAGTTTGTGAATCCCCCAAACCGCCTCCAAACCCCTCGGATGTTCTCTTCCCTTCAAACAAAACCACGCCAGGCTCCTCCAGGACTATCAGCATAACAAACAGCCCTTAACTCACAGCAAATGTTTCTCCCTCAAACCCTCGTCCCCTGCATCCCCCACCCCAGCCCTGCTGGGATCCGTGGGAGCCGTGTTTGACAGATGGGAAAGGCTCCGAGCTGGTTGTACACGTGAAAAGCTGCTCCCCTCCAGCAACCTCAGCGCAGACAAGGCAGGGAAAATATGTTCCACCGGTGGGAATGGTGGCAGGGGGTGCTGGGGATGGGTGGCAGGGGGTGCTGGGGATGGGTGGCAGGGCTGGGGATGGGTGACAGGGCTCAATCCCTCCATCCTGGCTGTGCCTGGCTTGGGATGCAGCACAGATCCCCACCCAGAACAGCAGCAGGACACGTGCTGGGGAGAAAATCAAATGTGTTCTGTAGCTGGGGGGTGAAAACACGCACACTCCCCCCCCTAAAAAAAATAACCAAGGAAAGGTAATTTAGGCTGCAAACTCATCCCAGTTATCGCCGTGGTGCTAATGAGATGTTGCCAGATTAATAATACAAATGCTCTCTAACAAGGAAAGCAATTGCAAAGCAATTTTGCAGGGAGCTGAACAAAGAGCAGGATAACAGCTCTGCTTAATAGGGGCTGTCTACTGCTTTTAATTCCTTCCCCACTGCTCCCTCAGCCAGCAGAGGAGGAGCAGGCAGCACAGCCGGGGTGCCGGGGCACTCCCACCCCCCTGACCAGGGGGGCAAAGCCAGGGGGACATTGCCCAGCTGTTATGGGCAGAAAGGTCCCTGGGCTGTCCTGCACAGGGGCAGGGGACAGTGGGGACAGTGGGGATACTGGGGTGATGCCACAGCTCCTGGCTTTCCTGAGATCTCTCGTGAAGTTGAGCAAAATCTGCAAATAGAGACACCAAAACTCACCTTGCTGCCCCCTCCCCAGCAGGAACAGTGCACACAGTTCCTCATATTTTCATTTATTTCATCTGAAACTATTCCCAAGCAGCTGTTGGGATCCTACCTACATCCCAAAGGCACCCTTGGTGTCTGTTTAACCCCATTATGTGCAGCTTCTAAAGATTCTGATGCGATTAAATACAAAGGATATGGAGAGGGAGAGAGAGAGATGTTATTTTAAAGCATCACTTTGAAAGGATCTTACCTAATTCCTTTGGTTTGAGCAATACTGTGGAAGGAGAGCCTGGACACTGCAGAGATCACCTGGAAATGAGAGAAAAAGATGCTGATGTGCTTACTGAGGACACGGGAAGGTTTAGGTGGGAGCCCAAGGACCCCCAAACTGGTGCTGGGAGCTGACCCCCCACTGGAATGTGCTCCAGCACCCCCCGAGTGTCACAGTGTCACCGTCAGGGCTGGGAGGACACTGCCAGTGCAAACCCAGCTTCAGGTTCCACCCCTGAGCACAAAATACATTCAGCCCTCAGCTATAAAGATATTTTTGAGCAGCTTCATGCGAGGAAACCCCATCCTCACACTCATTTAACGAGCCCAGACCTGCCCTGGCAGGTTTTTATGCCACACTGAGAAGCGTTGAGAAAACCCCGTTACTTTGTGTTTTGTTACGAAGGGATTACAACTCCTTTCGTGCCTCTCCTCGCACAAAATGATCTTATTGAGGCAAACTTGCCAAGACTGAAGGGCTCTGACTTCTCGCAATTCAATAAAGATGCATCATCAGTTTGTCAGAGGTGAGTGCAGACCATCGCCCTTTTCTGGCAGAAAACAGCCAGGAGTGATTCAACAGCAAAACATTCTCATCAGCGTTGCAATCAGGAGCAATAAAACCGCCAGGTTTTTCAGAAAAACTCCCATTTTTTTTGATGGAAGTTTTAATTGCTAAGGGGAATTTTGAACGGAGAGGAACAAAGAATGGTTTGAGTCAATTGTAGATTTAAACTGTGTTTTACTTTGGTTCACATTCACCATTTCAAAGCTGGAGCGATAAAAGCAAACCTGTTCTTTTTGGTTTTCAATCTGCTGGGATGGGACATGGATAAAGGGCTTCTCGAGGGGGCTCCAAACAAAAAAACCCCAACACCCTGAGGGCTGCTGCTGCCTGGAGCTGCCCTGCATCCAACCCAGCCACAGGGACCCCTCAGGTCCCTTCATTCAGGAATTTTACTTTGGGGCGCTCCCCTGGTTTGCTGAGCCACCTCCACACCACCCACCCAGGCACCACATCCCTGGATTTTCTCCTGGGATGAACTCAGAGCCTCTCTGCCTCCCACATTTTTATCCCAGGGCATCTGTGAGAGCCTCATGTCACACCGTCCTTTTCCTCCACATGTTTGCCACCTTCATCCCTCCCATTTTTCTCATTTGCCACGAATTCCAGCCTGGCTGTCAGCTGCTGGTGCCCCAGGGCAGCAACCAAAAAACTGCCGCAGTTTGATGTTTAGCAGGTGATTTCCACATGGAAAACAGGGAAAAGAATATCCCTGAAAGGCTCCAGGGCTCATCATGGCACAAAACACCACCAGTGGTAGCTGGAACACTGAACCCAGACAGGGCACAGAGACTGGAGACTCCTCTGGAACCCCCAGCCCTGCTCCAGGGGGCTTAAAATAGTGCCAGGGAATCCCTAGACTGACTGAATGAGTCTCTCCCGTGCTCTATTTTTAGCCTTCTGAAGTAAAAAAAATCCAGTTTATGAATCAGACAGTTCCACCGCGGGGTTTGACTTCCAGGGAAATTGAAGAGAAAATCTCCCTGTTCTCCTCACCAACAGGATTCCCTTTGCTCCCTGCTGAACAACCCCAGGCTCTGCACATCCCGGATCATCAAAGCCCAGGCACTGGTTCCAGTGAGGATCCCAAATCCTCTGTCCCCACCCCACAGCACAAACCAGTGAGGATCCCAAATCCACACTCAGGTGAGAAAGGGAGGAGCCAGCAGAGCTGAGTCAGGATCCCAAATCCACACTCAGGTGAGAAAGGGAGAAGTCAGCAGAGTATGAGGATCCCAAATCCTCTGTTTTCACCCCACAGCACAAACCACTGAGGATCCCAAATCCACACTCGGGTGAGAAAGGGAGGAGCCAGCAGAGTGTGAGGATCCCAAATCCTCTGTCCCCACCCCACAGCACAAACCAGTGAGGATCCCAAATCCATGCTCATGTGGGAAAGCCAACCCACTCAGTGTGAGGGATCAGGCACAAAAACCCTCCTTGAAGCATCTCCAGGAGGCTGAACAGGGCTGTCCCAATATCAGGGGATATTTTTCCCAACAACAGCTCCTGCTAAGAGCAGGACAAGCCAAGTGCAAGGATCCTCACCGATCCCGGCCCCCAGCCAGGGCAGTGCTTAAGCATGCATTTAAGGATAAGTAATCCTCTCAATTTCAACAGGATTAAACAACATTCTTAAAAGTAAGCCAGCCCTTAAGTGTTTGCTAAACTGTGTCTCATTTTCCCCTGTAAAACAGCTCCTTCTTTGCAGGCAAACCCAGGCCTGACTCCTGGCTCTGGTGTTTGGTCTGTTCCACACCCACATGGCAGCACCAGGTCCCTGATCCCAGATGAGGCTTTTCCCTGCTTCTGGAATACCAGCACAGCCCAAAGCAACTCAAACAGATATTCCAACCTGCCCCTGAACACTTGGCGCAGCCACAGCTTCTCTGTGCCAGGGCCTCACCACCCTCACTGGCCAAGAATTCCTTCCCAACATCCACCTAACCCAAATCTCTGGCAGTTTAAAGATATTTCCCCTTGTCCTGCCAAAAGTCTCCCCCCAAGTCATTTGAAGATGTTTGTTTGGAAAACTGTTCTCTTATCTGTGCATTTTTCTTCCAGGAGGTGTAGGGCTGTGGGTTTTAACGACAGGGGCTTATGCAGATTATTGCTATTATTATTACTTCTTCACCCATTTCTCAATGCAATTTCCTCCCTGGAAACTGCATTCAGCACACAAAACTACCATAAAAGCTATATATAACATCCCACTGACAATAAGATGGCAGGAATATAAATAAGAATATAAAGGTACCAAATGCAGGTGATGCACAGACACTTTTCTCTACCAGTGACCTGCAAAGGGTTCGTGGGGAAATTCCTGGTGGTTTTGCCATGAAAAGTGAGGGATGCCCTTCACATTCCTGAAATTCCAGTGTGTCTTGTATTAGTTTTGTTATTGTCGTTGTAATTAATTATTAAATTAATTAATTAGGTTTAACTCATTGTGGCATGAGTTAATCCAACCACCCAGCTGATCATTTACTGGCCAGAGAGATCATTGCTGCAAAACAACAGCACCAGAAAGTGAGGCACCAGGGCCCTGCATGTGATTTCAGGTTTAAACAGGTGCAGAGATCTGCACTTCATGGGAAAATGAAAGAAAATTAGGATAAAATGTAAAATAAAATAAAATAAAATAAAATAAAATAAAAATCAAGACTCAAAGTGGGTTCCTCACACTCATAGGTCACTTAGAAAAAAAAAAGTGAGTGAAGAAATGGGATTTTTGAAAATAATAAAAGCCCCACAATAGCCACACCATTTCAGTAAAAAAAATCACCACTTTTCTTCCTTCCTTGCAAGGCTTTCTTTTAGGAATTAGGGATTTTAAAACAAACCAAAGCCAAATAGAAAATAAATTATTATGTTCACTGCTCTTCCACTTCCTACGGCATNAGAAATGGGATTTTTGAAAATAATAAAAGCCCCACAATAGCCACACCATTGCAGTTAAAAAATCACCACTTTTCTTCCTTCCTTCCTTGCAAGGCTTTCTTTTAGGAATTAGGGATTTTAAAATAAACCAAAGCCAAATAGAAAATAAATTATTATGTTCACTGCTCTTCCACTTCCTACGGCATTGTTTATGGCTGATGGTATCCCCGAGCATCCAGAAAACTCTAAAATAAACTTTTTTCTTTCTTCTTTTTTTTTTTTTAAATTTGAGAATACAAACTGGCCCAGCTGGAGAACACTTTGCATAGGAGGAACTTTCCAGCTCTGGGCACTCCAGGAGTGACCCTGGGAGTGGGAATGAGCTGAGGGCTCACAGCCAGCACTGAGCATTTCCAGAACAAACAGATTTGCTTCTAAACAAACCAGGAGCTCTGCCCAACACTGATAACTCTGGGCAGAGACCTCTCTGTGCCACCTCTGCCCATCCCCTGCCAGGGAGAGGAAGTTTCACAGCCTGGAATTACAGGGAGTCATTTTCTGCTTCTGCTCCTGAACTCACCGAGGGCAAAACAAATCCTCAGGCCAAACATCCCCAGCCTCGGGCAGAAACCTGACCCCGAAATCCGAGACAAACTGATGGTATCTCTGAGCAACCGAAGAAAAAAACTTTATATAAACTCTCTCAGGTTTGAAAAAATAAACCAGCTGGGCTGGGGAACACTTGGCATGGCAAAAACTCGGGGATACCATTTCCGAGCTGGATAATGGCATCCCACAATCCAAACGCTGCTGGGGACAGTCCCAAGGACAGGAATGCTCAAAGAAAAGCAATGCCCAGAGCAGGGAGGGTTTGATCCAGGGGACAGTCCCAGGGACAGGAATGCTCAGAGAAAAGCAATCCTCAGAGCAGGGAGGGTTTGATCCAGCTGCCTCCTGCCTGAAGTGCTGGAGAATCCTGTGTTTTCTCCCGCTGGNGGAGGGTTTGATCCAGGGGACAGTCCCAGGGACAGGAATGCTCAAAGAAAAGCAATCCCCAGAGCAGGGAGGGTTTGATCCAGCTGCCTCCTGCCTGAAGTGCTGGAGAATCCTGTGTTTTCTCCCGCTGGTGCTGGTCAGCTCCTGTTTGCTCTTCTCCCTGCACACCTGGGCACTTCCCAGCACCTTCCAGCCCCCTGCACACCCCCCTGGGCTGGGCACGGCCTGGGATTCACAAACCAAGGTCTGGGATTCACAAACCAGGGTCTGGGATTCACAAACCAAAGTCTGGGATTCACAAACCAAGGTCTCACCAGCAGCTTCCAGCCTCCCATCTGTCTGTTTGCATATCCCAGCCTCATGGTTTAGACCTTGGCTGGACCAGCCCTGGAAAACCAGAACAGCCCAGAGCGTGAGGGGAGCACAAACCACAGAGCAGCCTGCTTGCTCTGGGTCAGTCATTCCTGCTCTTGCCTGGGGCAGAAAACTGCAAGACCCCAAAGCAGCCCCTTTTCCCTAGACACAGAGCAACCAGGACTGCTGCTGCTTCAGCATCCTGGGAATTTACCAGGGAATTCCTTAAATCATCATCTCCTGGTACAAGCTGAGAGGAGCATCAGCCCTGGCTGGGCAGGTGGAAATCAGACATGCTGTGATGTTTTCCTGGGATTCAGGAGGAAATCAGACATGGTGTGAAGTTTTCCTGGGATGCAGGAGGAAATCAGACATGGTGTGATGTTTTCCTGGGATTCAGGAGGAAATAAGAGGTGTTGTGATGTTTTTGTGGGGTTCAGGAGGAAATCAGACATGGTGTGATGTTTTCATGGGATTCAGGAGGAANCCAAGGCCCCATGAAAGGATCCGATCTGATGGATTTTCCTACACCATCCTCTCAAGCTGGACCACATCCACCCAGCTGCCTGCTGAGGATGAGGCTGTTCAATAAAAACTGGTTTGGACAACTGGGTTGAACCTTTCCAGTGCCTGCCTGGGTGATTCCCTCAGTGGCTCCACTTCACCTGCCCAGGGATGCCACAGCTTCTCCTGCCATTCCCACTCACGCCAGGCATGGTGTCTGCTGGCATCCAGCTTCTGGAGAGGTGCCAGCTGAGCAGATTTGGGCTGATACATCTTTGATAAGGATTTCAAATCCAAGCCAGGGAAGTTCTCCTGTGGTGGTGTGTCCGGGCTTCTGTTCCTGTATTCCACTGCAAAGGGCCATCAAACAGATGGGGAATTCTGGGCATGGTAAAACCTTTTCCCTCCTCCAACAAACACCAGGGATCCTCCACTGCCACTTCCATTTGCTTTACTGCTGGTCCCAGAGCTCTGGCAGCTCCTCCTCTTCCCCAGCCCCACGGGGTGGTGGAGCCCATTAGCTGTAAAGTGCTGCTTTAAGCCACACCGTGTGTTGGAATGGGCTTTTAAAAACAACCGTTATTAAACCGTCACTATTTTGCATTAAACCCATGATTTGGCCACGTTATGTGCTGGGAATGCAAATATTAAATCACTGGGCAAAGCCACTGCGGATTTCCAGTGGGAACAGGACTCGTGTAGGATTTTAACAGGTTTGTTTTGGGCACTTTGGGGCTGGCATCACGTCTGAAATCATGAAGCCTTTCAAGAGTGAGCAGTCACTGCCAAGCCAGCACTGTCCCCTTACAAGGAGGAGAAATGAACAATTCAGGTGGATTTATGGCTACTGCTAGAAAAATCCCTGCACTCTGTCACACCATCATAAGTTACCCAGATGCACACACCTCATCTCCCATATTTAAGACACCAATTTGTCTTTTCCCATCACAGAACAGCTGAGGAAGGAAGGGAGCACTGTCAAACATCTTTGGGGTCCCTAAACCCTGATGTCTGTGTGTCCAGAAGTGTCTGTGCTCCTCTGTGCCCATCCCTGGCCAGGGGCAGGGCAGGGCAGGGCAGGGCAGGTCCCTCACTTTCCCAGGACACAGAGAACATCCAAAGGCAAGAAGAGAAGAGGCAAAGCAGCCCAAACCACCCTGCACCTCCCAAACGCAGGAATTAATGCCCTGAAACCCCAGTGCCTGCTTTATGCTGCCGAGTTCCTCTAATAGAACAGCAATAAAGAGTTATTCTGCTCCTTAATGGGCTCTCTCCTCCGCCACGGCTGCCGAGCCGCCGCCTCGTTCAGTGCTTTTATTATCTCCCGGCGATAGCGGCGGAGCTGCCTTTGATGGGACTTTAAAAGCCTCAGGGGGGGAAACCCAGCGGTGTCTCAAGTGAGCCAACACCAAAGCCAAGAGAGATGAGCTGGGAAAGAGCCTCCAGCTGAACAGGGCGCAGAGAGTGGTTTGGTGGCCCTGGAATAGTTGGAGCAGTGAGCTCGCTCTGAGACATGGGTGCTGGAAGTGTTCAGAGAACTGGCTGAGAGGGACACAACCTCTGGGTTGGGGCAAGCTCAGCAGCCTGGCACAGACACCCTGAGCTCAGGGGATGTGCAGACACAAAGCCAAGGTGAAGGGCACGGCCTGGAAGAGACTGTGGGTGCCATAAAACAAGAGTTTTCCTGTACTTAGCCCCAAGGATGTGGGCCTGATATTTCTGGCTCTGAGAGATTTCAGCCTCCTAGCAGCTGCTGACTTTTTCCCAGGGAAACATTTCTCAAGAAAGCTTCTTCTCACAACAATCTTGGCAAACATCTCTCCTCTCTCCAAACAATCTTTCTCCAGGTGGTGTTTTGCTGCTTCTCTGGTTTAACCAATGGGATTAGAGAGGTGTCGTTCCTATTCACCAACCATGTTCAGTCTGTGTCAGAACACCTTATAAAAGGTAGTAAGAATTAGAAAAAAAAGCCTTTTTTCTATGCTCTTTGCCTTCTGAAATATTTGGAGTCTCTCATCTTTCTTTTGTGTCCTACAGTGACACAAATATACAGCTAGAGGTGCAGGGCTGAGTGGCCATGTCCTCCTCATCCTCCTCCTCCTCTTTCCCACATCTCCACTTTCCCTGGCTCAGCTTGGCCCCATCAATTTGCCCAGAACTTGCTAATGACAGAAAGGCAAGAAAGGAAGGAAACCCAAAAGCCTTGAGATATCCAAAAAAACATTTCTGGGACAAGCTTTGGCAGCACCTCTGAAGGCTGATTTGGAAATGAGTCACAGGGGCTGTGGCACCGTGCTGGGATTAAGGTGACCCCAGCCCATCTCACATTTCTGCACGACACAAAACATTAAACTAATTAAATATTAAGCATTAATTAAACATTAAGCAAAACTATTCCAGCTCTGGTGGGCAGCAGCATATGGAACTGAACCCAGGGATCACAGGGGTGTGGGATTGATCCTGGCACTCCATGAAAGAAAGGAGAAAACACCTTGGTCTTGTCAGAAACAGCCCAGACTGATTTGAACAGAGGAATTCTCCTGTCCAGAAGAATTTCTGGACAGAACCCCAAGTTTCTTGAAGGTGGAAGAGAAAGATGCAATGTTTAGCACATGTTGATCTTGAGGTTTTCAATTTTACTCGCACATTTCCACCCCTGTGACTCCCAAGGCCTTTTGGAGAGCTCTCCTTGTATTTCTCTCCCTCTGGAAACACTTCCCCGTGTCACTCCAAGGTGCCACCACTGCCCAGAGTGCTGTGTCACCTCCCCAGCTTTGGCCAGCACGTTGATCCCTCATTTTTCACACAATCCCAGAGCACCCCAGCACAGGCTGGGATTTGCTGACCTGTGAAGCACAAGTCAGACGAATTTTGCCTTTGCTCAGAGCGATAATAAAGTATATTTGGGCAGAGGGAGCCAGCAGGGAGAAGAAACTAATAAAAGCTTCGCTTTTATTGCAGCTGGGATTTCAGCACCCTCCCAGGGGATTCCCAGAGACAAGGAGGATTCCCAGAAAGGCCTGAGCACTGCAAGTCTGAGCTGAGGGCTGGCTGCTTCCCTCCAGATTAAAGATATCACAAAATTGCCTCTTAGAGAAAAAAAAAAAACCCAAAAATCCAGCGTGCAACTGGAGAGAGCTCGTTTGCAAGGCTTTGTGATGGTTACAAAAGGAGTGTGTCCTTCGGGGAAAGGAGGGTAATGAGGCCGGGGAACTGGGCTCTTTCCTGCAAATTAGAGAATGGGGACAACCACAAACAAAAGTGGCTCCAGCAGGAGCTTAGCTCAGGTGAGCACAAACGGGGTTGGGCGTGACAGCTCCATCAGCACCAGGCAGAATTTCTCCCTCCACACCCCAACACAGCCCGCTCTGCTCTGCCCACCTCCTTCCCTCTGCCCCTAATTAGCCGTTCCCTAATGAACCTGGAAGGATGCCGAGCTGGGAGCAGCAGAGGAGGGAGCTGGAGCGTGGGAAGGTGTGAAACACGTGGGCGCTGACGGCTCCGACCTCGCTGGGTCCCCGCTGAAAGCCACCAAGCTGTGCTGGGCTCTTGGCCCGGGAAGAGGGTGTATTATAAATACATGTATTTATGTATTATAAAACTGTATAAAAATTATGTATTATAAATACATATATACATATACACAATATTACAATCTTGTATATACAATATTATGTATAAGTGTATATTATAAACACATATATACATATATACAATATTACAATCTTGTATATACAATATTATGTATAATATAAGTGTATATTATAAATACATATACACATATATACATATATACAATATTACAATCTTGTATATACAATATTATGTATAATATAAGTGTATATTATAAATACATATA
>VXBB01015287.1:63302-79432 GCA_013399915.1 Illadopsis cleaveri
TGTGGACTTGGCTGAATGCTGGACTTCCTTTTTGCTTAATCTGTTTCCTAATTGTCTTATTTTTATTATTAAACCTATTTCTTAAGATTTACCAAGAAAGTGAACTCCATTTTTCACAAGGGGCAGGAAGGAGAGGAAAAAGGAAAAAAAAAAAAATCCCTAAACCCACTAATTAGCTTCAAATGCTGGTAAATAGGTTTATACAGGCAGTCTGCAAAGCCTTGAGCTGCCACAAAGACACCTGGTGCCCATGGGGAACACCAGCAGCATCCAAACCCTGGCCATGATGCTCTGGATGGATCTCTGCAGGCTTTGGGGAGCCTAGAAAAGACTCAGAGCTCACCCCATGCTAAGCAGGGTGGTTATAATTATCATATCTGTGCTTTCCATGGATGTGACAAACAGGAATGTTCAGGGGAAAGGCTCCTGCAGACAACTCCTGACCCCACAGCACTGATGCAAAAGGACAGGATGGCCAGACAACCCCAAAACTGGCTCCAATATTTGTCTTACACCATAGGGAACACCAGGACAGGCTGAACTTTGTCCAGAAATCAGTTGCTCCTGCTAATCAGTCAGATTTAATTAAGTTTACTCCCCGAATTGTGGGTCAGAGGCTCCACAACCTCATCTCCTACCCATGCTAAAGGGCTGCAGGTCTTTCTCTGAGCCCAGCCCATAATTTAGGGTGCCCAAAGTCAGGCACTTAAACAAAACCCTCATCTCGTGACTCAAAAGGAGCCACCCTAACAAACTTTTCCAGAGGCAGCCATTCCTCAGGGATTGTTTGCACCCTCAGTAACAAACTGCTCAGGCAGAGCACGGAAAGAAGCAGCTGACATTAATCCCTGGTGGTGGAAGGTGAGACAGGAGGTGGCTCTGCTCACCTGGGCTGTCCTCATACCTGAAATCCTGCCCTGCACTGGCACAGCTCACCCAGGAAAGCTGTGCCTGCCCCATGTTGCCCTCACTTTTCTAGCTCGTGAATGTTTGGACCTTAGTCCAGGTTTTCTCACACAGCTCAACATCAACAATGTATATTTTTAGAGATGTTTTCATATTTCTCCTCTGAGAGGAGAATTGATTGATGGTGGTATCCACCATCCAGGTTGAAGAGGTGGTGACCTAAATGACCAATCTCTTGCCTTTGTAAAAACTGTATTTATGGAGTTGGATTGTTGATAATAGAACACACATGTAGGAGAACAAAACACGTAGGAGAATGTAGAATAAAGTATTAGCTTTCCCTTCAACTGCTGCTGCCTGCCTCGTTCCTTCTGCGGGTCCGATCCTCCTACACATGGACCGAGTGTGGCATCCTGCTACAGCCCCATGCCTGGAATTGCTGGAGGAGGCTTGGGGCAGCCTGGGCTAGTGGAAAGTCCCAGCTGATGGCAGGGGGTGGCTCAAGATGGGCTTTAATGTCCCTTCCAAACCATTTTCATCACTCCACGACCAGACTCTAAATTAAAAAGCTGCCACTTCAGCCAGCACAGCCCAGCCCAGCCCTTTCACCAGCTCTGCCTTGAGGTGTTCCAAGTGAATTCCAGCCAAGGGGATTTCCAAGGGTTTCCTTGCTGCCTACAAGGAGAGGCTCTCCTATAAAAACACCTCCCCCCTCCCCCAGTATTGATTGGATTTGTGGAAACAGATGGAAAAAACAGCTAGTCAGATGCAAAACACGGATATCCAAACCTGCTTCCGAGAAACTGGCTTTAATCTGTATTAAACTTAATCCCTTTCGATCAAGGCCTGCGATGTAAGCAGAAAATATTACAGATTTTCACATACCTTTGGCTTCCCATTTCCACTTGGCTCCGAAAGGGAGCTGGGAGGTCAGAGCAAAATGTATGGAGCACCACAAAAAGAAAAAGAGGTTTAGGAACATTCTGCGTGTGCAGGAGAAATTGGAAGCATCCATATGAAAGCAATCCACTTGCACAAAGGGTAATTTACCTATTGGGAAGAGAGAGAAAGAGCTCCAAATTCTCCTTGCCTGATTTCCTTCATTGTTATCCCAGGTGCTAAAGGGGAAAACGCAGCCGTGTATGAAAACAACACGAAGGAAAGTGTTTAAGAGCCTTTTTTTTTTTTTTTCCTTTTTTGCATTTTGCAGAGCCCCCAGTTTCTGGGAGGGCCACAGGTTTCTCCAGAGAAGTTTAAATCCCTTCCAGACCCAGAGCAGCAGCTCTGGTGGGAGGTGCCCAGGCCAGGAGCAGTGGATAGACCAAGGACAGGTTTGTCCCTCCCTGCCACCCCCAGGGGTTTGGGTTTGGGGTCACCATCCCACTGAATGGAAATATCTCACCCCAAGGGAGGCACCTGCAGTTCCAGAGGCTGCTGTGCTCCAAGCCCTGAAGGCACAGGAAGGTTTTCCATTGATTCCTCAGGCTCTGAGCCCTGGATTCATCCTGCAGCTCTGCTTAACTCCCTCCATCCTACCTTAAAACATCAGCTCTGCCCCAGGGAGCCTCAGGGAAACAAAGTCCCTCCTAAAGCCCTCCTGCAGCAGCAGCTTAACCATCACAAGCCGTTTGAGACCAGCTGTGTTTTACAAATCAGGAGAAAAACTCGGTTTAAGCTCAAAGAAATTCCTGTAATTCCAACGCACACACAAGAGGCAGGAAGCAAACAGGAGTTTTTCAAGTGCAGCTTTTAGAATTTGCCTGGGATTTGCTGCTTTGATTTGCTCCCAACCTGGAGCTGCTGTGTTTGCAGGGATGGGAGACCTTTCCCACTGAAGTTTCTTTCCCTGCAGCTACGCGGAGCCAGGGCTTGCAGCAGGAATCCCACTGGGCTCCGCAGATGGAGGGGCTGCTCCAAACCTCCTGCACAAGCACAGACCCACCTGGATGAAACACCTTCACTTTCACAGCTTAAAGTTTAAAAAGAGGAGGGGGAAAAGGCACAGAAGAGAAGGAAGGGGCAAAAGAACTCGATGTGCCCACGAGCTCTGGGAATGCACAACCAGGAGAGGGCTGGAGTTCTCCTCTGCCTGCACCCTCCTTCTCAAGCACCTCAAAATACAGAGTGACTCTGAGCAGAAACACTCAGGACGAAGAACAGCAGGAAGAGAAGCACAGGAAAGCAGGATGAAGTTCATTTCCTTAGCCCTGATCCTCTCCCAGACTCCAGGGAGGAGAAGCACCTTGTAAACTTTGTTTATTATCATTACAAACAAAATCCCCCCAGGTCTGAGCTGCTTCCTTGCCTGTTAAATATCCATTTTTCAGGCACTGGGGACACTTGGACACACGACCAAAGTCCATCACATCACCAGGGGCTGCTCCAGGACCTCAAAACTGCTCCTCAAGCTCAGACATCTCTTGGTGCTACTGAGCTCCAGCATCACTCTGGGCTGTTTGCAAGTACAAGTTCCTGGTTTCATAAATAACTAAAAACCTTTGACGAGATCACCTCGAGCATCCTACAACAGTTCAGGTGTGGGGCACAAGGAAGCAAACTTCTCCTTTCTAAACCCAGAACAGTTCAGACCATGATTTAAGCTCTCACCTCTTACTCCCAAGCTGGAAGAGGCTTCCAAATCCCACAAAGACATGTAATCAATCAGGGAATCATTTACCCATCTCCTGCACCACTCTGGGAATGTCTGCAAGCATCCAGCAAGTCTGGAGAATAACTGACATGAACTTCAGCCCTCCAAAATTGCCAATTTAGCTGCTATTATTGTCCCTTCCAAAGTTTCTCTGAGGAAGGAAGGAGTGATGCAGGCTGCCACTCACGGAGGCAGGCAGGAGAATATTCCCACTGCTCCCTCCTCCTGTCCAGAGGCTCTGGGAGATTTCACAGCAGAAACAAATGCCCAATTTATCCAGGTTTTTGAGAGCCAGGTAAAGCCATCACAGGAATTCACTGCTCTTGACACAGGAAAAAAAAACCACCAAAACCCATCCAAAGCTGTAGAATGCTCTGGATGAACCTTTAGCTGTAGTAAGAAAAAAATTCCTCATCTATTTTCACCAGACTGTTTCTACCCACTAATTTTCCCTGTCTTGGGCACCTAAACCAGAGGGATGTGCCAAGATTCTGCTGCTGGCCTGACCCTTCCATCAGCATTACCCAGCTGGACACCTCAGTCACTTCCTGTCACCCTCAACAGTGTCACCTCTGGGTTTCCTGGGAAACAACTGTGTTAAATTCCCAGTTCCTAGAAAAACAGGCAGCCAGCAGGAGCTGAACCAGGATGTTCAGAAGACTGAGGGTAGGGAGGAGCAGTTCAGAGCAGAGAGGAGAATTCCCAGCTCCTGAGGCAAGGTCAGATCACCTTTTTCTGTGAGTTTGCATCATTTTTTGGGGGGGAAAAAAACCCCTACAAATATTTAAATTCTTATTCTGTAATAAAAGCCACAATGAGGGGCCCGTGTTGAATATCAGAGCTCCTGATCTGTGTGTTTTAGTCCTCCCCACTGCACAATTCCTGCCCAGTCTTCCAAGAGCTGTTTCAAAAGGAAGAGAACCTGGGAAAGGACCCCTCTACCAGGCAAACAAATACCACCACGAGCTTTTCTCTTTGCAATTATTCCAGGATTGACACAAATGAAGCCTCTCAAGCCTCTCAGTGCAGCAGCAGAGCCAAGACATCCGTGTGCAGCAAGGATGTGCTGCTCCTCCTCTTCCCTGCCCTCCCTGAAGGAGATAAAAGGATTGGGTTTGGTTTTATTACAGATTCTGCTTGGCTGGTGAAATACCTTCCAGAAATAAATGTTATTTCAGAAATTTAAAAAAAAAGGGTTTTCCATCAATCATATCCCGAGTGCAGACACAAGCCTGGCTTCCTCTCTGATTCAGTTCTCAAAATAGCAAGCCCTGAATTTCCCAAATCTATGATTAACTGGAAGCAGCAAGGGGTTTCCAGACAAAACTCGCTGTTTGGAGCAGTGTCCTACCCCTGGGCAGGCAAATTCCTGCTCTGGGCTTTTCCAAGGAGAATGGCATATCGGACAGAGACCTCTGACACCGCCACAGTTCTTCCATTTATTAATCCTGTGGCATCAATTAATGCATTTCCACCTGCAGGAAGGCAGGAGCCTGGGGCAGAGGGAGCAGCAACCCACAAGGCATTTTCCAGAGATGCTCCGAAACCACCTCCCTTCCTCTCATCCTGTGACAGAGGATAAATATACCCACAAAGTACTTTGATTTGACCGGGGATGTTAAATTTAGTCACTGCTCTGCCTCTGCAGACAGCACATTTACTGCTCCGGGGGTGACTGAAATGTGCACGCTGCAAAGGGGCCCAGAAATGAACTGCACTGACAAAAAAAAACCCCAGCCAAAATATTGGCTCCCCTGACAGGGTGTCACAGCTCACAAATGACAGGGTGGAAGGGGAAGCTGGATGGATTTCCAGGGTTGCTGCTGCACAAAGGGTGAGACAAGATGATCTAAGGGTCCCTTCAGACCTAACAAATCCATACGGCTGTAAGAAAAAAAAAAAAAAGAAAAGGAAAAAATATCATAGATTAGATCTTGTCTGTCTCCAAGAAATAAAAAAAAATTTTTTTTTTAAAAAAAAGGAGGAGTCAGGCATGATGTTTTCAGTCAGTGATTTAAGGAATGTAAATAGCTTTGTCAAAGATGCTCAGGCAGATTTCCCCAGCTGGATCCTCCAGTGTGAGCTCAGCTCTGCTCAGCACCTGCAGCCAGCCAGGATGGTTTAAAACACCAGGATGGTTTAAAACAAACACCAGGATGGTTTAAAACAAAACACCAGGATGGTTTAAAACAAACACCAGGATGGTTTAAAACACCAGGATGGTTTAGAACACGAGGATCGTTTAAAATACCAGGATGGTTTAAAACACTGGGATGGTTTAAAGCAACACCAGGATGGTTTAAAACACTGGGATGGCTTAAAACACACCAGGATGGTTTAAAACAAACACCAGGATGGTTTATATCACCAGGATGGTTTAAAGCAACACCAGGATGGTTTAAAATACCAGGATGGTTTAAAACAACACAGGATGGTTTAGAACAAACACTAGGATGGTTTAGAACAACAGGATTGTTTAAAACACCAGGATGGTTTAAAACACCAGGATGGTTTAAAACACACCAGGACGGTTTAAAACACACCAGGATGGTTTAAAACAATCAGCAGGAAAAGCCAAGTGGCAGCTGGATGGGAGAGCCCCGTCCTCAGCGGGATGAGAGGGGAGGGGAGCAGCACACGGAGGGTGTTTCCATCCCAAGGGAACACCATCCCACATCCCCCAGCTCGCTGTGCAGCCTCACAGCAGCTCCCCGAGTGTCACCAGCTGTTTATCAGCCGCTAAAAACGCGTTTAAAAATTAATAGGAACAGATTGAGCAAGTGTGGAACAGGCAGAGAGCAGAGGCTTTGAGGGATTTCGACACGCGACGTTCGAATCGAGCGGGCTGGGAAGAGCCAGCCTTGGTACAGGAGAGAAAATGCCAAAAATACACAAAATGCCAAAAATACAACTCGCACATCATCACACAGAGACAGGGAAACGTGGATTGAACCACCACGTGCTCCTTCTCCCAGCCCTTGAACCAGACAAAGAGCAGCTGGGCCATGCACTGTGGTCAGCCTGGGGTTGTAGGGGGAGGGATGAAAAAGGGGATTTATCCATGTGTTAATACAGGCTCTCCCATCACCGCGGCCCCCTGATGGCTCTGAAGGCTCAGCTTTGAACACACGAGGTTGATAAAGGTCATCGAGATGGATGAGAGTCCTTGAGGACGCCCTGTGCAAGAAGGAATGAGGGTCCCAGCAGCCACGAAGGGAAAAAACAGGAAAAAAAGGAACAAGAATTGCAGGTGCCAGCAGGGCAGAGTGACCAATAAATGTCGACACCCCAAAACTGCATCCCAAAGGCCAGCGATGCAAATGTGAGGATGAGGTGAGAGAAGTAACTGCTGCCACCTCAGGTATGAGGGTCAGGGAAAACTCCTCCCGGGAGCTCTTGTCCAGAACAAAGAGATTTTGTAATCGAACAGGTAAAACTGGTTTCTGTCCCATGGAGCTCCTGGAAATGCTTGACAAGTATTTACCTGTGGGAAGGGAACAGGAAACCGGGATTTGTTCTTANGGCCAGATGTAGACGATGTGCTTGGACTGCAGAAAAGAGCATTTGATAGCATTACCAAAGAGATAACCAGCTCAGCCCAAGCCTTGCAAAAGAAAATAATAAAAAAACCCCTTTTTTATTTCACATCAGGCCCTCAGCNACCCCAAAACTGCATCCCAAAGGCCAGCAGATGCAAATGTGAGGATGAGGTGAGAGAAGTAACTGCTGCCACCTCAGGTATGAGGGTCAGGGAAAACTCCTCCCGGGAGCTCTTGTCCAGAACAAAGAGATTTTGTAATCGAACAGGTAAAACTGGTTTCTGTCCCATGGAGCTCCTGGAAATGCTTGACAAGTATTTACCTGTGGGAAGGGAACAGGAAACCGGGATTTGTTCTTAGCTGGCTCTCTTGGCATTTTCTAACTGCCGGGAAGAGCACGTTAAAGTCTGATTGACTTCACAACCAGCACCAATGAGTTACCACAGCACAGGGCATTTTACAAAGCACAAAATCTCCCAAAAATCCCAAAAAATCCCAGGTCAGGGTGAGCCCCTGCTCAGGTGCCTCATGAGAGGCATGAAAATCCACGCTGCACATAATTGTGTGTGCTTAATGGCAGCGATGTCTGGAATTCCCAGAGGAAAAGCTCAGCCTGATGTAAAGCACGAAATTGAGGAGTGGGACAGAGAAAAGAGAAAGGGCTTTCTGTTCTGATCAATACTGAGCAGCATTTCGTTTCTGCCCACTGAAAAAAGGCCATGTTTCCTGTATGTCCACAAACAAAAAAAAAAATTTTGATTTTGGATTAAAGAAAAGCCAAAAAAAAGTCCCTGAAAATTGAATTTTAATCGCTTTCCCCCCCACCCCCCCATCTGCTATTAAGGCTGTTTTTTGTTCAAAACATCTTTTTTTTTTCATGCCATATTTTGGCCAGATGTAGACGATGTGCTTGGACTGCAGAAAAGAGCATTTGATAGCATTACCAAAGAGATAACCAGCTCAGCCCAAGCCTTGCAAAAGAAAATAATAAAAAAACCCCCTTTTTATTTCACATCAGGCCCTCAGCTCCTCACCGGTATCATCTCATCAGCCCGCGGAGCAAACCAGCCCGCAGGGGATGGATCTGAAAGGTTTTGAATAATTCCCCCATCAAAATCAACTCCACTCGGATTGAGACTTTCCACCAAAGCATCGAGACAGACTGTGAAAGAGAAGGGGAAAAATAACATTCTTGTCAAAATGACATCCCCTCTCGGGAGTACAATCCCCACAAAAGGGTTTGCCCGTGCTGGATTTTTGGGTCGCGCGCTCCCGAAACGCATCACGCCGGGTGCTTGAGTAATTACGTTTGACTTATTATTTAACGTTCACATGCTCAGCTTTACAGCTGGAGAAATTTAAAAAAAAAAATCACATGTTTGAGGGGCTAAAAGAGAAAGGAAGTGGAAAAAAAAAAGAGGGGGGATGGTTTGACGATGTATGGATATTTATGCGGAAATTACGCCCGCGAAGAAGAGAACGTTCAGCTGAGCGAGCTGCCGCCCCCTTAGCTGGATGGAAATGGGGTTTGGAGTGGTGGGGCTGGTCAGTGAGGAGCTGCAGTCATGGATTTGGGTGCAAACAGGAGGATTTGGGGAACTGGGTGCAAACAGGAGGAGCAGCTGCTCCAGCTCGAGATTCCGTGTTCCCACTACTCATCCAACCCCGCCTCAAAGGAAAAACCACCCCAGGCGTGGTGTGTGCTGACCTGTGAAGTGAACAGGGATCTGGGTCTCCTTGGGGTGCTCACAGGCACCCTGAAAGTCACACCAGAGCCAAGATTCCTCTCCCAGCAGCAGCAGCAGCATCCTGGTGGTGCCTCTGGGCAGGAGAACCAATGGTCTCCAATGGGGGAAAATAAAAGACCCTCCAAAATGTCCAATCAGCACAGCACAGCACCAGTGAATTTGCCAGCCCAGAACTTGCTCCTTTCCCTCTGCATTGAAGCCTTTTCCTGACCAGACTGCCCAGTGCTGTGCCCCCAGATCCCACTGGGATCCAGCAGCAGCCCAGGGAGCCCAGGAGATGAGATGAGGGAGCTGAGGGGTCAAGAGAGAGACAAAAACAGAACTGTCATCACTGGCATCCAGGGAGAACCCAGGGGAATGTCCCTGCTGCTTGTCACAGCAGGAATACCCTCTGCTAACAAAGGTCCCACTGATGTATTTTTCATCAAGTGCTTTGCTGCAGACGTGGGCTATTATCAGCAGTAAATGTTGGCAGGGTAGGAGGTGATGGTGCTGATATCTGTAAAACTCTGGATAAGAGCTGATGAGCCCTGTCCCAAAATAATTCAGTGTTTATTAAGACCTCCATTAATCCAAGCTATTTATATTGGAATGCCTCCATTAAAAAAAAAGAAGAAATCCTAGCGTGTTGCCTTTCGCCCTCCTTCTTCACACCTAAACACCAGTGGGAGTGGGTTTGAGCCAGAGTTATCCCAGTTTGCCCCCAGAGTGGGCAGCTTCTCATCCAGCCCTGGCACCAGCACGTGCTGTGCGTGGCATTCTGCACCTGGAAAATACAGGATCCCTTCCTTTCCTCATCCCAGCCCTGGCACCAGCACGTGCTGTGCGTGGCATTCTGCTCCTGGAAAATACAGGATCCCTTTCTTTCCTCATCCCAGCCTCAGCCAGGGCTCACAGCTCCAACAGGAAATGCTTCCGTGGTGGATGAGCAGAGGATGGGACACGTAAGAAGCAATCAGACACACACAGAGCTGGAGATGTTTCCATGAACTCAGGGATGTCTTCACTCCCTCCTGGCCCTGCAGCTGCTTCCCTGCATTTCCCGAGGATGTTCTGATGGGAATTTCCCTCAGGGACCCTGTGCTGCCCTGCTGGGGGTGATGGCACTGTCACCTCCCCTCCAGTGACTCCAGTAGAGCTACTGGGAGCAATCTCCCTGCTCCCTTGTCAAGCCAATCACTTCATGATGTAAATGATGTAAATTAATTAAGCATCCAGCCCCTCTCTTGCTCCTGACAGTGTTTCCAGCAGCTTTTGCACTGACCAAAGCTCCCAGATGGGTTCCAGGGCATGGGCAGGTCCAGCTCTCCTCTGGACCCCTGTGGGATGGGCTCTCAAGTGCCCTTGATCCTTTCCCTGCCTTTGGTTTGCTCCATTCCACACAAGAACCTTCTCCTGCCCTTCCTGAGAAACCACAGCACCTTTCCTGGGGGAGAGGTGAAGGTGCCAACACACAAACCCAGGGGCTCTCACACCACCCCACACCCTGCCCAAGGGTCCCAGCTGCTGTCACTGGCAGCAGCACCAAGCTCTGCTGGGTTTCATCCCAAAGAAACACACATCCCACAGCTTAGGAGAGAACTTTCAATGAGGTATTAGCAGAGGAAGCCCAGCCAGGCCCATCCATGAACCCCACAAAGCAAGCTGACATTCCAACAGCATCTCCCAAATGCTCCTGGAGCTCCCAGTGCTGTTCCCAGCCCTGGTGCAGCATTCAGGGCTGTGGAAATGCCCATCTCTGGCTGCTGGCCCTGCCAGCACATCTGTGCTCCTGCCTTGGTTTGCCTGAGGCCACATCTGTCCCCTGGAGCTGCTCCTGCGCTGCACGGGGCCATTAGGCTGTGACTGATACCTCACTGCAGGGGAAAAAACTTCAAATAAATACAGTTACAACTCAAGAAATAACGCAGTGCAACCTGTGAAGGGAACAGCTGGGGTGCTCCACGCCTGTTGTCACTGGGGTTTTAATTTCAGAGCGTTTCCCCACCCGGACACAGATGAGTCACTGGTGAATCTGCATTTGGGATGTGAAATATGGAGCTCTCCACTGCTCCATGTGCCATTCCCCTTCCCAAACCCCCTCTAAAAGCTGCGTGACACTCAGACAACAGAGTGGGAAACGATAAGCTTTGATGGGGGAAAAAACTATGCAGGAAAAGGGCCAGAAGTGTATTAAAGTATATTAAAAAGGCAGCACGGAAAGCAGTTCAAACAGCTCCCTGTAAAGCAGCTCAGCTCTCTGGGGCTCTGTTTAACAGACAGCCTTTTATTAGAAAAAGTCGCTGAAGATGGCTGTTTAGCACTTCCAATAAAAGAGAGGTGCATGGGGATGCAGGGGTTTTTTTCTTGGGTTTGGTTTTTTTTTTCCCATTAAGATTACAGAAGGGTTTGGGGCTGAAAGAAAGGGAAAAACCTGCAGATTCCAGATTTGGTTTCTGCCCCGTTTATTAAAGCACCAAGACCNAATAAATACAGTTACAACTCAAGAAATAACGCAGTGCAACCTGTGAAGGGAACAGCTGGGGTGCTCCACGCCTGTTGTCACTGGGGTTTTAATTTCAGAGCGTTTCCCCACCCGGACACAGATGAGTCACTGGTGAATCTGCATTTGGGATGTGAAATATGGAGCTCTCCACTGCTCCATGTGCCATTCCCCTTCCCAAACCCCCTCTAAAAGCTGCGTGACACTCAGACAACAGAGTGGGAAACGATAAGCTTTGATGGGGGAAAAAAAATATGCAGGGAAAGGGCCAGAAGTGTATTAAAGTATATTAAAAAGGCAGCACGGAAAGCAGTTCAAACAGCTCCCTGTAAAGCAGCTCAGCTCTCTGGGGCTCTGTTTAACAGACAGCCTTTTATTAGAAAAAGTCGCTGAAGATGGCTGTTTAGCACTTCCAATAAAAGAGAGGTGCACAGGGATGCAGGGGGGTTTTTTTGGTTTTTGGTTTTTTTTTTTCCCATTAAGATTACAGAAGGGTTTGGGGCTGAAAGAAAAGGAAAAACCTCCAGATTCCGGATTTTGTTTCTGCCCCGTTTATTAAAGCACCAAGACCTGAACTGGTCACAGGCTGGGGGTGTTCTCTGGCTTGGAGGGTCCTACTAGTCATCCAGGTGGTTTTAGTTGAGGAATAACAACTTGGATGATGGAAATGAAGAAGGAAATGCCAAAAAAAAAAGAAAGGGTGATGAAAAGAGAGGCTCTGCAGCCAGCCCAGCATCTCCCCTGCCCCACACACCCCTCTGACACAGCTGGACACATCTGGCTGGCACAGGGGGTGAAGAACGTGACGTCTTTCATCCCAAAAACCCTCAAACCATCCCAAAATTCCTCAAACTGGAATGCAGAAGCCTCCAGCTACACCATTTTGCAGAAAAAAAAAAATTATTTTATGGAGCTCCACAGCCAGCTGAGGGCAGGAATTGCAGCGAACAAGGAAGGAACATCTTCCCTTGGGAGAGCCAGGCAGGAGCAGGGGGGTTCCTGTGCTCTCAGCAAGTGGTGGCTGATGCTCCTCATCACCCAAGAGCTGCCAGTAAAAATCCTTAAAATCCTAAAAATCCTGCTGAACCTTGGGTCTGCTCCAATTTTCTCACCGTGGCACGTTATTAACGCTCGTTATCATCAAGATCTCGGAGGGTGAGGTTGGGTTTGTTCTCCACCCAGGCTCGTGCTTCCCTCATCTCAAATCCCAGCACAGCAAAGAGAGGGGGCAAAAAAAACCGCCTGGAAAGCAGTGAGAAAAGCAGCTAAAGGATTATGGAATCACCTCGGGAAGACCACGGGATGTCCAGGCCCTGAGTAAGGCAACACCGACTTCCACCCTCAGTTCTTCATTAGAACATTAAAAAATGATGTAAAATTGCCTTTGGTGTCAGAGAAGGATGGCCAGGGAGGCCATCTGCCTTTAACCAGCTGATGTTTTCTCCACACACCCCTGTCTACAGGGCAGAGCTCAGACTTGTTGCATTATCTCAGCTCAAACATGGCAAAAATCAGGCTGGAGATTTTAATACCCATCCCACTGCCTGGCTTTGAGTATGAGGAGAACGGGAGTTGAGACACGTAAAAAATAGCACTGTTAAAAATAACATTAAAAATGCTCCTATTTGGGCCCTCAGGCCCGCAGAGAAAGATGTTTCATTATCCAAGTCTAAGAAATTAATTATGCTTTAATCTTTTTTTTTTTTTTTCACTAAAAAAAGGCAAGTCTTTTTGGCTTGCTTTGCTCTTGAAGAGGAAACCCTGAGCCAAGCTCCACTCCCTCCTTGTTCACCTCATCCAAAATCCAGCCCAGGGCTCGCTGGAGCTCACTGGGATCATCCCTTGGACCAGCACCACGAGCTCTGCATCCCTCCACGTCCCACACATGGTGCTAATTAATAAATAACATCATTAACAACCAGCACCAGGACTCCCTGTGTGCAGACAACACCCCAAAGCATCTCCTCTCCCCCTCCAAAACAGGCGAGATCCTCGTTTCAGACCAAAAAACAAAATCAACTCATTACCAGTTTTCAGGGGATCAGACAAGTTTGGCATCACATGGAGGAGTTGAGCATCACACCAGGGAGATGCAGCCCCTTCCTTTGGCATCCCCAGGTGTCAGGGGGAGCCCAGCCAGGCCCTGGGGTGGGTTCCAGAGAAGGTTCCAGAGCCGCCCTGGCCCCGGCCTGTGCCGAACCCGCCCGCCTGGCACTCCCATCTGGTTTCCATAGAAACAGGTGGATAGCACACACAGGAGCTAAATCTTATTTACTGAGTTAAAGGAAAAAAGGGCTGCAGAAGCTGTAATTTAGTCCTAGGGGTAAACACGACATTATGAGGAATGCAGAGATTTTCGTGATGGCAAAGAATGTGGGTTTTCACTGCTGGTTTTGCCTTTGACATCAATTATTTTAATAAGATTAAAATAAATCAATGCACACCTCCTTTAAAAAGTTCCACTGCCCCAATTTCCTAACAGATACTTACACCTATTTTTTTTTTTTTTAATTAAATGCTAGCGGGTTTGCAAAGATTATTTCCTCTTCCCCAACCAGAAATAATCCCACTAACAAATGAGGAAATCTACATTTAGTTACAGGTTCTACCTGGGCCATAACCATCATTTAAAGTGAGTATCATGACCTCAAGTCCAACAAGACACTCTCAAACTGCACGATCTCACATTTTTTTCCAACAGATATATTTAGACCAGACCAGAAATTCTGTAACAAATCACTTATGGACACCTGAGGGAAACGCTGCTTGTAAAACATTTAATTTTGGCTGCAACCCTTGCTCTCTGCTAAGAAGGAGGGTTCCTTGTGTGCCCTCCAAAAACACACACACACACACCCCACATCTGTCAGTGCTTTGAATATTAAGATTTATAAGGTTGGAGATATCCCTCAAATCACTCTGCCTTGCCCTGCACAAGGGCAGGGCTGGAATATGTATTATTTGGGATGAATAATACATGATGGCAGAGTAAATCCAGTCCCAGGTGAGCACGTGCTCTCCAGAAAGGAGCCAGGAAGGTTTTTGGGACCACACCGAGCTGGCTGCAGGGAGCATTTATCTCTTTGCTAATGAAGGGAGTTGCTGCTCCAGCCTGGAATAAAAAGGGCTGGAAAATCCTAATTAATGAGTGGTATTCAAACCCCAGCACGTCACTCTGTGTGACAGCCCCAGTCTCATCCCATCAGAGACCCCAGGGCTCACTCCAGCCCTGGCTGCTGGGAACCAGGCTCAGTTTAAAATAAATGAAGCTCTGGCAAACATTTCCTTACTTGGGGGGACAGCAGGGCGAAGTGCATCACGTAAGGAGAGGTCATTGAATAAAGGGGACCTGCAAAATTTGGGGAAGGATTGTGTTTAATGCCCTTCAACTGGGCTCAGCCATCCTGCAAAAGGCACCAGTTCTGGAGGACAGTGGAGGTTCTCCCCAGCCCAACCCTGTCCCCAGGATGTGCCACATTTTCCATGTCACATCACCCATCTCATCACAGAAAAGCACTGAAACAGCTTACAACCAATAACAGCCACAATGTAAAAGAATTCCTGACTCTTCTGTGTTATCTGTGGGAGATAAAACAGCAGAGATTGGAGTGAATAACAGAACCTGCCATGAAATCAAGGGTGGGGCAAACTGTATCTTCTCCCATCCACAAACAGGTGTTTATCAGGGTTTCATCACAGCTGTTTCAGTTGGAGTGTCTTATCTCTAAAATAACTGAACTTTACAAGTTAGACAAGCATATTTTTTAAAAAAAACCTAGAATAATTTTCAATTAAACATTACGTAAACTCAATATGAATAAATTTTAACAGGAAAAAAAATCTTAAACTACATTAACTTAATAAACTTAGATGCAACAGAACTTTAACAGAATGTAACATCCAGCCAGGGCAGGAATCAGAGCAGCCCCTTCTCAGCCCAGCATTTCCCTGTGCTGGACCAGCCTCACAGCCCAGGCTGGACATTCCAAATTGTTCTTTTTCAAATGACCATGGCAGTGGCTTTTCAAGGCAGCCTGACAGCAGCATCTGATGTTTTCTCATTAGCTGAGCTGGGATGACATTGCTCATGGCTCTGCCGGGGTAATAAAGGAACCAGCCAGCAAACAAAGCAAAAACTCAATATGGATGAGTGTAATATTTTTCATGATGTCTTTATCATGCACAGCTTTCCTCATGCAGCTATTCATAGACATACTTTCTCCTCTTTTTTTTTTTTTTTTCCCCCCAGGGAATGAAGCGATGGGAAATGTTCTTATTCCACACCAGAAACCCCAACGCTGATTCATCACCCCTGAAGAGTTTATAAATTAAACCCAAATACGAGCAGACTAAATCAAATACCCAGCCTGACTGGTGGAGCTGATGTGTTTCAGACACATCCTGAAGCCCCCAGGCCCTGCTGGTGACAAGTGGGGACATCCACATGGCACCGTGTCCCCTCAGGGCTGGGAGCAGGAAACGTGCTGAGCCCCTGGATGCTGGGGGAAGGAGCAGAGGAAGAGAAACGCCACTCAAACAGGAAACTTTGCAAGCAAACACAGCAGAACCACATCCTCTCCAAAGGCATCCTCTCTGTGACCCCAAACGACCCAGTGCCGAGGGGAGGGGGGAACTGGGAGCTCTGGTGGAGGGTTCCAGAAAATTTCAGCCTTTCTGAGCTGAGAGGTGCCCACTCTGTTCGACTTGAGACCTTGAAACTGGCTCCTGAGATTGAGTGGCTCAGATCTGGGGTTGTGGGTGTGTGGTTTGGATAGTGTGTGATCTCACAGGGTGGAAAACTCAGA
>VXBB01015287.1:79586-92737 GCA_013399915.1 Illadopsis cleaveri
CTTCTTCATGGGTTTGGGTGGTTTTCTGTAATTGGGTGAAAAAGGTCCACACTGCAGGCCTTGGGTGGTCATTATTGGGTGAAAAGTATAAATAATACAGGTGTCACCTCGTTATTGGGTAATTAGCACTTAAATAACCTTGGGAAGAGTTAGAAGCTCTCCATTTTATCTCTGTTCTCTAACTTGCTAATTAGTGCTCACGCCTTATGTGTCTGTAAATAGACAAGAAACAATAAACACTCAAGTCCCAACTCGAAAATCTTTCGTTTTTTCACATGTATTCATCCTGACCCTGGCAGAAGAAAAGAAGTCAGAACCATCACAGTCTGGGGGGTGAAAGCTCCAGGCTGGAAACACAAGGGAATTGCAGCATAAACTGGGACCTCCAACAAGGATCATCCTGCCCCAAAAAGAGCTGCCACGCAGGGAGGAGCAGGGAAAAACTTCCAGGTTTCCAAACTCCCAGCAGAGGGAGGGATGCATCAGCCAGCACCTCCCTCAGCCCCACAGGGAGCCCTGGATTTGGGGCTGTGCACCTTCCCTGCAGCTCTACCCTGCCCTGGTGGGCATCAGCAGCAGGACCACTGCAGTTTTCATTTATTTATTGTCAAGCAGGTGCTGCAGGATAAGCATGGAAACATCGAAATTCCCCCCCCAAAATAGCACTGGGCAGTGAATTCACTGCCAGAGCAATGTCCCCATCCCTGCCAGGGACTGTCACCATGCCAAGCAGGGTCAGATCTCCTGGGATCAATTAGGTCCAGCCAAAATGACCTGAGTTAATCACTCTGAGCAAACACCTCTGGAGCCAGCTGTGCTTCCAGGCCTGGTGTGTGCAAAACCTCCTGGACACAAAGGTGAAGCCGCTGTCAGACAGCAAAAGCTCTGATGCAAAGCTTTTTTTTCCGGTGCCAAGTTACCTGCCAGGCTCAAAAAGTCACTGCCACCCTCTTCTGTCCCCCTGTCACCTCCTGACAACTCCACTCCAACTGCTTTGATATTAATTAAGTGCAAATCTTTCACAAAGTCCTTCAACCCACGAGGCAAATCCCACCATCAGAAGGCACCTGGACACTTCAGGACACCTGGCTGGATGCAGAAAAGGCTCTTTTCATTTTCAAACATCCATTTCTGCTGCTGCAAGGCTGAGCTTGCCTGCAAAGTAACCCAGAGGCTGCAATCCCCAGCCCTGCTCACAGCAACCAGACTCTCACTTCGCTACTGCCATTTGATTTTAATTTGGGGATTTTGATTCTGGGACCATTTTTTGGTCCCAATCATGGCACAGCTGGATTGTCTCCAAAATATCCATGCAGGAAAATCATGGCTTTTTTTTTTTTCAAGCAACTGGTTGGGTTTTGGTACCTCCACCAGGGGTTTTGAGTTTAATAAAGGAGAAAAGGAAAAGAAATGGTTCCTCTGTGGCTGTGCTGGTGGTGAGTAAGCAAAAACCATTGATTAAAAATGAGCAATGAGAAGAGGAAGAGCCTCTGCACTCCATAAACAGCTCGGGATGCAGTGGTTTATACTGTACAGAAATGTGACACAGAAAAATAAATGAGCTCTTCTTGGACCCTGGCCTGAGCCAAAGGGCTGCAGGAAGGGACCCTCTGAACTAAACAGGAATGATAACAACGAGAAGAATGGAAAAGAAGATTTTACCTGGCTCAGGACGAGTCAGGCTCTGCTGGACATTCCCAGCCTGGCTCCCAGAGCTGCTGCCTCTGCTCTGGCTCCAGCTGGGACACCCCAGGCACCAGTGAGACACTGGCAGCTGTGAGAAATTCCACCCTGGGAGGGTGGGGAGGCCCTGGCACAGGATGCCCAGAGAAGCTGTGGCTGCTCCATCCCTGGAAGTGTCCAAGGCCAGGCTGGGCAGAGCTGGGAGCAGCCTGGGACAGTGGAAGGTGTGCAGGAGGGGTTGGAACTGGATGAGCTTTAAGATCCCCTCCAACCCAAACTGTTCAGTGACCCTGTTCAACACGAGGACCCTGCACACCTTTGGCACTGATATCCCACCAGTCACAGAATCACAGAATTTCTAGGTTGGAAGAGACCTCCAAGATCATCGAGTCCAACCCAGCTCCAACACCTCAACTAGATTACGGCACCAAATGCCACATCCAGTCTTTTTTTAAACACATCCAGGGATGGTGACTCCACCACCTCCCTGGGCAAACCATTCCAGTACTTTACCACTCTTTCTGTGAAAAACTTTTTCCTAATATCCAGCCTATATTTCCCCTGACGCAGCTTGAGGCTGTGTCCTCTTGTTCTGTCCGATGCTGCCTGGAGAAAGAGACCAACCCCACCTGAGTACAGCCACCCTGCAGGGAATTATAGAGAGTGATAAGGTCACCTCTGAGTCTCCTTTTCTCCAGGCTAAACAACCCCAGCTCCCTCAGTCGTTCTTCATACGGCTTGTGCTCCAAGCCTCTCACCAGCTTCGTTGCCCTCCTCTGGACTCGCTCAAGCATCTCAACATCCTTCCTAAACTGAGGGGCCCAGAACTGGACACAGCACTCAAAGTGTGGCCTGACCAGGGCCGAGTACAGGGGAATAATGACCTCCCTGCTCCTGCTGGTCCTTACAGCCATCACCAAAACCCCACAAAAACTGCAGCCAATGCCATTTTCCACATGGAAATGGCCTTTTCCAAAAGCACCTGAGCCATGTGGCCAAGAGGAGAAGCAGCAGGGTGATGCTGCCTGGGCTGTGCTCTGCACGTGTCGTGCCACAAGCCCCAGAGCAGGGAGGAAGCCAAGCCATGCCTGGAGCAGCCAAGAAAAACTGAGCTGTATTTGTATCCAAAGCACTGAACAGCAGGTAGAAAAGCAGAGATCCAACACAGCTCTGTGCAGAGGGGAAACGGGGGTTATCCACGGCCAGATCTTGAAGGAATATTTGTATTATCTACCATAATATCCTAAATATATATTCATATATCCTAAATATATATTTAAGGAATATATTCAGTGCTGTGGGGTTTGCAGTCAGAGGTCCATGGCTTCAGAGCAGGCAGGTCTGTGCACACATGCTAGGCAAAAAGGGAAATAAAAGCTGAAAATCACACTCAGCCTGATAAAGATATTTTCTCCTGCGCCCTCACCCAGATTCCCACTGGGAGTTTAATTTATTTAATTAATTTATTGCATCATCAGGTCTGTGGGGGAACCAGGGAGTCACAGAGGTTGGGGAGCATCTGCTTTGGGCAATTGAACCTTCCCCATCACCCCGAGCCCAGCAGCACAGCCAGGATCCCAGGGGTGTTATTGTTGGAGAAGGCAGGAAAAATCTCCAAGGGAAAGGGAGGATGGAAAAGAGTTTTAACTCCTCAGAGTGGGAAAAAGAAATGTGGAAAAAAAATAAGAGTTGAGGATCCAGGGCAGAGCTGAGCTCCCTCCCCAGCAGAATGTGCACAAACACATCCTGTGGCCGGGGCTTTTCATCTGCTGCCAGGGAGATAAAGGGAATTCCTGCCGGAGCAGCGGCTGGTGCGAGGCTGTGCTGGCACCAGGACAGCAGGAAAAGAGCCACAGGAGCCACCCTGCACAGCCAGGGCTGCTGCCACCAGCCCTGGGGACACAGCTCTGGGGACAGCCTCAAACCATCCCTCCTTTAGGTGGGCCGTGGGGAAAAGCCACCGGGATCTGAGCCCTGCCTGGAGTTCCTGGGGGAATGAGGGAAGGAAAATACAGGGAACAGCCAGGGCTGAATGCAGGGGATCCATCCAAGGGACACAGCAGGGACTGGAGCTGTTGGCTCCTCAATGTGGAGACTCCAACTTTTGGGATGGATCCATCCCCAAACTCCCCATGGATGGAGGGTGGGGTAGGTTTGGGAAGGGTCAGGCTCTGCTCCTGCACCAGCACCAACCCCTGAGGGCTCATCCCAAGGGAATCACACCCCACAGAGCTCCCTGCACAGCCTGGCTGCTCATCCCAGCACCAGGAACAGCTGGAAGATTATGGGATTTCTGTCTGGAAACAGCAACTGATGGAGGCAGGCCTGGGGGGAGTGAGTGGGGAACAAAGTGAGGACAAAGCAGACAGACAGGGGTGGGAAAAGGCTGGAGAGGCTGGGGGTGTTTAAGCCTAGGAAGGTTCTCTCCAGGATTTACCCCAAAGCAGCTAATCTGCACTAACAGGAGTAAAACAAAGAGTTGATGTCACCAGCTCCATCTGCTTCAAATTTGCTCTAAGCTTTAAATCTCCCTAATTAAAATTAAAAAAAAATTTAAAAAGAGAGATAAATAAAACCCCACCAACATTTGCTAAAGGAACCCAGAGCGAAGCAAACATCCCCACACATACAAAAAAATTGCCTTTCTTTCCAACCAGCTCAAAATATGGGCACTGGGAGGCTCAAAAGAGTTCCCAAAGGTTATTAAAAGCAGCAGGGTGGGATGGCACAGGAAGGTGACAACCTGCTGGTTGGGGAGGTGACCCACCCAGCCCTGGGTGCCACAGCAGAGAGCAGGCCCAGCACAGCCCCAGCTGTTCTGGTGGCTGAGGCTCTGTGCTGCTGGTGGCCTTCCCGTGGCTGTGCACATGGAAAACCCGATGAGGCTGACATCACAGCACGCTGTCACCTCCTGTGGCCTTTGGTGTCAGGGCAGAAATGGGTTTTTTTCCAGTTGAACTCTTGAGCAGGAACGAGACTCGCTGGCAGTAAGGTCATTGTCTGCCACAGCACTGCAGCCAGGGCTGTCAAAAAAACCTGGCTTTTCTGGAAAGCTCATCCAGGAAAAGCTTTTGGGGCACGTGGGATTCCTCCAGGAAGGAGAATCAGCCCAGCAGCACCTGGCAGAGGCCCAGGGAGCACCTGGTGAGGAGCCACCGTGGTGTCTGCCCACAGAGTTTGCTCCAATTTCATCAAACCAGTCTTGGGAGACACCAGCTCCAAGGTGGATTTCCTCACTCCCCTCCAGCCCTCCTGCCCCTCCCCTGCATCAGCTGCTCACACACTGTGAACTCTCCCAGTGCTGAGACTGCAAACCCAAACAACCCCAAACTGGCCAAGCCACCAGTGGTTTCACAGCCTGAGGCAAGGCCTCGTGGAGATCTGCTGGCTCAGAACTGCTGAAGCACCAATATTCTCCAAAAAACTCCACCCTGGGTTTCTTTCCTTAAATCACAAACAATTCCAGGCCCTTATCTTCCTAAAAATTTAGAGCTATACAATTTTAAAATTGATTTATTAGGGATACACCTGTATTTCAGCCACTGGTTCTTCTGCCCAGATGAAAACCCCTTTTCCCAAGTTTATCTTCCTAAAAATTTAGAGCGATACAATTTTAAAATTGATTTATTAGGGATACACCTGTATTTCAGCCACTGGTTCTTCTGCCCAGGTGAAAGCCCCTTTTCCCAAGTTTATGCCACAAAACCTTTGGGCATCAGCAATATTGGGATACAGGGCTGCTGCTTCACTGTTTTAATATCCCAACTCACACAGCTCCTTGGGATCTGATTTATAACTATAGCAGAAAACCTTATTGGAATCAAAACTAATTTGTAGACTCAAGAGGGGGGAAAAAAAAAAGAAAAAAAATTGACGTTTTTCTAGATCGCACACCGTCGCTGTAAATCAATTTCCATTTTGTGCCCCTGGTGCAAGCTGCTTCCAGCCTGGGTGAATAAATGCCAGGAGTAATGAGCTTGGAAACAACCAGCAACAAAGAAATGACAGTCACTGAAAAATCCTTCTCCTGCCAGGAAACCCCAAGTGCAGATTAAAGCAATTACCAAAACCCAAGTGACGAGGCAGAGAATTTGAACAAGGAGCTGATTTTTCTGTCTCTTTTTTTGTCTGTTTTACCTTCCTCCTCCAAGCAAAGCCACGGAGGATGCTCAGTCCTCTCCTCCTCAGCAAATGAGCTCACCATTGTTGGAGGGGGATGAACTGAGCAGCAATTTGGGGTGTGGGTAATGAGTGCCACAGTGATTTGAGGCAGGGAAAGCTCTTGGAAAGCAGGAGAGGGTTGAGCAGGGAAGGGTTGGGCACAGAAAGGAACAGAAACTGCAAAGAGACACCCCTAACGCAGCCACCACTCACAATCACGCCACAAACTGCAATTTTCTGCAGGGTATCTCTTCCCTCTGGTTGTTTCTGCAGGGTATCTCTTCCCTCTGGTTGTTTCTGCCCCGTGTTGGTGCAGTTTGAAGATTCCCCTCATCGAGGGTGCCTCATCTCCCTCAAGGTTTGGGGCTTTGAGGGGTGGAAAATGTCATTTCACAGCCAAATCCAGCTGGGGAAACACCACAGGGGGACACGAAATGCAGCACAGCCTCCTCCTCACGCAGCAGGACTGGAAATGTAACAACAAATCTCCTTTTTTTCCAATACAAAAAGGATGAACAGCGGATAAGAAGTTTTGTAGTGCTCTGTATCAACGGCAGCACAGCCAGCTGAGAGACACAACTTGCACACCTCACCCAAAAACCCTGAAAATCATCCAAGTGTGACCTCCTGTGTGCAGGCAGCCCTTGCAAAGGCCTGGCTGTCACCAAGAAGATGCTCTCAATGCCATCTGCTCTTCTGTGGAAGCCCCAGCTCCAGGGGCAGAGACAAAACTCTTTATTTATCAAACCTGTGCTCCTCAAAGCACCTCCTGCTGCTTGGGTTGCTCCTGGTTGTGCCAAGCCCCTGGCACTGCCTCCTTCACGGAGATTTCTGCCCAAAAAGAGCTTTGGGATACTCCAGGATTAAAATGGAGAGAAGCAAAATCATCCACTTTTACCATTACCAAAGATTAAAAGACAAGCACAAAGTCTGGCTGATAGCAATCAGCTCAGGAACCATCAAACATCATTTCCCTCAAAGAAAACACTGGGATAATAACTGAATAAATTCACAAGGAGGTGAAATCCTGGATGAAAGCAGTGCCCAGGTGAGACTTCACACACATGCCCTCCACCCACAGCCACTTCCAGAGGCACACATCCCACGTGGGGATTATTTGGGGTTATTTCTGTCAGGTTTCCAAAGAATTTGGCAGCTGCAGCCAAGGATCCCAACAGCCCCTGATGAGGAGTGATCCTCTGGCCACTGGAATCGCTTGATGTATGGAAGTAATTTGAATTTCTGTATCAGAAATGCAAATTCAGCCCCGGGGCCATTCTCCTGGATGTGGCTGCTGGCACACACGTGCTGCAGAGGTGAGTTGTATGGAAAAGAAGAGTGAAACTAATTACTGGTCCTGGCGCTCTGAAGCTTTTGTTACAGTTCAGAAGGGAAAGAAACAAAAGACTGGTGTGAAAACCCACCAGGGTGACTCGGGTTTTTTTGTCTTCCATTGAGAAAAGCCTGGCTGAGACAGATCTCCTGCATTCAGGGGAGTGAAAGGCAGTGCCAGGGCCCATCTGTCCTTGTCTGGCTGTGTCCGTGGAGGGGGAATGCTGGGGGTGGGTGCCAGGGCAGGACTCTCCAAAGCACCCAGTGATTCCTCACACTGCAGCTCCCTCCAGGGCTGGGTGCCCCGGGGTTTATAAAATGTGTAAAGAATTTGGAGAATTTCTGGGAATGAGCCAGGTTTTTTAAAAGAAGGTGGTAAAGTTACCACCAGCACTCGTCCCTGCCTCCCTGCTCTCTGCTCCAGCACACCCAGGAGCCACCCCTGATTACTCCATGCTCTGAAAAATCAACGTTTTTAGCAACAGAAGAAGGGTAAAACACCCAGAGCTGATGTAAAACCCCAGAGAGCCTCCCAGCAGAGAAAGCAAATGGAGCAGAGCATGAGCATCACCTCAGGATGCAGGGCAACAGCAGCATGCTGTGTTTTCCCAGAGCATGAACTGCATCCCTGCCTCTGGATCCATCAGCTCCCACTGAAAGTGATGGGGATGGAGCACCCTGAGCTCACCCTGCCCACGGAGACACTCCTGGAAAAGCACCACCAGCACCCAAATTCACAGCTGTGGGAACAAAGCTGAGCTGTAAAAAAAGGAATCATTTTAGTGGTAAAAGCTCAGGAGGGGTGATTCAAGAGAGGTGGTTCCCTGTTTCCCAAGAACTTCAGCTTGGCTTCAAAAGGACCATCACCAGAGGCACCACAGCCACATCACCTCCCCACCAAAGCCCTGGCACGAGGTGATAGCAATATTTGTGTGTCCTGCTCACAGAGGGACCAGGAGAATGGAAACTCCATGTGGCTGCTTGACAAACTCCAGCTGGCTGCAAGGGGAAGCTGGAGAACAATGATAGCAGCTCCTGACACCATTTTTTTTCTGCAGGAAAAAGCCTTTGCCAGCCTGGGAGGAAGGAGCAGATGGCCTCGAGCCCAGGGCAGGCACCCACACACCCCTGGCCACGTGGCTGCTGCACAGCAACAGCCCCAGCTTTGGCACAGACCATCCAGCACTGGTTTAAAGCTCTGCAAACACTGACAGGAGTGGGGAGACCTTCACATTCCCAGCCCCAGGGCCAGGCAGGAGTCAGGGATGCAGAGATTTTCCATCCTGGGTGATTCTGTGAGTGGCAGGGAAGGGTTGGGAGCTCCAGCTGTGCTGTGACCTGAACTCCTGGAGTTCCACTGGGTCTCCAGCTCGAGCAGGAACATTCCTGTGGCAGGAGAAGAGGCAGCAGCATCCCTGTGAACCCCAAACACAGGGATGAGGGGTGTTTGGTACCCAGCTCCCATCGCCTGTGCACTGATGGATGGACAGACAGGCTCCTGGAAGGGATTTATTCCCAGAAAAACCTATGGAAAGCCCATGTGTGGAGCACAGCACGAGGAGGAAAACCGCTGTGCAAGAGGGAAAGGAAGTGGAGAGGGAAAGGAAAGTGTCTTTCACCCTCCTGAACAGAACAAAAGCCTCAAATCATTCAAACCAAGCCACAGAGTCCAGTCTGTGACCAGAGCCAGGGTGAGCCCTGCTCAGGAGGTGACAGAAGCAGCTTGGTCTGGACTCTGCAAACACCCTGGAGTGTTCCTGTGCTTCCCTCATGGCATCAAAGTGCAGCCCCTTCCCTCCTGCCTGAGCCCCCACATCTGCCCTCTGAGCTGCATCACCACCTTCTCTCCAGTCTATTAAATAAATATAAATAATAACTATTAAATAAATAAATAAACATCAGTATTTCTTTTTATGTAATTTAAAACATATTTTTTTAATTAAAAGCTTCTGTGCCCAACACTTGCTTGTTTGACTGAAGGAGAAACCCACTCCGTGCAGAGGCTGGCAGAAGTGCAAGGGAAGCATTTTCCTGTGATTGACGAGATAAAGCCTCCCCGTGATTGACAGGACAAAAGACTTTTGTTTTCGGTTGATAGGCAATGCAGTCATTTTCTTTAAACAGCATCTTCTCTCCCCAGGTCCTTCTGGAATAGGCACAAACCCCAGGCTGAGCCCCACACTGAGCTGTATTGATCCCCTGCCCTGGGGAGGAGGCTGAAAGCCAATGACTACCACGTTTTCCATGGTCCAGAGTCTGAAAAACCCAAGAAAATCAAATATTTGAGAGCCAGCAGCATTCCTGTAACAGACACAATCCCTGTGCAAACAGAACATCTCACCCCATCACCCTCTGGGCCGGCAGAGCCTTTTCTGAAAGCAAATCCCATCCATCCCTGCCTGTTTGGCTCTTTTTCCTGCCCTCATCAGCCCCCTTGTCCAGCAAAAACAAAAATCAATTAATACCACGTGTGTTATGGTGCCAAATTCACGTTGGTGGATGTGCTGCACATCCCAAACCCCACAAACTCCAGAAGCCCTAACCCTGCAAACCCTTGAGGCCCTGTGGAGCAAGAAACTCATGCCAAGGTTTAACTCTTGCCCTCAGGAATAACCTTTACAGCTGTCATGTCACAGGAGTGTCAGAAAGTGGGTGTCACCCCCTCCATGTGCCCTTCAGGGCTGAGGAAAGGTGGGTGTCACCTCGTTTATGTGACCTTCTCTGACATCCCAGTGGTACCTGCTGGCTGAATTTTTCATTTTGGGAGCAACCAGTGGGAAGGAAGGGGAGCAGGACATGAACAAGGTTTGCTCCTGCTGTATCTCTGTCCAGCTCCCAGAATAAAAAAACTCACCAGATTAAATATCATTTTAAATGAAGACAAAACACGCTGTGAAAAAAAAAAATCTCAAATAATTTGCTTTTAAAACAAAATTATTAGCTGCATTTCAGTCAAAATTAGGAGGTTTTTTAAATGAAGAGTTTGTCTGGAGAATTAAATAAGATGAGAAATCCCCTTGCCCTGCTGTAACCCCAGCAGGGAAAATGCTTTGCTGTGTTGTGAGTGCAAGAGGAACAGATCCTGGCACAGCTAACCCACATATCCATGGGTTTTATCAGCATTTAGGAATAACACACCAAGTCATTTACCCCAGAGAAATTCCACCACGTTCCCCTGAAAGGATAAATCTGAGTGAGGACACGGCACAAACAAACCCAAACTGTCAGAAACCAAACCTGACCGGTACAACAAACAAACAAAAAAACAAACAAAAAAAGTGCAGGTTTATCACCAAAATCACAGGATTAAAAACTCATTTTCCTGTGTCAGCACAGAGAAAAGAGCAGCAAAAACCCTGAGTGAGCCAGAGGCAGGAACTGCACCGGCAGCTCTCTGTGATCTGAAAATCACAGCCTTCTCCTGAAAAAAAACCCAAAAAATTAAAAAAATAATAATAACGATGATAATCCATAACCAAAGGAACAGAAACGTTGTTCTTTGCCTGTGAATAATGACTCGGGACAGGGGGAAAAGAGACACCCACGCCTGGTTAATGGCACAGCTCAGCATCTGCGATCTGCCTCCCCGAGATGTTCATGCATATTTCAAAAGGCCAAGAGCTCCATTACTCCTCACTTCTCATAATATCACAAGATTAGAGTCCATCAGGGAGAGAAAGGCAAAGAAAGCATCGCAGGGAGGGGGAAATGTCACTCTGTGATTTAACCCCTGGCTCTCTGCGAAGAGCTTTTTGTGCCAGGTGGGGATGGGGTGTCCGGTTTGGCGTGGGTGAGGAGAAGGGATCTGAGCAGGCACGGGGCTCAGGCTCTCTGTGAGGCCAGCAGGGATTGCCTCACTGCTCTCCCTGCAGAACCGGCCTGGAGAAGTGTTAATTATGAACCAGAGCTCCCTCCAACAGTGAGGAAAAGCCACCCTGGCTCTTTCTGCTGGTTTGGGTCTGCCCTGGCAGTAGAGATGGAGAGATGGCACTTTGGGGTTTTTTTTCCCTTTTTGCTTTTGCTTTTAACCAAATTATTTGAGCAGTTCTGCCTCTTTTTTTATTTTAAAAAAAAAATAAAAGAGCAAAGGGGAAAAAAAATTGACTTTTCAGTTAATTTGTGACTCAGAAGGGCAGGCACTGAGTTTCAGTCAGTTCCCCTGTGGGGGCAGAGCTGTAATAATGGCTTTGTGCTCACAGTTACCCTCCAGGAGGGCTCGACTTCCCTCTCTGACCCCCAGCCCAGAGCCAGCCAAGGCCAGCACAAATCCCATACTCAGACTTTGATCCCACCAGGAGCATTTTATCACGGTCCCAGAGCGCTCCAGGTCAGCTCCTGGGGGATGGAGCAACCTCCTGGAGATGTCACAGAGCAGGATGGGCCTCGAGGATCCCTCTGGAATGGAGTCCAGTCCTTGGAAGTGGCTGTGGGGCAGGAGGGACCTGCTGGGCACTGGGAATGTAAACCAGCAGTGCCAAAAATCCCTCCTGAGCAGCAGCACACAGATTGCTGCCCACCTCAGCTCTATTTTATATATTATTCACACTATTTAATACAGCACTCATTGTATTTTCTTCCTGCCCACACTGTCACCATCCACTTGTGTAAAAACCTGGGTGTCCACTTCTGTTTGCACAATTAAAAATATGGGGAGGGGAAATCTGAAATTACCCAAAATCCCTCCTGAGCAGCAGCAGCACCACAGGCTGCCCACCTCAGCTCTATTTCATGTATTATTCACACTATTTTATACAGAACTCATTGTATTATCTTCTTCCTGTCCATGCTGTCACCATCCACTCGTGTAAAAACCTGGGTGTTCACTTCTGTTTGCACAATTAAAAATATGGCGAGGGGAAATCTGAAATTACCCAAAATCCCTCCTGACCAGCAGCAACACCACAGATTCTGCCCACCTCAGCTCCTGACACTGTTTTATACACAATTCATTGTATTATTTTCTTGCTGCCCACGCTGTCACCATTTACTCATGTAAAAACCTGGTGTTTATTCTGTTTGCACAATTAAAAATATGTGGGGGAAAATCTGAAATTACTGAATTAAGGTCACCAACCCAGCCAAGGTGGGAGAACAGAACCCCAAAGCCTCATGATTTGCATCTAATGAGAAATTAATGAAGGAAAAGCTCTGATCCTGCTGCCCTGGCCCCATCCTCCCCACTGCAAACCACCAGCTTTTTCCCAAGTTTTCACCCCTCATCTCTCCCCAGCCCTCAGCTCCATATCCTTGATTACCAACTCATTTATGCAAGAACCAAAAAAATCTCACAGCACAGAGACTAAAACATTAAAGCAATAAATATCTGGGTGTTTACATAAATCATCACATAAATACTTTGGCCGTAAATTGAATTGATTTTTTCCCCTCACTCTGTGCCTCGCTTAGGCAATATTGATGGGGTGATGGTTTTGTGCATTACAGGAATATTTTTTTCCCTCTTACAAGGAAATGGATGAAGGAAGTCAGCCCCAGCCCCACACCATGAATTCAGAGTTCTTCCAAAGGCTGAAACAGGGTCATGGAATCATGGAATGGTTTGGCTTGGAAGGGATCTTAGAGCCCATCTCATTCCAATCCCCTGGGCAGGGACAATTTCTGGTGTTCCAGGTCACTCCAAGGCCACTGCTCAGGGCTCAGGTGATGCAAAGGACTCACAGATAACCAGTTCCAAAGTCACCAGCTGCAGTTTGTGCTGGAAATCTTGTGCATAAGCCTCGTTTTTGGGGATTTCTGGGAGATGGGTGGATAAAAAAGACAAGGCTTGAGGCCTGTGATGGTGAAAACCAGGAAAATCAAGGGCACTGTCCTGCAGGTTGGGGAGATCCTCCATGGAGCTTCATCCTTCCACCAGGTGACAAAGGCAGCACTGCCAAGGAGTTCACCACACCCAAATTCAGGCCAAAAAACACGAATTAAGGCCAAGCATAACCCCAGCTCCAGAGGGGTAGGCCCAG
>VXBB01015287.1:106012-126245 GCA_013399915.1 Illadopsis cleaveri
AAAGCTTTTTTCAAACAGAGCAAGGACTTCAAAAGGAATTCAGGATGACTAAATCCACAGTCAGGAGGGCAGAGAGGAGCAGGAGGCTAATAAATGGCACGCTCCACAGGTTTATGAATATTTGAACTATATTTCTTAAAAAAAAATTGTACATTACTGCAAGTTATTTAAAATGAGTAACTCCTTTTAATGAACCTGGCTACCATCACGCTGACTAATAGAGTAATAAAGAGTTTAATCCATATTTATGTACATTTTATGTCATTACAGTTGGTGCCAATAAATTAGCAAGCCCAATAAGAGTTTGATTTTATACCATCACTGCTACTAAATGTGTAACAACACACGCTACATGAGCACCAGCTTTTTATTTTATTTCTTTTTTAAGAGCCAGGCTGCACTAACAGAGACTGGGCACAGCAACCCTGCAGAATCAGACCTCAGTCAGGGATGTGGCAATAATAACTGGGGTTTTACTCCTGCATCCTGCAAACATTTCTGCAGATGCCACTGGTGATTATAGAGAGCTCTGAGCCACTTTAAAGGGATCAAACATTCAAAAATAATTAATAGAACTACATTTTTTGAAGGGGCATGGGGAGGAATACAGGCACCAGCATCTCAGGTCACTTCTGTAAACCTCTGTTATAAAACACAGCACAACCCCCGCCACGGCAGGACTGCTTAAACACTGGCCGTGGGGGAAAAAAGGGCTGGCTGTGACAATTTCAGCTGGCCATGAGCAACTGGAATGGCCTTTGGGCTCCCCTGGGGAGCTGGGAGACCCTGCAGGTCACAGGGAATGTGATGCATCCATTTGGCAGGAACCCATGCGTGCCCATTCCCCCACATCCCACAGAAATCCCACATTCCCAGCCTCACGGGGGTTTGGCTGGAGAAGGCCATACAATTCATGATCCCATTTCACCAGCTGTCACCCTGCTGACAGCAGAAAGTACCTTCCTAAGCTTAAAACTCAAGGAAGAAGCAAAACCAGGAGTAAAGCTGGAGTTGAGGAGCTCCCAGGCAGGGTTGGAAGGGGCTCCACTGCTCCCACGGCAGCTCCTCCTTGCAGCAGCCCTGGCTCAGGAGCCAAAAGGAGTGCTGGAACCGTGGAAACCTCTCTCAGAGTAACAGCTGGGCAAGGCAAGACTGGGCGAGCTGATTTTTTCATCCTCTTTTAAAGCACCAGTGGTTTTCTAACACAAAAACCCTGAAGATTTCAAAGCCCTTTACGCAGAGGTTGGCACCAAGTCCCCGCCTTTCTCCTCAGTAATTACACTCCAGCAACCCCAAAAGCTGCTGGTAATTGCTGTCCCAGTGGATTTTTGGTTTGGAGGGGAGGAACAACTCTCCCAGTGGCATCCAGAGAGGAAACACCCAACATCACTCCACCAAAACCCCTCCGCAGTTAAACTCTGGGCTGTGACTATGATCCGTCAGAAACGCCTCCTACATGGTGTAAGTATCTTGTAACCAAAAAAATACCATTGATCTGAGCAGTGAATAGCCCCAGGAAGAATTTTTTGTGTGTGAAGTCTGTGTTTGGCCAGTGGGGACGTGGATTAGAGGCTCCTTTTGCTCTTGCTGTGACTCAAAACGGAAAAGGAGCTCTGGTCAACAGCAGATTTTTCCCTGTTTATTTGCTTTGCCACTGTTGAACACAGATCTGAGGATAATGTGGGAATGAAAGGTGGTGAAGACAATGGGAATGTTTTGACAGGCTTCCAGAGGGATTTAGGGTGGTGCAGAGCTGGACAGCTGATACCTCCAGCAAGCTGATAAAAAAAAAAAAAAATTAGGTTTTTGTACAGAGAGTCTTGTGGTTCCCACATTTTCTATGGTTGGTTGAGGATGACGACACACATGAAAACAAGCATGATGCAGGCTGTAAAACACATTTGGATCTCTTGGAAGTTTATGACACATTTCTTTCCCAAGCCTCCTAAAAAACCAGATTGCCCTGAGGAGAGAGGGAGTGGCAAATCACCTCCCCACCTCACAGAGCTGAATGCACCCCCAAAAAGTGAACAAGGGGAGGGAAGAGCTGCTCCCTCAGCAGACCAGGAAGGAAAGCAAACTGTGCTCATCAGCTGACGTGTTCCAGCAGTGTTTAACACCAGGGCCTATTAACAAGCATCAGAGGCAATCTGAAACTGCACAAAGCAAGAGACAATGTGACGATAAAGCAGCATTTTAATTAGCAGCAGTTCCTTCCCCAGCCCAAAAGGTTCCTTCTGTGCATTCATATTCCCAGAACAACAACCGCCTTCTTGTATTCCATAAATCAAAAAAAAAAACAACCAAACCTCATAAAACAAGGCACTGCAATTGCACGTTCCACATAATGGTCCAGAAATAAATTAGGCAATAAATATCAAATAATATATCCCCATCAGCAGTGAAAATCTACTCCTTGGATAATCAGAAGGGAAGATGCCTTCCAGCAGCTTATGTCAGGCAGCTCGAAACAGGTAAAACAACACAGAGAGCTCTAATAAATCTTTTATCACCTTTTCTGCTGAAGAATATAGCAATTGTCCTGGGTAATGGCTTCCCTGAGCCCTGTGTCCATCAGCCCTGATGCAGCTGCTGTCAAAGCCAGGGGATCAGAACAAGAGCCACTCGTCAAAGCCAGGCGGAGTTTTCCTTGTTTGGTTTTTGATGCCAGCCATCACTTACAGCAACACATTTCTGAGAAGCTCAGGGCACTCACCTCACCCTGCCAGGAAACTCCCTGACCCCACAGACACTCCCCGGCCACGTGACAAAAATTCAGTGGTGATTTCAGCAAAGCTGTTTTGCCCTGCAGAGGTGGCAGCAGATAGGGAAGGACTGAACGAGGTGTGGACCTCACACAAGGTTTGGTTCCTCTCAAAAAACACATGGGTCACATCCCTCAGAGACTGATCCCAGAGAGTTTTTGATCTAAAGCAGAAAACTCGAAGGCTTGGTCTCCCTTCACTCAGGACACAGCAGAATCAACCCCCAAATACACTCAAACAACCCCTAAATCCGCTGAGGGCTCAGCAGAATCCTAAATACACCACAAGTACAGGGGAACTGGTGCCCAGTTCTCAGAGGCTGCTCAGAAAACCACAAAAACCTTTATATTTCCATCCCAAACCTGGAGCACAAACCCAGGGAACAACCCCAGTTGTTCATTGCCTCCCAGGAGCTCAGGAGTAACTCTTACCTTGCCGAAATCCCGCACGTCAAAGAGGTCAAAGGGGTCGAAGAGGTCGCTGTTCCTTAACCCAAATTTGTCGTGGCACACTTTTAGGAAGGTCCTGATGTTCTTCAAACACAGAAACTGGGGGAGAAAAAGGAGAAAAGGGTGAGGAAAAGTGAGCAAGACACACACAAATTATAACTTGAGATAGTAAATATCCCAATTATTATTATCTCAAATTATAACTTGAGATAGTAAAATAGTTAAATGCAAGAAGAGTGGAGCAGTGACTGAGAAACTCTCGCTGCAAAGGCAGGCAGGAGTTTATTTGTTGTTTCTGAGGGTGTCAGGCTGCTGTGTTCTCAGCTGCACACCAGGAACACAACGCCCCTTTGAAAAACAAGTTTCTCCCAAGGTAACGTCGCAGAAGGGCTGCAAAACCCAAGCCAGGACGTTTCCCTTTCAAGGCCGAAGGCAAATATAAATTACAGCTGATGTTGCACAGAAGGCCAGTGTTGAACATTTTAACCATTTCCAGCACGACCCCATTTAGTTCCCTACAGAAGGGACACGTGTTACAGCAACAGGACAAGGAGGAATGGATTTCAACTGGCAGAGGGCAGGGATAAATCGGATATTGGGAAGGAATTCTTCCCTGTGAGGGGGGGGAGGCCCTGCCCAGAGAAGCTGTGGCTGCCCCTGGATCCCTGGAAATGTCCAAGGCCAGGTTGGACAGGGCTTGGAACAACCTGGGATAGAGGAAAGTGTCCTAACCCAGGGATCAAACTACAATCTGATCTACAACATCCCTTCCAACCCAAACCCTTGGTTATCCAGCAAGGCTGACTGGCAGAGCAATATCAAGTTTCCCTTTAAAAAAAAAATCCTGTCTTTGGCTATAGCAATAAAAGGTTGTTTATCCACAATCCTCAGGGATTCTGAAGCCTGAGGACTCCAGAGGGTCTTGCCCCTGGCAGCACAGGGGCTAAAGAAGAGAAAAACAAAAATCTGTTCATTTTTGCAGCAGCATCACCTCGATCCTGCATCTCCTAAGCCAGGCAATGAACTTCCCTTCCTTCTGCATCCTCCTGCAAAATACCTTCAATCGCTGTATCTTTAGGCAACTCTTCACTCTTTTTTCAGCCAATTCCTTCTTACAAATACCTAACAAACGTGTCAGAATCCTTAAGGAAATCAACTCGTTCAGGGGGTGAATCACCCCCATGTGACCGGCAGGCAGAGGAGCCAAGCTGCCTTCGGGTGGATTTCCTCAGCCTGCTTCTGTCACAAGGCACAATCCCGGCTCCCCGAGCTGCCATCAGGCACACACCACGTAAAAAACTTCACCCGGGGTTCAAAGAGAAAGAAAATAGCTTAATTTTCTTCTAATTAAGAGAATCAAAGCGGAGTCTTTGGGGCTGTGGTATCTCCGCAGACGCGGCGCGGCTCGTTAGCGCTGCTCTGGGGATCAGACACGAGGTTTTCCAGCCCTGGATTAGCAAAACCACCTCATTAATAACAGTTTTGATTCACCTACATAAAGCAAGAAATGACCTTTCGCCCTTCTCCCCCACGCCAGGGGTGAGAGCAGAGCTCTCCCAGCGCGGGAGGTGGCACAGGACAGTCCCATGGCATCAGAGCCCTCTCATTAGAAAAGCACGTGCCAGAGGTAGACATTGAACACAAGTCTGGTTTTCTAGGGCATTCCTCTGTCTCATATAAACACTGCAGTAAATATAAGTGTCTAGACTGGGAGGTTTTTGTTTGGGTTTTTTTGGGAATAGCTTTACAGGCTCTCTTGCTGACACAGGTTATTTCATAACTTTGTCTCCTGGGTCTCTGCAAGAATTTTCACCCCAGGCTGCGTGTGCTGCTGCACTGCAGTCCCATTGATTCCAAAGTTCCAGCCTGTGCTTATTTTAAATCCTTTTAAGCCTCCAATTTTGCGTGTTAATGGCACAGGGTGCAGCCACAATTACACACAGCAAGATGCAAACTTCCTCTGCAGACCTGCCCTGCCCTTCTGCAGCATTCCCTGCCCAGCTCCCACTTGTCCCAGGCTGGGCAGAATCAGAATCAGAATGATTAGGTTTGAAGAGACCTCCAGGATCATTAAATCCAACCCAACCCTAACCTCAACTAAACCACCAAGTGCCACATCCAGTCTTTTCTTAAACACATCCACAGATGGTGAATCCACCACCTCCCCAGGTAGACCATTCCAATACTGTGTTACCCTTTCTTCTGCAGCATCCCCTGCCCAGCTCCTGCTCATCCCCGGCTGGGCAGCACCCAGTCAGAATCACAGGATGGTTTGGGTTGGAGGGGATATTCAGGATTATCCACTTCCGTGGGCAGGGACACCTTTTTCCACCCCAGATTCCTCCAAGCACCATCCAGACTGGTCTTGGACACTTCCAGGGATGGGGCAGCCACAGCTTCTCTGGGAAATCTGTGCCACTGAAGGAACCAAAGGCCAAACGTGATGTTGCTCAGATCCAATTCAGATGTGGGAACCACCTCACCACAGCTGGTAGATGAGGAGGAGGCACCTGCCACAGTGGCAGTGCCCTCCTGCAGCTCCAGGTGACACCAGCACAGAGCCACCAACACCAGCAGCCAGGCCCTGAGTGCCAGCAGGTGACAAACACCGTGGGAAAAGCCCATCATCTGTTTAAAGGCAAAAAAGGCCTGATGTAAACCACAACAAACACAACCAGAGCCAGCTCTGGCAGCAGAGCAAGGCCACCATGCTGCCCACAGGAAAAGCCACCACTCGGGGTGACAAATGCAGGTGGGTTTCACCCTCACTCTTCGAGCACCCAAAATCCAGGTGGGGACACCCAGCGTGGGTGTTGGTGGCACAATTTGCCCCTGGCACTTCTCCTGTGGCCAGTCTGCAAAGTGTCATCCTCTGCTTTTTATTTTTTTTGGCATTTCCAGGTCACTGCTGCTGGAGGATGATGAACTCTTGGCTCAGGACTGTTACTCAACGGCCACACGTTAAAATTAGCTCCAATTTAACATGGGCTGTGCCGAGGCCATTTTATTCACCAGTCAATCACACCTTTGGACAAGCAGGAGAAAACAGAGAGAGAGAGAAATCAATGTTCATTCAGCACCTGTCAGGCCCAAAATCAGAGGTGTCATTTATCTGCTTGGAGTGCTGAGCAGGGCCCTGAGATCTCCCCTGGTGCAAGGGAGCACCAACAACACAAATTCCCAGTCCTGTGCACCCAAAACAACCTTGGGATCCATCAGCCGTGGCTTCTGGGCACAGACACTGTGCTCAGCTCTGGAAATAGACCTGAGACCACAGAAAATTCCATGGCCACCAACATTTCCAGGCTCTGGGACAGCCACAGAACAAATTCTGGGGTGGGGAGAACATCCTGGGCACTGCAAAGCCCAGCAGAGAGGGAAGTTAAAGCCAGAGGGAAGAGGTGGCTGGAACAGGGATGGGATTGTGCCAAACAGAGCAGGAAACTCATCTGGTAAAAGAGAACACCTTGAAGCCTGATAATAGATGAGAAAAGGGTGCTCAGCTCTGTCCCAGCCCTTGGAGGGCTGTAAAGAACCAGCACCAGACAGAGGCAGCAGAAGGGCCCCATCACCTGCACTCGTCCAGTTTCAGAAGAGCTCTGCTTATTTTTAACCACTCTGCAGAGTCATAAAGTGAATAAACTTCTCTGAACTCCCACTGGGAGCCCTCGGCCTCCCTCCTGCTCAGGGGGTGGCCAAGAGCCCCAGTGCCTGGGACACCCTGGGACGCTGTCAGTGGATGCTCTGTTTAAAAGAAAGTTTTCATGGTTTTCTCTCTTTTACTGGATTCAGTGAGTTTAGAGACTCCTCAGATGATCACCGGGTTGCGCTGCCAGGTTTTTGTGCCACTCAAACTCAAATGTGCTGGAGGTGCCTTCAGGGGAGGTCAAAAAAGGAGTAATTTGGCACTTGGGATAACTCCACTTTGCACAGGGCTGCTGGGATCTCAGCAGGGACATGGCCAGCCACCCCAGGGCAGGAAGGGCAAGTAAAATGTTTCTGCAATTGGAAACTCCAGCTCTGGGGGTGGGACAGGAATATTTGGGAGGGTGTGAGTGACTCAGCCCCTCACTCCTCACACCTCCACTTCAGAGCCCTCCCTGCAGTCCCCGAATGACTGGGCCCCAGTGGCACCTGCACTGACAAGACAGGAACCCTTTCCAATGCAAATTCATCAGAGAAGAGCCAACCACCTGAGCACCTCAGGTGGGCTGGAAACACAGCCCAGCCCTAAAGGCTTGAAGGCCACACATGTTTCTGACACCCACCAAAACTTCTCAGTTAATGGAAAACCACAACCATTTCAGCTGGAAAAGACCTCTAAGATCAAGTCCAACCAAAAAGTCAGCACTGCCAAGCCCTCCACCAAGCTGTGCCCTGTTGCCCTCAGCTTTCTTGGTTTTCTTTGTTTGGAATCTTACAAGTAGATTCTCACGCAGCTCAACATCAACAATGTATATTTTTAGAGATGTTTTCATATTTCTCCTTTGGGAGGAGAATGTGATTGATGGTGGTGTTCACCATCCAGGTTGAAGAGGGGGTGACCTAAATGACCAATCTCTTGCCTTTGTAAAAACTGTATATAAGATGGAGTTGGATTGTTGATACTGTAGAAGAGAACATAATGGGGAGAATGGAAGAAGACTGTAGAATAAAGTATCATTAGCTTTCCCTTCACCTGCTGCTGCCTGCCTCATTTCTTCTGCGGGTCCGATCCTCCTACATATGGACCCGAGTGTGGCATCCTGCTACAGTGCCCCTAAATGCCACATCCATGCCTCATTCAATCCCACCAGGGTGGGGACTCTGTTGCTTTCTTAAGCAGCCTGGTGATGGCAGAGACAGACAAAAAGCTGGAGAATGCAGCAGCAGCTGCTCAACAACCCAACAGGGATCCCAGGTGGGGTCTGGAGGAGCATCAAAGCAGCCCCTGCCCCTCGGGATGGACATGGAAAGCTTGGGGATCTCTGAGAGACTTCTAAAAAACCACTATAAAACACAAGGAAAGGAGAGAAGTGAGCAGGATGGTTTTGCCTGGAAGGGCAGGAACATCCAGCAGCTCACAGCATTTTGGAAAGAGCCTTTAGGATAAGGGTTGGGGCTGTGTGGGGAGCACGCAGTGGCACACAGGGTGTCTGGGCACACGGCCACATGCTGAGCGTGGCCAAAGCCCTGGGCTTGAAATGTGTCCTGCAGCATGCAGGGAATGCTGGAGCTCTGCTGGAGGGAGATAACCCGGCTGATGAATGAGGAAAGGGACTTTCTTCAGCACCTCCTGGCCCTGATGTCAGATTTCCTCTTATCTCGCTGGGCGAGAAGTGAGCCCTCAACGAGAGCTGGGAGCATCTGCTTATCACAGGCTCTGCAAACGGGCAAGGGAGGCTCTCTCCTTGGGAAAACACATCATTTACAGGGGGAAAACAGGTGTCCCGTGGCACAAAGCTCTGCAGAGAGCCAAAGGATTCACCTCTGAGCCAAAGGATGTATCTCTGAGCCACGGACAGATGCATCAGAGAAGCCCCCAATGAGCCTCCAGCAGACTCCAGAAAGCTTCAGAGCATATCCCAAAATCCTGCTTGTCCAAATATATCAACCCCAAATCCATCCCTGCGTCCCACAAAAGGAAAACCCACCCACAACCACAGGCACAAACACCCATTTTTCTTTGATGCCCCTGATGTTGCAAAGGGGCATCAAAGCTCCCTTGGCTTCCTCCAACATCAGTAATGAAGTCCAAGGGTATCCAGTGGGAACTGCAGGGCTGCAGGGATTAGGATCAGGTGGTCTTTAAGGTCACTTTAAACCCAAACCATTCTCTGATCTAAAACTCAACTCACGCCGTGTATCTGATCTCTCCGAGCGGCTCTGCCCCATCCAGCTCCCCTCCACACCAAGGGCTCCCCGGGGCAGTTTTGGGAGCAGCAATGAGTCCAAAGCACCAGTGGAGCTCACATTCCACCCCCCAGCAGCACCCAATCCCCCGTGGCTTTGTTCCTCCTGGCTTTGTTCCTCCCCAGCTTCGCCCCATTGTCTCTGGTGCAGAGGCAGCACAAAAACCTCTCTGCACAGAATTCCCCTTCCCATTTGGATTCAACTCGCAGCTCATCAATTACTTCAGATGGACAGATTAAATTTCAGCTTGTTGGACAGCAGATTTATCTATTGAGAAGTGGAGAATGAAATTATTTCTCAAACAGTTTAGCACTATTATTCCCCCCCTCTCCCCTTTCAAAGCCATTCCCAGAGCTGAGTGCTCCAGGGTTGGGCAAATTCCACTTAGGGAGGCTGATTAATGAGCCTGAAACACTGATGAGGGCTGACCTCTCCACAGCTTCTCCTTCTCACATCCACTCACCAGCACCATTTATCCCGAGGAAAGCACCTGAGGGAAAGCAGCCATGGATTTTAGCAAACTCTCACAGAATCCAGGGATCTCCTGCATCCCAAATCTGAGTGTCTCCACAGCAGACTGACAAATCCAGGCTGGGCTTTCCTGAGCAATGAAACCTGAGGCTGCAGAAAGCCTGGGAGGAGGAGAGCTCAGAGGCATTGCTCCATCTGCCCACATTTGGTGTCCTGAATGAACAGTTCCCTTCCACACTCCCCAAACCCAGCCTTTTTCTCTTCTTGCTGGAAGAAATGCAGCTCCATCAGGGGAACTCAGCTAAAAAAAGGGGGGGGGAAAGAAAAAAGAAAAGAGAAAAGAATGAAAAGAGAAAAGAATGAAAAGAGAAATGTCTTAGCTAATGCTGTTGCTGTGAAGTCCCAACCTCGTGTTTGCCTCAGCCAGGATCACACTTCGCTCCGAAAACACGACCACAGATTAGAGATGGGACATGTGAGAAACAAATCCTGATGGGAGCTGATAGAGAAATGAGATAACTCCTTGCGTGGGAGCAGAGAAAACTCAAAACATTTGGGCCAACCCAAAGGCTCTGAGACAGGACCTGACCTGAACCGTGACAATCTGATCATACCAGAGCACTCAGCTGCTCTTGAGGAACAGGAGGGATTGCGTAAGCCCAGCTAGAGTTACACTGCAATCTTCCAGGGAACTTTCCAGGCAGAGGCATTGTCCTCCTGCTCCTGTGATGAACTTTGGACAGGACAGGGATGAGAAAAGCTCTGGGGCAGCTCTCAGATGAGTCAGTGGCAGCCAAGTCAGCAAACTGAGCCTTGTCATGTCAAGCATTGGGTGCAGGCAGCAGCCTGCAAGCCTGGGCTGATTCAAGACACTCCCACAACTCTTTTTTGTCTCTTTAAAACCAGAAAAAAATGGGTTTTTTTCTGCCCTGAAAAAAAAAAAATTGGTGATGGGCCAAGCCCTGAGACTTTTGTGGAACTCAGGGTGGGATTGGAGGGTGTCTGCAGCAGGGGGCTCCAGTATCCCTCATGCAAAATTGTCGAAAGAGACAATTAAATGATAATCAAAGAGGCAGGTTGAATTAAAAATCTTTATGTGACAGTTATAGAGGAGTCCCATATGAGTGAATTTTAAATACTCATTAATATCTGGATGTGTCCAAGGCCAGGTTGGATGGAGCTTGGAGCAACCTGGTCTAGAGGAAGGTGTCCTTGCCCATGGCTCCAATGAGCTTTAAGGTCCCTTCCATAAAATCTGTGATTTTTTGGTCCCCAAACACCCCTGAGCTGGTGTTAGACAGAGGAACATCCTCATTTCAGGCCACGCAGCAGCCTCACTGCAGACTCTGCTTTCTCAAAACATTGCAAGAAATCAGATGTTAGAAATTCTGCCATCAGACCAACAGCACGAGCTCTTCCAACATCCAAAAGGATTTTCTGGGAAGAGCTTGTACGGCTGCCATGGCATTATTCATCCACCGTGGGTAAAATGCGATTTTTCTGCACGCAGTCACGCTGTGGGGTAACTCCTTCCCAATTAGCCTCACTTCATTTCCACAAAGCCTCCAAAATTACAACTGAGTTTTCCTGGGTGCAAGAAGTGTAGCCCTGGTTCTGTGCCTGAGGTGTTTTGGTTTTCTGAAATTCTTTTCCCAGAGAATTTTCTGCAAACAAGAGTTTTTGTAACTGTAACTTTGTTATTCATTCATTTTCCTAGGAGGGACTTTCTTCTTGCTGTCGCTCTGCCCTGACCAATGTGAGTGAAGAGGTTTTGCCTTTGTTTCACCAATCAAATTAGTCTGTGTAAAATCGTATAAATGGGAGACAGATCCCAAAAATAAAGGAGTAATTTTCAGCCTTCTGAAGCTCGGAGTCTTTGTGTCATGGTGTAAAACAGCGTCAGGTACCTGCCAGGGAGGCAGAACAAACAAACTCCTGCCACAGTCACCCCACAGAGCCCAAGCAGGGCATCACCCACAGGGAAATCACCCCTGCAAAGCAAACACCCAGCCAAGAAAAACATTTCTAGCGCCAAGATTGCCACAGCTTCTAGCTTTGAAATGGGTGAGGGAGGAAATAAAAGCCTGGGAAAAGTGCAGATGTCTGCTGTGGTGAGATTTGCAGAGCTTTGCCCACCAGACAAGACCTGGAGGGGAGAGTGAAGCTCCCAGATCAGGGGAGCAGCAGAGGAGTTCTGCTGATGCCCNAAAGATAAAACTTAAGGCATCATCTCCCTGCATCCCAGGAGAGGGAAACAACCCAGTGACAGGCACCGTGACACCCGGGCTGGGTGACAACTCCTGGGCTGCTGCCCAGGCTGCCAGCCACCCCCAGAGCCCTGCTGAAAACCAGGCCAGTGGGTTTGGAGAGAAACAACCCCAAAATGTCACCCCCAGGGGCTGGGATGGCATTATTAGAAGCTGACAACAAATTCTCAGAACGTTTCTCTTAATGGCACCAGGTAATGATGCTGAAAGACACCCCCCAGCTCCTGCCTAGAGAAGGAATTAAAAGCAGAACACTTCTCACATTCTGATGCAGACCTGCACACGAAATCAAGCTGCATTTTCACAAGATTGAGCCCAAAATGTGCTTTTCTAACAGGTCCCTGGACGCTCGTGGCAGCACACCAGGGCTCTGTGCTGCCATCAGCTCCTCAGGGCAGAGACTGAGCAGCTCAGCAGCTTCTTCACCCCAAAAAAAGGAGCAGAAATGGGGTCATGGGGTGCCCCTGGGCCAACCAAGCTCCTCCAACATGAAAAACTCTCCTGTACTACAGGACCTACAAGCCAGACCTCACTTGGAGAGGGAGCAACCACTGCCCAGCAGCTCCTCTGAGCCCCCTGGGTGATGGGCAAGAGCTGGGCAGAGAATCTCCAGCCCTGGGCAGCAGCAGGAGCTGCAGCAGAGCTGGGGAAAGCAGCCTGGGGTGGCTGTGGCAGCATCTGGAGGCTCCCTGTGCCTGGGGACAGAGGATGGACAGGCAGCCCCCAGGCCCTCAGGGTCACTCAGGGCTTCCTCCTCTCCTCAGCTTTAAATAATGAATGATTTTTGTTGTATTTCAATGCTGGGGAGAAGCAGTGCTGGGAGCAGGAAGGGTAGTTTGGTCACTTAAACCAGTTAGAAATCACATTTAAACTGAGGCTGGGATGAACCCCCTGCACTGCACCTTCCCTCCATGAACAGGGAAATGTCAGAGTTTCAAATGACAAACCCACAGCTGGGTACTCAGAACCCCCCTGGCATCAGGAGAAGCCCCCCATGAGTCTCCAGCAGACTCCAGAAAGCTTCAGAGCACGTCCCAAAATCCTGCTTATCCAAATGCATCAACCCCAAATCCATCCCTGCGTCCCAGGAAAGGAAAATCCACCCACAACCACAGGCACAAACACCTTTTTTTTTTTTTTTTCCTGCCTAAAACACTTTGTGCTGCCCTGGGCAATTTGCATTCAGGGTATCAGTTCCTCTCCTTTCAGCACTGCAAGGAAATTAATTAACTGAAGAGTAACTGTTAAGTATCACCAAGCTTGGGAGGCCCAGACAGGAAATCTGAAGGTTAACCATCAGATTTAATGTAGGCACGAGATAAAAATCAGGATGAACTTTGATCAGGGGGAGGATGAAGAGGCCACCGGCATTACTGTGATGTTGGTTGGGGTTTTTTTAAGATTAAAGGCTGTATTTTATCAGTGAGATTTCAATTAAGCATTTTTCAGCCCTCGTGGAAGAAAGGGAGAGGTTTAATTCCTTACTAGAGAGCATCAAGCATCATCACAATCACTCTGACACGGCAGTGAGAGCCAGGTGAAAGGCACAAGAGCTTTTCCTTGATCCTGGCACCCTATTTGGAAGGAAACCCTAATTTTGGGAGGGATGCTCTGAGCCCCAGCAGAGGCAGGGCTGTCCCAAACCTGCCCCACGAGTGGCTCTGCACGTGCCCAGCACAGCTCCACTTTATCCCAACCCACATCACAGAAGAAAACATGCAACAAAAAAAAAAAAAGGAAATCACTTCCCATTCCGAGTTATTTTTTGCAAGGGTGGAATTTAAATGAGAGATTCCAGGCAGAGCTGAGTCTGGTTCTGGGAAGTTTCCTAAAGCATCAAGAGATTTGTTACCACAATGAATTAAAGATCTTTCTGCAGTGAGCAGTGCTTAAATTTTGGCCACAGACTCCAGACCTCCCTGGGTTTGGGCACAACCCTGTCCCTGACCTCCCCTGAATTAAAACAAGGGGAGCTTCATTTCTAACCCAATTTATTTCAATCTCTCCTTGAGGATGTGACTGTTTTACCTTATCTGGAAGATTTTTTTTCCTCCTCCTCCTCTCCCAAGCTCCAGAGGTAAAATTTACTGCCACAGCAATGCTGAACAGTTCCTGCTCTGCATGATGAAAAAACAGGCTACAGAAAATTAATCTACTGGCTACTTAATTTGTAAAGCTGCTTAAAAAGGTCAGGTCCCCAGCTCATAAAAACCACCACTGAGAACAGATCCCAGAGATTACAGGAAACAAGGCTCTGGATATTTATACAAATTAATGCTTGGGGAGGATAACGAGATAACAGGACCCTCTAATTTAACACCCACACCCCATTCCTGGCAGCTCCTAACCCTCATTTCTTACAGTAACACATCAGGGGTGCACCCAAAGCTGGCACCTGGGACTAGAGGGGGGTTAGAAACCCTCCCAAAAATCTCCTGGATGCTTTGACTGAACAGTTTCCAGATCTGGCATCATATTTCTGTTAAGGCAAGTCTTCCTTTCTGAGCCAGGCTAACAGGGGCTAAACACACACTAAGCAGAGAAATATTTTTATGTTTTTTATCCTTTTTTTTTCTGTGTTAAAAATAAGGAAGAATATTATTTTGTATTTTGTGAGAGGGGAGGGATATATTTTTTTCAAACTAGGCTTTGGTAAGTTATTTAATGGGAAGTTGCATGTGGGCATTAATCACAAGCACCAAGACTTGTGCAATCCTGCACTGATTTACACTCAGTTCAGCAGGAAAACTCCACTGGAAATTCTCCCTGTGAGACAATGGGGAAATGCAGGGAGCCAACCCTGCTCCCCTCCATTCCTGCATTGATTTGGGTCCTGTCAAACCCAGCTGTTTCCCCAGGACATCATTTCCTCTGGAACAACCTGCTCCAGCTCGAGGGGGATGGAACTGGATGAGCATCCAGGGCCCTTCCAACCCAAACCAGTCTGGGGTTCCATGGAACAGGATTCCACCAGGTATTCACCAGCCAGACAGGAGCAGCTCCACCAGACAGTGCACAGGCAAAGCTGACTGTTAATTGGAATATCTCAAATAAACTCTGGAACCAGAGTAATTGCATTTGCAGAGCGTTAGGGAAGGTTGGGCTGCTCTTGCTGCACCAGGCTAATTAATTTGGTACAATTTGAGGATGCAGATAAGGCCCCAGGGACATGCTGGGCTGGACCATTAATGCTGTATTTCAGCCAGAGGGGTGAAGAGGGGAACTGGCAGCAGCATCTGATTCCTTCTCAGCTGCTCCACTCCATCTCCTTCCAAAGCCACCCACACTCTGCTGCAGCGGGCTGAGAACTGTCTGGACAGGAAAGGACAATATTTGGGGCTTAATGGGACAGGATCAATAAGTCTAAACAGGCAGCAGCCCTAAAAAAGCTCACTGACCCACGAATGAAAGTGACTTTATTGACACAGTTAAGTCAGCATCAACACCCAGTCAAACCCAGACTCTTCATTTCCCCTTTTTTTTTTTTTTTTTTTGGCAGCATCCCTGCTTTAATTTCCTAAGTACCACCCAACTGAAGTTAATTTTTAGTACAGCTGCATGTATGACTTCCTTCTGCTTTAAATTATCCCTTCTCTTAGCAACTGCCTCCACCAACACACACACAGGGTGTACAACTTGGGGAGGGATTTTTTTTTTTTTTAAGCACAGAATTGGGGTGTGAGAAGAAGCACGAAGGTTTTTTTTTTGTCAGGATTATGTCCACACTCAGCTCTGAGCAGAGTTATTCAAAAGCCTGGCTTAAGGAGCCAGCACGATGCATTTAAAAAGCCATCCAGCAAACATTAAGGCAGGTCTGGCTCCTGTGGAAATGGCTGTGGCACACATTAGGCTGAGCTGTTAGGAAGGAATTGTTCCTCTGCATAATGCAAGGGAGACCGCGCAAAGAGGGAAAATGAAAGCTCCACAGTATTTCACAGGGCTATAAACAGCCAGGGAAATAAAACATCTCTCCTAAGGTGTAGCTTCCAATGCAAAAAAGCTCTTATTCAAAGCAGGGCTGCCTCCAGCTCCGTGGGGGAAAGGCTCTCCAGCTGCTGAGTGCCTCGGGGAGGGGAGCAAAAATAACATGTCATGTAAAGTCATCGTGAGCCGTCACTTCTGCTTACACTCCAGAGCAGACAGAGGCTTTTCCTGCAGCACACTCCACCAGGAGCAGCATTCCCTGGCCAGGAATGGAGCAGTGACCAACATCTGTGTGATGGAGCTGTGGCAGAGGGCTCCCAACCCGGGAGAGGGTGAGGGAGACAAGCCCTGCACAGCCTCCCTTGCTGGGGATGGGTGCTGGAGGGAGCAAAGCCTTTCCAGCTCTGGGTTTGGAACATGAAGGCACAGGCAGAGCACCTCATGGTGGCTCTTCCCAGCCCCCAAATCACTGAGTGTGTGCACAGGGGCACAGACAGACCCCAGGGACAGCTGAGCCTCCTGCACGCCCCAGGGTGTGCTCACACCTCTGATCCGTCATTTCCCAGCTCAGCAGGAGGCACCAAAGGGATTTCATGATGGTTTCAGTCCTCCTCCACACCCCAACACCTCCTTCCATCCCCTCCTTCCATCCCAGGAAACTCTTCTCACGTTGCACCCAAGGAACATCCAGTAAAAGTGATGTAATGATCCGCAATGCAACTGCAGCTCCAGTTTTGGTTTCCAGCCATGTCAGCTCTTCCCTGGTATGGAGCTGCTGGTCTCACTCAGACACTCAACTTTTGAACTTTTGTCCCTCCTCCAGCACATGGAGCTCCCCAGCTGCTCCGTGCCCAGCCAGAGTCTGCTCAACCACAGCTCTGACTCCTCAGGGCAGGTCTCCAGAGTTACACAATCGGCAGGATGGGATCCTCCCTCCCACCTCCCAGGCAGATCCCACAACCTGAAAGCAGCACCACTCCCATCCAGCCCGAGTTCCCAGGAGAACAGCAGAGCTCCCCTGGGTCAGATCCAGGCAGGAGGGACAGCCCCAGCACCTCAGATTTCCTGCTTTGCCTCAGACCACTCCAAGCTGCATCAGGGGAAATATAGGCTGGATATTAGGAAAAAGTTTTTCACAGAAAGAGTGGTAAAGCACTGGAATGGTCTGCCCAGGGAGGTGGTGGAGTCACCGTCCCTGGATGTGTTTAAAAAAAGACTGGATGTGGCACTTGGTGCCGTAATCTAGTTGAGGTGTTGGAGCATGGGTTGGACTCGATGATCTTGAAGGTCTCTTCCAACCTAGAAATTCTGTGATTATGTGATTCTGTGATTCGGAGGAGAGCCCATTTCCTCCACGAGGAGCTCCAAGGTCTCACACCAGACCAGTGTGACCCCCAAATCTGCTCCCAAACCCTCTGGAGGGTGAGAAATCCAGCTCAGCTCCCTTCCAGCAGCCAGAATCTCCTCCCCAAGCTCTCTCCAGGCTGGGAGGTTTGGGAGTGCCCGCTGGGAAGCCTGGAGAAGGGACAGCATCCACGGAATGCTGTGGGGGACACAGCAGTGGGACAGTCCCACAGCTCTCCCAAACGTCCTGGAGCTGGAAAAGGATCCCTGCCCTAAGCCTGAGGCTCAGCACCATCCCAGGAGGAGGAGGAGGAGGAGGAGGAGGGGGAGAGGAAGAACTCACACTTCTGTCCCCTTCATGCAGCCCCACACAAACAGGGACAGCAATAACCCAGCCGTTGAGCCCTTTCTGACAAAAAACAAATACTGGATTACAAAATCCAGCCCAGCTGTCTCTCCCCAAGCCCCAGGAGGGCAGGGGGACAACAAACCACTCTGCCCAAAGGTTCTCCTCAGGCAGAAGGAGATCTGGGTGCTCTGCATTCCCACATTATCTGGATAACCTCTGGCCAGGAGCAGGGCCTCTGTTTGCAAAGGGCCTGGTACCAAGTGGAGCTTGGACCTGGGAATCCCTAACGCAAAAAATAATCCAAAAAGAAACGCAAATAACCCAAAGTAATGCAAATAGCAACACTCAAGTGGCTTTTTTGAGCATTCATATTCACTGCTAAGGGAGATTCCTGAAGAACCAGGATGTGGAAGCAGCCCACAGCACCCCCCTCACACGTGGCTTCTTACAGGTGCCTTAAACCCACAGAACTTTAAATCCAACAGATGTTTGGGGTGTTTTTTTCCCCTAGAAAAGTTCTGCAGAGGTTTGGTTTTTTTCCCCCCAAAGATAGCAGGAACAATGATGCCAAAACCCAGGGACAGCACAAGGAGCCCTGGAGTGGACAGGCCCTTTACCCTGGGACTGCAGGGAGCACCACAGGAGGATGGCAGAGCTCAGGAGAGCAGCGTGGGAGAGGCTGGAAATCCATTCCAGCTGAACAGACCCTGGAAATGTCAAACCCCAAAGACCTGAGCCAGCCCTGGGTGGGATGAGCAGGCAGAGCCAGGAGGATTTTTGTCCAATTTCTGAGTGAAAACCCTCAGTGGGTGGAGGGAGGAGAGGCTCCACGTTGATCCTCAAACATGCCAAAGACAAACCCAAGCGGTTATTGAGGCACCTCGAGCACAGACAAGTTAAACATCTCTTTTTTTGTGTGGGAGCAGCTCCTCCTGCCTCAGCAGCACCAGAGGCAGGTAATGACAGCCCTGCTCAGGTGAATAACGGGTTTCTGTGGAGTCAGAGCACTCCTGACACCGTGCCTGTGTCACACAGCATCCTCACACACTGACACTCTGATTAGAAGGGCTGTCTCTCAAAAAAACCCCTCTAAATCAGAGGGGAGGAAAAAAAATAGCAAAACAAGATTTGCTACGTCTGNAGGGGAGGAAAAAAAATAGCAAAACAAGATTTGCTACGTCTGTTCAGAGAAATGCAGATTTTCCTGTGAAGAGACCCTGCAAAACCTGGGGGCTACGGGGGGTTATTCCTTCCCTGTTATTCCTTCCCTGTTAGTCCTTCTCTCTGCCCCAGCTGAGGGGGTTCAACATCCATGCACACACACACAGCCCCAACCTTTTGCCAGTTCCTCCCTGTCCCTCTGGATTTCTGAAGCTGCTTTCCACCTCCTGAAGTTTTATTCTGACTCCTTTTATTCACATCCAGTTAAATCAGGTGTTTAAGATGATTTTTTGTCCCCACATAAAGCAGGTAATTCCATTAACTCAGTTCTTGCCAGTGGAGCCCAAAGCTGAACGTGGACTGGCTTCAGTTTAATTTTTTGTTGTTGTTGTTATTTTACAAGGAGGGGAATCCAGAACCTCACCAATCATCATTCTGGATTTTTAAATTTTAAAACCTGGGCATTTTAAATCCGCTTTCAAGTCTGTGAGGCTTCAGAGAACACTTCAGTCACGTTCTCCTGCGTTTCCCCAAAGCAAGGACAGCAAAGTTTGTCTGCCTTCCTTCAAGGAAAAATCAAACTGACACATCACAGGACTCCAGCAAAAACACCAGGGGAAGGCAGAGTCACAGAAATATTTAACCTCAGCGCTGGTGATGCAGAGCTGTGGGTCAAACACCTGCTCAGGGATGCTGATCCCCGAGGGTGATGAAGGAGGGAGAGGGACCAGCACAGGGAACACATCCTGGAAGTGCCAACACAAACCTGCAGCTCCTGGTGAGCCAAAGTGCAAGAAAAAAAGAGATTTTCAGGAGCACAAGGGATGCCACCCACTGGACCAGGTGTCTGAGAAAACGGAGTTATTCCCAGAGATATTGAAAGGTCCCCACACACACACCAGCCCAACCCAGGCTCATCTGGCAGGCTGAGCCTTCAAAAAGAACCTGAAGCCAGCAAAAAAGTCCTCCTGGCTTTGGGTGAAATGCCAAAACAAAGGGCACTCAAAGGAGCCTCAAATCCCACCAGAGTCCCCCAGCCCAGCCCTGTCCTTTCCCACTGCAAAGGAACAGATTTTGCCCACGCTGCCAAAATTACCAGGAACTATGAAAACTCAATGAGGCTTCATCTCCCATCAATAAATTCATTTATTTTTCTATAGAGGCTCTCCCCCACCCTGGCAGCTGTATGCTAATTCCCCCTCAGCACTGCATTATTATCACTTGGAACAGATGTTGCAGCCACTCCAAAATCTGGAGGTTACAAAAACTATTAACCTAAGCTGGGCTGAGCTCGGGAAGGGGTGAGGAGGAGGAGGAGGAGGAGGAAGAGGAGGAGGGGACAACTCAGCCCTGTCCTTCTGCCACTGGTCCCAGCCAAGCTTTGCTCTCCCTGCTCCAGCTCAGCACCCACAGCAATGATCCCAAACTAATCGACAAAAAACGCCCTCAAATCCTATAAACCGAATTTAAAGACATCAAGGGAGAGGCTGTGACTTACTTGCTCTGAAAACTCGGGGAAATTAGCTACAAGATTCCCCCGTGGGTTTTCAACTGGGCACAAATGGGGATGCAATCAGCTATTTGGGGTTTTTTGTGGTTTTTTTTTTTTTT
>VXBB01015287.1:151646-191262 GCA_013399915.1 Illadopsis cleaveri
CCCCCAGCTCGGGTACCACCGGCAGGGCCGGGCAGCATCTTCTCCTGCATCCCTGAGCACGTGACGTGCCGGGCCGCCGTCCATCACCGGGGGACAGGCCACGCACGGGCCCGGGCAGCGCTGACCTCCGCGCTCTGACCTCCCCACGGCCTCGGGATCCGTTCTCCGGGAAATTCAGCTCATCCAGAGCCGCGCAGCCCGTCCTGCCTGGCCGCAGAGCCGCCGCTCGCACCGATGGAGATGCTTCATGGACTGTCAACAAACAGCACGTGTGGGCCCTTCCCAGCATGAAACACGCAGCAGGAGCACCGCTGGATAAGCCCTCCCGAAGCCCTGGCGTGTTTTTTTAAGCCTGCTGTGATTTTCGGGCCCTGCTCCCCTCTCCTGAGCGCTGCCAGCAGCTCGTGGATCCCAAGAGCCGCCGTCCCCTGGGATGTTCTCCCTTGAGCTCCAAGCAGCAGCCATCGACCCGGACAGCCCCAGCGGGGTTTATTTCGGAGCTGTCGGGGAGGAGCTCCCGTTGGTGGAGCTCTCCTGGGGCAGATGAGTGACACGGTGATGAACGGCAGGGTGCCCCTGCCGGAAAAAGCCTTGTCCGAGGGCTACGCCCGCCTGAGGTACCGGGACACCTCCCTGCTCATCTGGCAGCAGCAGCAGCAGAAACTGGAGTCGGCTCCTCCCAACACGTACCTGAGCCGCAGCAGGAGCATGTGGTACTCGCAGTACGGCAACGAAGCCATCCTGGTGCGGGACAAAAACAAGCTGGACGTCTCCAGGGACACGGGGCAGTCCAAGTTCTGTGCTATTATGTAATTCCCCGCAGGAATCCACACGTGGGGAGGAAACAGAGCTGGGGGGAGGTGGGTGTGCACCACCCTCTCGCAGCCCTGCACAGGAAGCAGCAGCCGGGAAGGCTGAAATTCGATTGTTTGTTTGGTTTTGCTGTTTATAGACTCCCATTCTGCCTGTCACTGAGTGTGTGCAGCAAACCCAGTCTCACTGGGGAGCTCTCAGGCCTGTTGCTGCCCAGCATCATGGCAGGGGCTGTGCTGGACCATGTGTTGCTTGTAAGTGGCTCGTGTGCTCTGAGAAACACCCGCTGGCACTTGGGCACCATCCCCAGCCACCCTCACTGGCCAGTCCTGCTGCATTTCCAGAGCTCTGGGAATGCTGGTGGGACAGAGGCGAGCACAGGTCTCTTCCCATCGAGGCTGGAGTTTTAAGAAGTTGGTCTCCAAAGCCATCTGGCCATTACTTGTTCTGTTTGCCCTGAGTCCCTTTAATCCCTGCCCTGAAGTGGTCTCTTCCAGCCAGGGAATGGAGTGGTTTTATTGTGGGAACAGGGAGAGAATGTGTTGAGAATTTAATCTGAGCCTTCAGAACAGCTGGTAGGAAAGGTGTGCTGGAGTTTCATGCAAAGCAAGGGGGCCCCTCTGGTCCCCCAGTGTGGGATCATGGAAATTACAGGAGCTCTGCAGTCAGGGGAGCTGAATCCTTTCATGCAGATCCCTGGCCCAGCTTCAGCAACAGATCCCCCTGAAAGGGAGGGACAGGCCCAGGAAAGCAACAGCAAGAACCCCCTGTAAACACACACACACATCCTCAGGGGCACCAGGAAACTCCTGCCCAGCACAGAGCCACTCCTCAGGTGGGGTACAGAAGGGAAGAGGCCACTTTGGAGTTTGCTTTGCATTCAAGTTTTAATGCATGCAGTAGCTTGGAAGGGTTTAACTTCTAGTTCAGGTTGGATTGTAGGTTGGGTGCATGTATTTGAAAAGTTGTGTCTGGGATTGTTTCGATTAACTGGGGGATTTTAGGAGGGAGAAGCATTGCCCTGCTTGGGCACAGAGGCTGCTGCTTTCAGGTTTAAGTTTCTGTTGAATCCTGACTTGCTCATGGCAAGGTCACACTGAGAAACTCAGCCTGAATCTTTGTTAAAAACAGAACTTCCACTTCCAGGGGTGTGAATTCTGTGCCCAGGGTTCAGCATGAAAGTTCTTCTTCAGGGTTCTGCCCTTTATGTCCTGCCTAGGCCATGTGTCCAACCCAGCAGTGCCTGGGCACAGGCTTAGCTCCAGGCAAATCAGCATTTGATGTCAGCTTCAGGATGGATTATTTACCTGCCTATTATTAGGCACAGTCGTTACTTGTGTTCTATTTATCTAAAACCTCCTTTGCATTTTTTCAAGCACTTTATTTATTTAATTTTTTTTTTTTAAAACACAGTGAAGAATCTCTTCCACCTCTCCCGTGTGGGTGAAATGCTACAACGAACACACAGACACTCAACCTTGCTGAACTCCATGTACTGAGCAGAACACACCTGTTCTAGAGTGAAATCTTAGAGCTTTGGTGTACCCAGCCCTGCTCCACAGCACTGCAAAAACCACAGGCAGCTGGCTGGTTTTTTAAAAAAGCACTATTTCTGCATGTGTTGGTGTTTGATACCTTGTGTGTGTGCTCATAGATTTAAACCTGCTGGACCTCGCTGCTTTGCAGACCCCGTGCATTGCTCTGCACACAAACAACCCTCTCTTGGTTTTGTCAGGACTAGCTCTGGAGGAGAAACAGTCGAGTGAATAAATGTTTTTTTTTTTCAAGCGGGTTGGAAGCGTTCAGTGAGATTCACAAACCCAGCGAGGCTTGGCGAGGTGCCGGGGGAGCATTGCCAGGGATGTGTGACCCACCTGGGCCTCCAGCTCTTGGCTGAGTGAACAGGAGATTATTGACTCAAACAAGGCAGGAGGCTGAGCCCAGAGCTCCCCTGGGAACTGCAGGTGGATTCACCTGGAGGAGCAGGAGAGGTGGGTTCCAGGCCAGCCCTGGGGAGCGTGTGAACTCTGGGAGTTTAAGGAACAGCACATCCCCCAAACCGGCTGTTCGTTTTCTTTTCTTATAGAAAAAGAAATCCGAGGCTTAGTTTTCTTTTTGAATTTCAGTAAGGAAGATGCTTATTTTGGGTATGATCAGTCTCTTTTTGTTAACGTGGCTGGTAAACCAAAATTCAGTTATTTTTTGCAGAGTGTTCATTGGACTCTACAAGACTAAACCCGTAAGAATGTGCATAAATTCTTCCAGGATGGAGGCTGGATGTGACAGTGCAGGAAGAAGAGGATGAGTTGTCCTTCCATCTCTGTGAATGTGACTGTAGTTTTCCATTTCTGTGTGTCACTGGTCACAGCAGGGTTGTGGAGTGGCTGCTGTGGCTGTTTCTGTGAGCCAGTTGTGTGGTGGTGATGCACTTGTTTCAAACACTGTTGTAGCCTCTTTGATAAAGTGCATTAAAATGATTTGAATGCAGCTTTGTGAGTGGCTGTTTTCCCCCTGTGTGGCACGGGTGACAGCTTTTGGCATTCCCCACTTGGGAGGGAGGAATCCCCTCAGTTGCTGCTGGGGTTCTCAAGCCACACCACTGCACTGGGAGCTGCAGGGGAGGCTCCTCCAGGAGCACTCTCAGGGATAAGGAAAGCCTCTGGATGTCACACTGAATCAGGGAATTATCCAAGTTGGAAAAGATCTTGGAGATTGTCACATCCAGCCTGTGAGCAATCCCCACCTCATCACCAGCCCAGAGCACCGAGTGCCACATCCAGGCTTTCCTTGGGCACCTCCAGGGACAGGGACTCCAAACCTCCCTGGGCAGCCCCTGCCAAGGCCTGAGCACCCTTTCCTCCAAGGAATTGCTCCTGATGTCCAACCTGAACCTCCCTTGATGCAGCATGAGGCTCTTCCCTCTTGTCCTGGCAGTAGTTGCCTGGGAGAGACCAAACCCCACCTCACAGCCTTGTTTTAGGCAGCTGGAGAGAGCAAGGTGGTCTTCCCTGAGCCCCATCAGCTGCTCCTCACAGGACAGATCTTCCAGACCCTTCCCCAGCTCTGTTCCCTTCTCTGGACTCATTCCAGCCCCAGAATTCAAGGCATGACCAGGGAGAGCTGAACCTCAATCATGTCCTGCATGTCCTCACCCTCCTCCCAGCCTGAAGGAACAGCTCTGCCTGCTGCCCCTAGAAATACCTCACCTGTAAATGCCACAGAAACAGCCTCACTTGCCTCACAGGAGATTGTTCAGGGGACAGGTAGAACAAACTGGTGCAGGAGCAGAGTGAAACAGGTTTGCTGAAGCCTCGGAGATGCTGCCTGGGAAAGGCAGAGAGCAGGAACAGGGTTAGAGAAAGATGAGCCCTGGGGCAGCCTGGCTGTGGTAACCCCACCTGACACACAAGGCAAACAGCAAAACCAACCCCAATCCTCTCTCTGCTGACCAAAATAGATCCTGGCCCCCACACAGCAATGCCAGGACTGTGCTGGCACTGGCACCAGCTGCTCCAGGCCCCCCCTTTCCAAGCTGAGCCCTCCAGGTCACGCTGAGCTCACAGAGCCAGCCCTGGCTGCTGGGGCAGGTGACAAAGTCCCTCTGCTTCCTGCAGGTCCTGGTGGCTTCCAAGAAGCCCCTGGGTGAAATTTGATCTCCTTTCAGCCCAACTTACCTCAATCAGGAGCAATTCTCAGAGAATTTAAGAGCCTGCAGACTGCAGGATGCTGGGAAGGGTTCAAGCCCTTCCTTGGCTGCCCTGGGACGTGGGAGCAGCTGAATTTCCCTCACCAAAAAAAAAAAAAAAAGGATTTAAAGCAATTTTACTCCAGGTACTCAGCTGTGATTCACACACCCCAGAGGCTGCCCCTACCCCTTTGAGTGTGACATTCCCCAAAACAATTGCCAAACGATTCCAGGACTGGTGGCACCAGGATTCCATATCCTGAAGTTTGGCTCCTGGCACTGCTCAGCCCAGGTTTGAGTGCCACACCTGGAAAAGACGAGGAGAGGGGAAAATATGGGATCAAACTGCACACACCAAACAATTTTTCTTTTTATTATGAAAACGAAACGAATGCCCCAGGACCAGGGTCCGTGATTACCAGTAACATCAAAGATTACTTTCTAACTCCTTTTTTTTTTTTTTAATTCTGTTTTGTTTGAGGCCAGCAATTTGCAATAAACAAGCTAAACTACTTACATTGACTCATTTCTTTTCAATAACTGACATTTACAGGAATATACTAGAAATGGCACTAAAAAGTTTTAAGAAAAAGAGTTACGGTAAATTTGCATGCACATCATACAGAAAAGTAACAATTTCATTTTTTTCTTTTTAAATATTTAAAAAAACCCCAAAATAACAAAACAAAAAAAATACAACAACAAATCTTTCTGGATTGGTTATGCCAGTATCAGGGCTGTGTTCTATGTGGCCTGTGTCAAATCCTAGCTGGTGGTTTAATTTTCTTTTTTAAAAAGGACATTTTTTTAAAAAGATATGCAAATACCATTTTCTTTACAAAATGCAGCTCAAGCAAGATAACGCTGCTGTGTAAGGAATCCTAAATTTCTCTTTACTGATGCAGAGCCTGCCCACAGTTAGCCCTAGTGGTAACTGCCCAGGGTTGAGAAGAGACTGAGAATTTAAAATTCAGTACTAAAAAAGTCGTGGTTTGTCTTTGCCATGCCCCAATCCCTTCCCCTCAGCTCCAACCCCAGCTTTAAAAAAAAACACCATTCCTTTCAAAACAAGGAAAAAAAAAAAAACAAAACCAAACCAAAATTAAAAATTGGTCTAAAAGTCCCCAAAGCAGAGAAAGAACAAGATTAGGTAATTGCAGTCTGCTTCTACCACATGGAGAACAGGGAGGAGAGCTCAGGGGGAACTCAGCTGTGCATTTCCACACACAGGAATGTTCGTGTGTGTTTGGGGGGTCACCACCCACCCTCCCAGCAGTGACACAGCCCTGAAACATCACTCCTACACTTACAAACCCTGGGGGCAGGCGAGGTTCAAACCACATCAGTACAAAAATTGAAATGGTTTTGTTGTGTGGACGACGACACAGTCGGTGTGCGGAGAGCTGAGGGATTCCTTCGGTCGCTGGGGTGGGGATCTCCCTCTGGTCCCACTGAGCCACCAGAAAAGCTGAGTTACAATCAGAGAAAAGGTTCACAAAAGTTTTTTAAAAGGTGCAGTAATGCTGGTTGATTGAGAAAAGGTCTGGTCAGAGATTTTTGTCAAAACAGGAAATTTGTCCGAAAAAAGCAGTTTCAATAAAACTCTGTGTGTATGCATACATATGAAATCATACTGATTTCAGTGAAGTTTCCCCTGGAAAACAAAGTTAAACTTTGTTCATTCAAGAAAAATTCTACCATAAAAATTTTAATTTTTTTTTTATCTTTTATTTTATTTTATTCTTAAGTTTAAAAACGTTCTTTCCAACGTCGCTTGTTTGATCATTTCAAAGTTATTTCGTGACATCTGGACTGACGTGTCATGCAATAAAAACCCAGTTAAATAAATGCTCTGTTGGTTCAGTTCCCAACTCATTTTAGGACTGCTGCTACTTTACTCTGGACTGGAAACATCTTTTCTTTCCTGGAGAAACTCGGCATGTACAAGAGGCACCCCCATGGTCGTGGTGGGGTACGAATAAGCTGGGAATGGAAAAGTGGAAGGACAACAGCTGGAAGTGAGGAGTCACCAAATTCTTTCCCTCAGTCACATCAGAATGGATTTCTCCTTGCTCCATTTTGTTGGGAACACCTCGCTCTCCATGCAGAATTTCCCAGTGAGTGGAAGCCCAAGGTGCAGCTGGTGGATTAAAGACGTGCAGGAGGTTCTTCCCATTCCGTGGTGGCCTTGGCAGGTTGTTTTCCATGAAAATCCCCAGGCTGGGATGGTTTTCCAGCTCCAACAGAGATCCTCCTCCAGTGCTGAGCCAGCCTCAGGCCAGGCTTTTCACTTCACACGTGGTTCTCAACCCTCTGGGCTCCAACTTTCCCAACCAATTTTGGTGGGACAGCCCAAAATTGGCTCCTTGTGGGATGTCTGTGTGTTCCAGGGGCTGCTCCTGGTGTCACAGGATGGTGACAGAGTTGGAATTCCCAGGTATTTTTTTGTGGCAGTGATGCTGTTGCCTCTGGTTTGTCCTCCCCACAGAAGCCACCACCACAGCTCATGCAGGAAAAGGTCCCAGGAAGGGAGAACTAGGAGTTTGTTTATCCAAATTCCATGGCAGTGAGTTGGTTGCAATTATTCCTTCAAACATTCCTTGGTTTTGATCATTCAAGTCGCAGGCAACAGGAGAAACACAGGTGAAACCCAACCCCATTAAAAAGAAACCCAAGCTCTTAATTAGGTGAATATTACATTTCCTCACAGTAAATTCTGAAAATACATTACCAGGGATCTGTCTGGGGAAAGGTTTTGTAAGGGCAGAACTTTTAAAAAAAAAAAAAAAAATCAGAACTGAACTCCATTGTTAATGGGAAAGAAAAATCATGAACTTCAGTAAAAATCAGAACATTTTTCTTTCAAATGCTGTGGGAAAAGAATCTCTGGTCACCAGCAGGTTTTGAGAGGCAGATTCCCAAGTGTCCAGCAAATCACCCTTGGCTGATGAGCAGTGGGTGACTGGCACTGAGCACGGATGGAGCTGCAAGTGCCAACCTTGGAATGCTCAGCCAGGCAGAGTTTCCCAGATTCCCAGCACAGGGACATCCCCCAGAGCCCAGCACAGCATCTCCTGTCCCAGCTCCAGGCCTGGGTGTGCAAAGGAAATCACGTGCTGGCCTTGAGGGGCCTCCAGGGCCGCTCACCTGCAGGGAAAATAAAATCTGCAGCAATTTGCAGCACTGGGAGAGCACAGGAAGGTGAATTTTAGGGCTACTCCATAGGAGAGAGGCAGTTTTAGGGGCTGGTGCTGGAGATGGAAAGGCAGAACCTTTCTGTTAAACTCTGTATATTTTCTTTTTTTCTTTACAATAAAATTTCTGCCCCTCAGATTATAAATTTGATATAATTATAGAACTGGTGTTCTCCTAAAATTGGATTAGAAAAGGATAAAACCCCCATTGTTCTACCAAAACAAAACAAAAAGAAAGAGTGGGGGGAAAAAGACCACTGAGAAAATAAAATTGTATTGAAGTGTATGTCTCCAAAATCTGTACAAAACAGGAAAAAAGGGGTGAAAAGAAGAGGAAAAAAAAAATCTAAAAATGAACACACCAAACATGACAGAGCACCAGACACACAAGAGGCTGGACTGTAGCACCTGTAGGTAGAAAGTCCAAGGTATATAAACAAAGTAGTGGATTTTTATTTGCTTTGTTGTTGTTGTTGTTTTTTAATCTGGTTCAAACCTCATTAAAAGTCTGCCTGTCTGCTGGCCTGCAGAACCCCAGCTTTGCTATTGTTAGGTTTTATTCCATTTTCAATGACCAGTGGTGTTTAATAAATAAAGTCCTGGTATACACATGAAATTAGGGACACTAAAACCTGGGTGTATTGCAGCAGTGCAGGTCAAAACATTAGGCTGGACTGAAAAAAAACTAGCAAGCTTTAAAAAAATTAGCTTTTTTTTTTTTTTTCTCCCTCCCCTCTTTCTTCTTTTCATTGAGGTAAAACATTTCAGTGCCTGGAACTTGACACAGCAGGAGCATCCCTTTTCTAGGAGCTCGCTACCAGAATGATGAGGAGAAGGGAGAAAAACCAAAGCAAACTGAAAAGCCAAAAGCCCAAAAACACACACAAAATCCCTCTCCACTTCCCCTGCCAGCTCAGCCTCAGCTGGAGCTCAAGTGCTGCTTTATTTTAAGCCCAGACTGAGGTGTTTGTCATGGAGAAAATCCCCAAGATGTGCCCAGTGATGGGCACATGACTCGTCCTGGTCACTGCAGGGATCACTCCAGGCTCCAGCTGACAACTTCCAGCCAAAAAAACCCTCCTGTTTTCCATGGAAACTTTCATAGAGAGCGTCCATTTCCTGGAAATTATCTACTTAATGGTAAAAAATAACATTCCCAAGAAACTTGAGTGTGTCCCTTGCTCCCTTCTTCCCAATGACTCCCCAGGAAAAGTGAAGCTTTTGAGTGGAAAACCAAGAAATGCAACCACTTCTATTGCTCGTGTGCTTAAAAGTTAAATTCATGCTTCAAGACCTTCCTGAACAGGTGCCTATGCTTCTACCAAGATTAAAAAAAGCATGTTAGCAATCCACAGTACATGAGAATTTTTTTGGATTTTTTTTTGTTGTTGTTTTTATGTAAAAAGATGATAGCATCTGACATTTTCATCACACTGTAGACTTGTAGATTAAGAATACTAGTGCTAATAACAAATACACCAACTAGTTCAAAAGCTAACATCTTTCAGATACAGTACCATTTTACAGAGATTTCTTTAAAAAAAGATGGTTTTTACCTTGTGTGAGCCAGGCAGGCTTATTAAAAGGGAATATTCTGGGGAGAGGGAAGGGCTGGGAGGGAAATGTACTACAAACCTTGCAGAATTTTCTATTTGTCTCCTGCTAAGAGCTCAAAGTTCTTCCATTTCCGACCGATTTCCTCCAGATAAATGTAAATTTTAGAGACTTTATGCAAAGGGAACTATTTGTCATAAAGTCTAGTCACACACACACACACTCAAAAGATCTTTGACCTATTAAAAGAGAATCCCCTCCCTCCCCGCCCCACCAAAAAAATGGAAGATACCTTTTGTAACACTGAGTTAAAAAAACCAAAATAAAAAAACGAAGTCAGAGTAAAGACAGAGAAGGGATAAAACCAGACCACGGCGGGCCAAGAGAGCAGGGGGTTAATGAGGGGAGGGAACACTGCAGGGCAGGGAGGGGGTTGTGTCTGTTTTGGGGGGTGTGTCCGTGTGTCCCAGCTCATTCCGAGTCGCTGCTGTCCGAGCTGGAGCCGCTGGAGCTGCTGCTCCCCGACTCGGAGGAGCTGGAGCTGCTGAGCCGGGAGGGGCCTCCGGAGGGAGTGGAGCTGGATTTCTCTGTGGGGGGAACAAGGCAGGGATGTGGTTACTTGCAAGAAACACACAAAGTTTGCTCAGAGTGCCCCAGTTTGACCCACAGGGTGGTGACCGTGGAAGTTTGGGAGCTGAATCCAAAAATAAAGTTTCTGTTTTTCTCACTTCTCAACTCGACAGGTGAGTGTGGTTCTTTCGTGTCCTCCAGCCACAGTTGCCCACCCAGAGTGCCCCAGTTTGACCCACAGGGTGGTGACCCTGAAAGTCTGGGAGCTCTGCTGTGGGGCACTGTCACCTCTGAGCACAGGAACCTTTCTGGAGTATCTTGAGCTATGTGGGGGTTTGGGATTTTTAACTCTGTGTCGCCCTGATTTTTCAGCCATCTGATGGTTTCACATTTCTACTGGAGCTTTCTTAACACTTGTAACAAAAACAAAAACTGATATTTGGTAAATACGCATTCCTTTCTAGGGAGAGGGACAAACTGATGGACTTGTTAGTTGACCACTGGGGTCAGAGAGGTGTTACTCTCATCCCCCAATCCCTGAACAAATCCCAAATCCTATTTAAACCCCAAATCATGATAAACTTTCTCCTTCTCTTCTCATTTTGCAACTTGACGGGTGAGTGTGGTTCTTTCATGTCCCCGTGTGTTAGAAGCTCTGCAGTGTTAACACAGGGAAGACTCTCCTCCCTCCTCTGAAGGAGGAATTGCCTCCCAGACAGCTCCTATTTCCCACCCAGGAGTTTCCACCTGCCCAGGGACCAAAGCAGCCCCACATCCTGGCTCAGGGGGAACTCCCTGAGGGTTCCTGTCACAGAGACAAACCCAAGGCAGAGGTTTTGACCCCGTGACAAAGTCTGCTCACTTTTGGGGCGCTGTTTTCACACAAACCCAAAGCCATTACCTTTCTTTGCAGGCTTCTTGTTGTTGTTTAGCTGCCCACTGACGTCCTGTAACCGTTTTTCTAGTTCTTTCTTCTTTTCCTGAGCTAACTCTTCTTTTGACTTTGCCGCTTGCTTTTTGCCACTGGCAGCTGTGGGGGAGGAAGGCAGAGTTTCTGAGAGTGCAGGGATGCAGGGGGGGAAAGAGTGGACATCACTATTTTACAGGGCACGTACATCTGTGTGCACACTCTGCAGTGACAGTGCCAGTGCTCACACAGCAACTACACATCCCAGAGAGAAGACAACACCTGTCGTTGCCTTGCTCATCAAATCACCACCATCCTGTAACATGCAATTTTTTTTTAAGATAAGAGATCTTCTGGAAAGTATTTTAGAAGATAGAAATATCCATGTATTAACCTTGTCATTACAGGTTACTTACCAGCCAGTTATATGGTCAATAATTACAGATTTGTAATTAGAGAATTGTTACATGGGTTTTCTGCCCTGTAAAATAAAGTGTCCCATTAAAGGTTGTCAGGAGTAAAAGCATCTGCCATTACAACTTCCGATCCCCTCACGCAAGAATTTACTGTTTGTGCTTTATGTTGCTCTAAACAGAAAACAAAACAAAACAAAGGCAAATTAAAAACCACCTGAGGCAAAGGCTGACAGACAACAGGAATGTAACTGCACCAGGATGGAAAGGGTGAGAAGGACCAGCAACACTCACACTGCCAAGGAAAGGAAATATTCCTCCAAAGGAGGAGTAATTGAACACAGGTGTTGGCCAGGATTGGAAGCACAAGACAGGAGCCAGATATTTTGCCTGATCCAGCAAGGAAATACCTACATTTCTGTGAGCTGTTTTAAAGCAATGGTTTTTAAAAAACCAATAAAAAAATAGAAATCTGGAAAGCACAGTCCTAAGAGGGAACACTCGGCACAGGAGTCCAGCCAGGCTCAGGCATGCCAGGCTCACAGGGTGGATATCTGAGGTTATCTGTGTTACTCTATGCCCTGGTTCCAAAATTGAAGGATGCTTCCTGTTCCTAACCACTCTGGAAAATCCTTTCCTGAGCTATGCCAACAGTGAAGGATTCAGGAAAAAAAAAATCAAAGCAAAAAGAAAGGCTGCACTTTGCTTTGGCCTCCCTGAAAATCCTGTGAGGAAGGAATAGAGATGCTCTGCAAGAGCAAGGAGTAGTTTCTGTGTCACAATCTTAAAAAAGCAAAACTCCCTTAACCAAAGGGCCAGGAGCACTCCAGGTACGTGATGCTATTGCTGTCCAGCTGGAGCTGAACTCTCAAGGGGCTGCAGGAATTGGCTTTGTGAACAAGGCACAAAGTTTGTCCCACACTGAACCACACACTCAGCAGCAGATTGACATTCACCCTCTGAACTGACAGAGGGCAATGTGGTGATCAGGACACACAGCAAGAGCAGCTTTGGGGTGAATACACAACTCAGACACACCCAGAATCCACAGGTAACCTTGTGCAAACCATTTATTGCCTTAGTGGTTTGGATCCCAACCACGTTTTTTGTTTCCTTCCTAATTAGATGCTAAACTTATTCAGGATAAGAAACTGATCCTTCCAGATGTGAGCACATAACACCTGACACAATGAGACTGAAACCTTGACAGGGCCTTCCAGAGCCTGGGTAAGTAATAAAGGCATCCCACAGGTCTTGCAGAGGAACACATTGGCTCTCCAGGTCTCTGCAGCAGGACACCATGGGAAGAAAGAACAGAGAAAAAACAGGAAGTTTCTGTACATTTCCTTGGGAGAAAAGAAATTCTAAAAATTCCTGCCATCACATACCCAAGAGGTGGATAAGAGAATCTCAATACAACATGCCCTGACTCCAAAGCTGAGCCCAAGAGCTGCTGGGGGGGGAACACGTGCCCCGGGAGGGTAACTTACAAAACGGTTTCCTTTGTTTTTTCTGTAAACAAGATTTCACGTATCTCTCCAGTTCTCGTAACGTCGTGGGCTTCAAGGTTTCAAAATCTATTTCAATCTCGTCGGGATTGGAGTCTCTGAGGGAAGGTTCCCGGGACTGGATGATGTGAACCACCCTGCCCAGCTTCTCCCCGGGCAGGCGGTTGATGTCCAGGCTGAGCTGTCGTTTCTCATCATAAGTCATGGGCAGCCCTTCCTCCTCCTCATCCGAGTCGTAGGTTGCAGATGCCTGTTTGCCTCCTTTCTTGGGCTGCCTGGGGAGGTTGTCAAGCATGAAAATATTCATGGGGATGCAGCAATGAATTCTTTTTTTGTTTTTTTTCCCCTCCTCAACTCCCTTGTAACAAACATCCCCATGCTCTTGGCTTTGAAGCTCTCGTCAGATGGCTGGAACACCACCACAAGTGCTGAAAAAGTTCAGCAGCCTGAGATCAGCTGTTGTGTTCCTATTATATTTTAACCCTGTGAAGTGTGACAACGAGCCCAAGTAGCAGCAGGGGGGCAGCCATGGAATAGCATGTTCTTGGTGGCTGCACAAAAGGCAAGCCCCAAAACCTTATCTGAGAGCAATCAGGCAGCGATTCAAAGAGCTGGACAGTGAAAACACAATGGTTCCACTGCCAGCTCCAAGTTAAAGACTCCCTGGAGCTGTCTGGGAATGGGAACAGTATTCAGCAGCAAATTAACAACTGCTGAGCTTCCCCAGGAATTAAGGACAGAGCTGGAAGCTCTTGGCTCTCCCCTCAAGGCACCTTGGCTCTCACCTGTTAGCTGTGGTTGTGCTGTTTGCTTTCTTAGCTGGGGCTTTCTTCTGCTGGGTTTGTTTGGGTGGTTGAGCCACCTTGGGTTTCTTCTCCTCCTCAGCTTTGACTTTGTGCTTTTCTTTCTCCTTCTCTTTATCTTTCTTTTTCTTCTCTTTCTCCTTCTTCTCCTTTTTTTTCTTTGGTTTGTTCACTGGCGCTTGGGACAGTGCAGCCAGCTGCTCATGGACGGCTTTCAGCTGGGAGAAACAGGGGAAAAATCATCAAGGCAAAGTAGCTGCTGCCTCCACAAACCCTTCCCTCTAGATCTCAATGTGTAAGTATATCCTAAAGTCAAAACTCAAGCAGCTCATGCTCTCCAAGGAAGGAGAGAGCATCAGCACTGAGAAAAACAAAGATCACCGTTACATCAAACACGCATCGATCACACAGCTGAACGCTTTTCCCCTCAGGCTGGGAATGTTTCCCTGCATGCCAGCCTAGGTGGGATTTTTCAGGACACAATTCCTGCTGCTGTGCTCAGTCTAATGCGTGGACACAGAGCTGGGCTGGTGCAGTACCTGCTCCTGGAGCTCGGCCAGCCGAGTCGCCCGCTCCTCCTCGGAGTCGGAGCTGTCGGAGTCGGAGGAGCTCTCCTCGCTGCTGTGGCTGCTCTCTGTGCTTTTGCTCACCACTGGGGCTGTAGGGGGAGGTGGAGTGGGGGCCTCTGCAGGCTCATCGGGCATTTTTGCAAACCTCATCTCAAAGACATCCTGGAAAAAAGGAGGAAAACTGGTGACCAAAGGAGCCTCGGCCACAAACAGCTCGCTCTGGTCTCTTATATACATCAGGGGCAGGGTCTTTGTGCACTACAAGTAAATAATAATATACAGAATGTGCTTGCCCATCTGGAAAGCCCAAGAAAATTCTCCAATTACTTTTAAACTAAGGATTATAATATTTTAGGAGCTGAACATGACATGTGAAGAGCACAAGAGAGAGCACAAGGCTCTTTCCAAGGGCTGGAAGAATCTCCCTTGTTGGTGCCAAAAGCAGATCCTGGATCTCACCTGAACTAAAAACACTCTGGGAGATGCATTTGCCAACACCTTTACCTGGAGCTTCCTGGCCATGGCCACCACCTCGTGGTCTGGAGGATTGTACTTGTAACAATTAGAGAACATTAACCGAATATCTGCTGCGAAACCTTGTGCATCCTGGTATTCCCGACTGTCCATTTTCTTCTGCAAATAAACAAACCAAAGGGAAAGGGGAAAGAAAAAAAAAAAAAGCCATAAGCAAAAAATGTTTGTAGCAACTGCGTGGAGGACATGAGAATCTCAGAACAGCCTCAAAAACCCCATCTAAGAATGGAAGTTTGATTTGGGTTACTGGTTCCTAAACAACATTCAGTTTTTTGCTTTATAAAACAAGCAAACAAACACCAGGCAAACAAAGAAGTTGGTATTTCACAGCAGTTTAAACACTAAGTTTCTAAACTGGCCTTATTTTCTAAGCAGTAGAATATAAATCTCTCAGGGTCCACATTCTACCAGAAAACATTTAGAAATCATTAGAAAAATAATTTAGAGAAATGGATCAGGAACTAATAGAAACAAGGATCATGGATGGAAAGGGCAAGAGTCAGCAAGGAAGTTACAATTACAGGAGTACCTGAAGTGTGCATTTCTACACATGCTTGGATATATTTGCCTTGTAAATCTGAAAGGGCAGAAAAGATCAGAAAATGTAACTGACTTCCTGCTAACAGAGGGCAGGAGGTTTGCTCTGCAATTCCTACAGCAAAATAGGCATTTACAGTTAAACTACAACTCCCAGACATAATTTAAAAGTCCAACTGATAGAAATGGATACAGACTTCACCCCTCATGAACCCACTCAATGTTATTCCCTAGAGGAGCGAGGATAAATGTCAAATATTTGTACCTTGTTCCTTTCTCTTATTTTTCAGCTCTCACTTCCAGCCATTTCTCTTGTTGTTTAGGACTCAGTGACTTGGGTTTAGAGAGCAGTTTATAGCATTCCTAGCACATAATTGATTTAATGCATACATTACTACTGTGTATAAAACCTTAGCTCCCATTACTCCTGCTGAAAGGAACCAGAAGCTAACACCAAGTTTCATTTGCATTTAAAAGACCTGAGTTTAAAGAAATTCTCCATTTGCCAAGTGCTTACAGGCTTCCCTTTTGTATGTCTTGGGCACCTATATGCCCAGAGAAGGGAAGGGGTGACAGGCAGACAGGCTGGGGACACGATGGGGACAGACATCCCCCATCCCAACAGCAATCAGGGATGCTCAGGGTCTGTCACCCACCCCTAACACAAGCAAAACTCCCATTTTTCACAGAACTACAGAAATTTCACAGCTGTGACAGACCTTCTAACTGTCTTGAAACACTGCAATGACTCCTGGAGCTGTTTTTGTTATGAAAAGAGCAGAATTTCACCTCCAGGGATTCAGTTTGTGAGGGAGCTGATGCAGGGTGGTGACATCCCTGCAGCCTTGCTCCCTGCTGGGCTGCAGCCAGACATCTGTCAAACTTTTGTCAGGAGACCTCATTTTCCTAGTGAATAAACCAGGAGACAGCCTGGAAGCCACAGCACAAAGGCAGAAAGGGAAATAGGTTTGTGGTGCTCCTGTCTGAAAAGCCTCTCAGGCCAATTCCAAAGCAAAACATATGTTCAAACCAAAGGGCCCGTTTATTTTAAAATAATCTTACTGCATGAAAGGCCTTTTTATATTTGTCTGGCATACTCAGGGCCTGATTACTGCCTATGAAATACATTCCAGTGTCTGAGGCTTTGCTTTCCATCCAAACTCAACAGTTTTCTAGCCCGACAGTTTTAACCTATGGATTTTTGTTTTGTTTTCTTATAAAAAATAATAAGCTTAACAAAAGAAAGAAAAGCATTTTAAATCGGTAGGCTGGGATATCTTGTTATAAATATACTTGGAGATATCCAGCTGCTTACAAAAAAAAAAAAAGTGATTACATTTACAACTGGAAGTCAGGAGTCAGGCAGAGGTGCAGGCAGGCCAGTTCACCCATCCTCTGTCCCACAGCAAATCTCATTTTTCCCCTCAATCAATTGTTTAAAATCATCTTTACTGTTCATTAATTTGTTTCCTCATGTCTAACATGTGCCTTGCTCTAAGGTAAGTCTTGTCCTGCCCACAGAGGACACAAAGAATGTCTCCTCACTTTTAAGACTCTGAGCTCAGCTGCTCTGAAACTACAGCAGCTCACTGCAGCAAAAATAAGGGGTGAGCAGAGCTACAGCCCTGGAGGAAGTGCTTTATTCCAAAAGTAAACACCTTGTGGAAATCCTCTTGCACAGCTGGGCTTGTGGCTTGTTCATCACTGAGTAAACCCAAGGCACAGACATCCGTGTTAGAGGATGGGGCAGGAGAAGAGGTGCTCCAGGTCCCCCAGCACCACAGACAGGAACAGGGATGTTCTGCAAGGGGTCCCTGCCTGCCTGGGGGCAGGGCAGCAGCAGCTCCAGCCTCAGAGCATCCCACTCCTCACAGGGAATCAGAGCTGCTGCCTTTCTCTCCTGACACTTCCATCCTTTCCTACTCCAAGCAGTTCTGCTCTTTCCTTCTCTGTGGTAAAGAGAATTGAGGTGGAGATGAGCTCACAGATCTGTCCCTTCAGCTGCTCCCATTCTCAGCCCAAGCTCCAGCACAAAATTCCAGCACATCCCTCTGCTCCTGCCTGCAACAAGTTCAGCTACAGCCCCTCCATCTCACCTGCCTCTGGCCTAGCCACAACAGCCAACCTGCCTCCTCCACCACACACAGAGAAAACAACCTCCAAATCCTCCTGGGGACACCTCTGCCAGGGAAAAAAAAGATCCCGGACATGAAGGATATTCTCTAGGGAAAATAAGACCTAACACAGCCACAGAAGCAAAAAGACAAGATGTGTTACAGCTGCAGCAATGCTTGTGTTTTACTTCCTCACATAATTCCTCCCAGGTTAGTCTGGAGGCCTTTAGTTGTGCTGCTTTATCACAGCCATTGTCACTTGGGCAGAATTAAATCTAAAAACCTTTCAGAGCCACAGAGGAAGCCCCTGACACTGGAAAATGACACTGCCTGCAAATGGCAGGTTTCTGTTCTATGCAGTGAATGTGTTGTGAGCTGCATCTCTGAGAAGTCACACCATGACCTACAAGCCAAGAGCAACGACAATAAAACACTCCATAAAAAACCAATACCAGACAGCACTTCAAACAGCTTTATTAAAAAAAATACTACCACGTGGAATGAGAAACCCAGAGACTTTAGGTGTAAAAGACTCCACTGGGTTTGCCATCAACCTGTCTCCAATTTTCTACCCTACACTAGCCAGGTGCAGAGGGAGGATATCACCTGCACTTGCCAGAAAGGAGCAGAGCTGTACAATTTTAAAGAATGAAGTCAGGACCTTAAGGATACTTTATCATGAAGAAGTCACCAACCCAAGAAATCACAGCTTTGCACCTAGATTCTTCAGAACACAGCACAAGGATCTCTTGCAGTAAGAGATCACCTAAGCACATGTGGAAATACCAGTTTGAGAGGGTGAGGATTTCACTCTGTCCATCCTCAATCTTCCTGCAATCACCTGGGGCTTCAACTGGCAGGCTGCAGGTATCTCTGGAGACCCAGAGCATCCCTAGGATGGATGGACCCATCCCTAGGATGGATGCATGGCACATCAGAGTCTGACATGCTGCTCCCAGCACACAGGATCTGCCAAGGAATATGACAGGAATCACAACCACAGCTGCCCTGTTGTCACCTGGGCATTCAGACAATCCCAGGCACTGGCTCAGCTGGCAATAAAACCCTTCTGGCAATGCCAGTGAAAGGCAGCAACAATATCTTCACCTCCTGCACATGGAAGTCTCCTCTCCATCAACACAGAATCCAGTGCCTGGCTCACAAGAAGATGGGAACTACAAAAACACAGCTTTGCTTCATGGAGGGATTCAGCAAACCTCCAAACCCACTGGGAAAAACAAGAATACTGAACCATATTAAGCTAAACTCTTGAGGAGCCAAGCATGAGCCACAAAAGCATCACACATCTCTCTGAGTACCATCACATTCCAGTTGGAATTGCTCAGTGTAAGCCTATCTGCCACCACCAGGCAGCAGCTTCTGGAAATGGGATACCATCAATTGAATCCTATGAAATAAAGCACCTCCTCTTCTCAGAGTGCAACACAATCCTAAAAACACCAGTTAAATACCTGGGCTATCCACAAAGAGGAAAGGATGCCATTGTGTTTTGCTTTGTGTACATCATCTCCTTTGCAGGACAGAAAAAAAAAAAAAAGCTGCCCCAGGTTATGGCAAAAAAAAGGGAGAGGGAAAGGAAACAAAATATAAAAATATCCAGCTGGTATCCAAACAAGTTCAGTTTCCACCCTTTCCCCTTCCCCCTCCCACAAAGGAGCCAATCCTCTGCAACCAGAGGGACCCCCTGCCAAAAAAAAAACAGAGGTGGTAAATGAGGAAATGAGGACGTACTTTCACAGTACTGAGATCCATGGGGTGTTTGATAATATCGTGATAGTCATGTAACTCCAAGGCCTCTGCATCCACGGGCTTGTAAAAGGGCCATGCATAGGCTGCGTGCTTCTTGGAGAGCATCTCCTTGAGGATGCTGTCACAGTACTTGAGGTGCTCAGAGAGTTTGCCCTTCTTGCCCGCGTGCTGAGGGACCTCTCCGTCCTCCAGGTCTTTCTTTGGTGGTTTGATGGGGCGGCCGCCGCTCTCCCTGCGCGCGATGATTTTGGCCTGTTTGGGGTCCGACAGCGGCGTGGGGGACTCGCTCCTGCTGGCAGTGATGGCAGAGGTGGTGGGGGTGGTGGTGTCTGCTTTCCTCTTCACTCCCTTTTTCTGGAACAGCACAAGGACAGGATCTGTGAGTGCGCGCCCAGCAGAAACCTCATGGTCACCAGACGGACACGAAACGCAGTCAGTCGCCAGGGCAAAAAAGAGAGGGAAGTTTATTTCTTGACCTCGATTTATATAGATTCTGGACAGTGACCAGGGATTGGAGGATGAGGTTGCCACCTCTCCGACCCCACTGGTCAAACTACAAGTCCATCAATTGTCCCTCCTCCACAGAGGAATGTAAACAGGAAGAACAGTTTTACAAAACATCACTTTTGTTTACATCAAATCCGTGAGAAACTCCACTACAAAAATGCAAACATCAGAAGGCTGAGAAAGATCAGGGTGACACCCTAGCACTGCTCATCCTCAGTTTAGCCTGTCCTTTGGCAGAAAAAACTCCAGATATTTCACTGGGATAAATGGGATTTGTGACTCCAACACACCATGTCTGTAACACTGCACGTCACCTGAGCCACAACAACCAGCAATTTGCATGGCTCCAACTCAAGCCCAACTTGCATGCTGCAGAATGTGATGTCTCCCTGAGATGGAAGCCAGGACTCTTACCTTGTGTTTGCCAAGGGAAAGGAGGGTGCCCTCATACTGCAGCTCAGCTGATGCACGGGGACTGAGCAAGTGGCAGTAACTTAACCACATGTCTGAGTCCCCAGTGGCAGGAACAGGCTCTAAGTTCTGAACCAAAGCATATTAATCACCAAACACCCAGGAGCCCTCACTCCCCTGTATTTAGCAGGTGTGCTAAGGTAGATTTTGCCTTAAGCAAACAAACCCTCTCACATAAATTCAGACTGTGACTGTCCAGTCAGCTCTCTCGTGGTCCTATGAAGGATTTATTTCTCTGGAGAGGGAGATAGGGAGGAAAAAGTTCCTCAGAGAAATCTAAGGGAAATCTTAAGTAAATCCCATACAGAATTAATTTTGCAGTGTGTGTTTGGCAAACTCACTTCTGGGTTCATCCTTGAGTTTTAAAATGAAATTGATTCTCAGAAGCAAGTTATTTGGACAGAAACTGAAATATGAGAGGTTTCTGAGGAGGACAGCTTAGCTGCAAGATCTGACTTACAATTTCTCTAGCAATTCCCAAACTATTGGGTTAAAAAGCAAAACAATTCTGTGCCTCTGCTGGTCCAAGCAATCTCACAACCAAAGCTGTTGCAGTTAATTCCCCAGTTTACATAAAGAGACACCCAGCTTTCTCTGAGCTACGCTTTCATCATTTCTAAAGCAATACATGGCTTGCTAAGAAAATTTCAATTATTTAGGTAATCTCTCCATTTACCCATAAATTAACATAATAAATAGCAAAACACCAGTGACAACTCCCCAAAGATTACTCAGTAGGGAAGACAGAACTAATGCACCCAAAACCTGCAGGCAACATCAGTCTCCTCCAACTGGAGTGACAAGCTTGTCTTGAACTGGTTGAAAGCAGAGAGGAACATTCCTAACGCTGGAGCCTGCAAACCTTAAAGGAACAGCCCCAGTAAAAATCAGGAGCTCAGTTACAGAGGGAAGAGATGCTTTGAGCTGGAAACCTTAAAGGAACAGCCTCAGTAAAATCAGGAGCTCAGTTATAGAGGGAAGACATGCTTTGAGCTATTGGAGTAAAATACAGAATTCCAAGAGCCCTGGAGCAGCAGCACAGGGGAAGGCTGTGAAAGGAGAGGCTGGAACTCAGCTGGAGCAAGCACAGGTGACATCACCNTTGTCTTGAACTGGTTGAAAGCAGAGAGGAACATTCCTAATGCTGGAGCCGGCAAACCTTAAAGGAACAGCCCCAGTAAAAATCAGGAGCTCAGTTACAGAGGGAAGAGATGGTTTGAGCTGCAAACCTTAAATGAACAGCCTCAGTAAAATCAGGAGCTCAGTTATAGAGGGAAGACATGCTTTGAGCTATTGGAGTAAAATACAGAATTCCAAGAGCCCTGGAGCAGCAGCACAGGGGAAGGCTGTGAAAGGAGAGGCTGGAACTCAGCTGGAGCAAGCACAGGTGACATCACCTCAGCTGGACCGTGTGAAAACTGGGAGAACTGCTCTCAACCCTCCCCAACTCAACAGCCAAGGATGACAGCAGGAACGCAGGGAGCCAGCAGAGAGGACAGGCAGCGTGCAGCCTTGTCTCCGGCACAGGAGCTGCCCGGATTTACCTTGACGACCGGGGGCGTGGGAGGCACCACGGGCATGATCGGAGCGGCGGGCGGGGGCGGGGCGGCGGCGGCAGGGGCGGCGACAGGAGGGACATTGGCGGTGATGGTTGGCACGGGGGTGGCAGCGATGACGGGCGTCTGAGACACGGCTGGAGGGACGTTCTGGAACGGGGCCGGAGGGGACACGGAAGACACGGCCACGGCTTGCTGCGCTCCTTTGGAAGGAGAGGGGAAAGAAGGTTACTGGGAGCTGGTTACTGGGAGCTGGTTATTGGGAGCAAAGTGGTGCTGCTGGACTTGGCTCGGGAGAGCACAAAGGACACAGTGTGATTTGCTCGGTGCTGTTACACCCAGGGTACAACAAAAGTGAGGAATCTCTGATCTAAGTCCTTGTACCATGGGTTCGGGTCAGCCACAAGCAAAATAAATAATTCCAACTTTTTCACATGGAGTGAGGGTTGCTCTGGGACAGTCTTGACCCCTGGGATGCTCCCAGAGCTGCACGGAGCTCAGCAAAGAGCAGGAGATAACAGTGGGAGGTGTTCATACCATGCAAATGGCAATTCCCACTGCCCTAAGCCCCCTGAGCACCCAAAGCACTGCAGACCTGCCACAAGTGCACAGGGGGGATTCTTGGGGTTGGCCTGTGCAGGGACAGGAGCTGGGCTCAGTGATTCCTGTGAATCCCTTCCAACTCCATATTTTATGATTCTCAGTACAGCTCAAAGCCTCCTGATGGCCTCAATGCCTCTGATGCTACACCTGCACTGCTAAAAACCTGGCTACTGGTGTAACATTAAAGGGGACAAACCTACTACTTAATAACCAAAGCAGCAATCCTCCTTCTGTGCTTTATCAAAGGATGTTGAAAAGATACATCATCATTAATTTCTCTGAGCTTGGATAGACTTATAGCTCCATTTAGCACCTGAAATGTGGGAAAACAGAGGAATAATTGACTTTCCCAGAGCAACAATTAGACCTTGTTTAGAGGGGAAAAAAAAAAAAATTGCAATCATTTAACTCAGCCCACACAAGGCCCTTTATGAACTGTTTCACCATGCTTGGACATTTTAGTCCTAAATCCATTTAAAATCAATTCTAGGTAAGCTGAACTAAATTTAGTTTCCACTGATACGCAATGATCTACACAGCCTTTTGCAATGGCTTAATAAATCCTTTAATTTTATGATGTTGTAACCATATGTGCAAAAAAAACCCATACAGAGTTTAGGGAATTAGCAAAATTTGAGTCCAAGTCTCTGCTGTGTCAGATTTCTGATTTTTGCCAGGGCACAGGGTGGGCTGTGTAAACCCAAATCTGCAAAGACTTTCCATGCCATGGTCTGGCACTGGCAGCAGACTGGCATTTCTGATCACTTTGTTTTTTCTTGCCTTGGTTTCTTCTTTGCACAGAGAAGCAACAGCACTGCCCTCCCTCCCTGAAGTGCTGCCTTGATGGGCAAGTCACAGATGGCAAGACTGGTGTGACAAATGCAGGGTGGCCTTGAGACAGACGAGCCCTGAAACCCTGAGTGAGCATCACCCAGACATCTCACACCTTCCTCCCTACTGCTTCAGCTGTGAGACCACACTCTCCTTTCCCAGCCTCTTCACCATCTGCAAAGTCCAGCAGCCTGGAAGGAGGGTCAGGCTTTGGGAACAGCTCCCAGCACTCCCTGGCCCTGGATGGATCCGTACCTGCGCTCTGTGTGCCCGCTGAGGGCTTGCGACCTTTGCCTTTGGGAACTGGGGGTAGCAATTCCACCTCCTCCTGAGGCATCTGGGCAACCTTCTGCAGAAATATCTTCTCCAAGGCTTGGGCCATGAGGACAATGTCATCTGTGGGCTGCACAAAGAAGAATGTGAGCCTTTGTTGTATCCTTCACATATCTGAAGCGGCGAGGTTGAAGATCAGGCTCAGAAAACACTGATGCCCTTCAAATAAATTATGGTATTCAAATGCTGGCAATAAACAGATTAGCTCTTCTCCCTCCTTGTTTGCCACTCTCCTGCTCTTCTGTTCTGCTCTAGCATGCAATAATTACAGCCCCTAAGTGTGCTGCATCCAGAGAATTATCAGGACTTCAGTAGGAGCCTGATAAACCAGTACCCTGTGCAGCAGTGTGGAAGCAGCAAACTGGAACGGATGAGCTGTCCTTCCCTGCCTGCCAGCAGGTCCAAGGGAAGAGGCTAAACACACATTCTGTGGCTCAAAACTAATTAATTTGTTTGTTTCAGCTGTTCTCCAGTCTGGGTCTATGATGACAAACGACTGGAGGAAACAGAACACAAAGAATTTTAACAGCCTAACAAAACTGCAAACGAGCCAAACCCAAAATAATAATAATAGTAATAATAATAAGCAATCTAAATGTGTGTAAGTATGAACATATTTATGGAGACAGAGTCAAAGAACAGAGTTATGATTCTTGAACTCTTTTCTGCTGCTAACAGATACTATTTAGTGCCAGACAGTCTAACACAGAGCATTAAAGCACCTCAAAACACCTGCAGAGCATTGCATTAAGTGCAGCTCATCCCAGAAAACTCCTAACTGAAAATAAAAGAAGTAAAAACTTGCTGCATAACCACCCCAGAACAGAAATCTACCTATAATTAAAAGCCATATTTGCCATTGTAACTAGTCTGGGGGAAGAAAGAGGCAGCACAAAGACAGCTTTGTGCATTTCAAGTAACGTGGTTGCAATTAGTGGCATTTCCAAGCCTTGCAAGGAGGGCCCGGAGCCGGCCCTGTTCAAAACCTGCACAGTAACAGGGGCAGGTGGGTGTTTTCTAAAGGCTTTTTCTGGTCTTTTTTTTACCTTGTTATAAATGTAACAGTTTGTAAACATGGTGTTGAAATCCTGCATACATTCACTGGCACTCCAGTAATAGTTGTGCTCCAGGCGCTTCTTGATCGTGCCCATGTCCATGGGGTTTTTTATGATTTTGTGATAATCCTGTTGGAAAAACAGGGAAGATGTTACATCTCCTGATTCAGTTTTGTTCAGTTTGTCCAACCCCTTGCTTTCTTCACATTCCCCCTCCTAAAAAACACCGCCTCAAATTTTGTGGAAATTGTAAATGTAAATATAAATTCATTTATTTTCTCATTTGTATTTTTTTAGTCTTACCATTATTACAAACCTGATTCCAAAACACATAACCTCCAGTCTGGGAATCAGCATTTTTACCTCTCTTTTTAAAAGGCTGCCTCTGGCACTCACAGAAGTTTATCAGGGCTGGCTAAAACTGCGCTCAAAGTTTCAGTCTCTAATTTTAAGAGCGTTTTGGCCTTTAAAAGGTTCCCACCTGTTAACCCAGTTTCTCCCTGGGCTGGTCTGGAGCAGTGCAGAGGCTGTGATTAGCCTGGGGATGCTGCAGGGCTGTGCAGTGCCATTTTCCTGTTCTGGATTAGAGCACCAAAGCCTCTCTTGCTGGCTCAGCCACTGGTCGAGCCCAACACCATCCCAGGCACTGATATTTCCACTCTAAACAATCCCAAAACCTGATGTGACCAACACAAAACTTTCCAGGCTGAGAAGACGACAGATACGTACCGGCAAATTGAGTTTAATCGCATCAACAGGCTGGTAGAAAGGCCAAGCAAACTGATGCTTCCACAAGGTCTTCACCACAACATTTTGCATGTATTGCAGCTGGTTGGTCTTCCTGCCAGGTTTGTTGGGATTAGTCACCTCTGGAGGTGGTGGATTCACGGGGCCCTGAGGAGCCTGGATGGCTGACGTGACCGTCGACATCTTCCTGCTCGGGCTCTCACTCGCTGTCACTGCGGCAGCAACGGGGAGATTTCCTCTCTTCCTTTATGCTCCCTGAATGGGACTGACATCCCATTTCCAGGGTGCAACCATACAACCTAGAGCAAACTAGAGAGAGAGAGAGAGAGGGCAGGGTGTAAACGCAGATTTTTGAAGCAGGCAGATTGAGACGCTTCTGTGGACAGCAAACTTTGTTCCTGTAGCACAGTTTATCTTGGAGATGGGCACAGTTCAAGACCCAAGAAATGGTGGAACAGCAAATTTAAAGCCTGCAGAGACACAGCAAGCTCCATGGGACTAGTTCTTGCTTTAGCTGGCTCAGAAAGCATCTTCACATCAAGAAAACACTCGGGGCAAGCTAAGAACCCGGTCAGGGAATACAGTTAGGATGTAATGCAGACTGCCATGAATGCACTGATGCAAGCTGCTAAATCCATAGCTTCCAGCTCCATGTAAACTGAACTGCATTGTCTCCAGAGCCACGCTGCCTGGCACCCAGTCAGCTCACAGGGCTCTGCCCTGGTGCAATGGGCAGCCTGAAATCCAGTCAGGAAGAGTGGACGACAGCTGCCAGAGGACCTCAATCCAGGGAAATGAAAGAAGGGGCAGAGGGAGATGCTGTGAACTGCTGTGAGAGAAAGATGTCACTAGAAACAGCCCAACTTGAAGTGATCTGCACTCTGAATCTCATAAATGTCTTATTATGCCTCTTGCTGCATGCACCTGACTGGTTCTGACCCCAGTTTTGTACCCAAGTTAAGAGATCCAGGCTCAAATAAGAACTGGTGTTATACTGATATCCCATGACCTGGCTCAGACAGTGCTGTCATGTTCTCTCTCAAAGGCACATTTTAAACAGAGGAGAATACATAAATTGCATTATTGTACTCTGGTTTTCCCTCTGCAAACTGCAGAGGTAAAAATAGCCCACTATCACTGTGCCTTGTGTGGCATATGGTAAACAGCTTTGCTATGTCATCTTCCATAAACATTGGATATTTCAGCTCACATCAGGACTGCAGCTACTCTTCTCCTGGCAAACAAACCACAAGCACTTTCTAGAGGCAAATTATTTCAAATATGTTTAGAAAGCCATACAAATACTCTGACATACACTTCTTGGCTGAACAGAGAAACATGAGCAGGGACAGAAGCTGCAGCAGCACTGGAAGGAAAAAGCAGGGAGACATCCTAGGAAAAACTCAAAAACCTCTGCTTTAATACAGTCCCAATCATCTCTACTGAATATATGGACTAAATATAGAACACCAACTTGTCCTGTGAGCTGCTGATTAGATGAAGGCAAAAAGTAAACACATACCTAACTCGGGGAAGTTTTACCAAAATAGCTGTGTACAAACAAACAGATCTGCAGCAGAGAGGGAGGGAACTGCTACAAACCCAAACCAACCCCCCGTGTGAATACATGTGATTATTTGTGCAGGAAACAGACAAGTCCAGTTCTGATGATGCCACCATTTATTCACAACACCCAATATACCCCAAGGATGGAGAAAAATGCCAGTAGGACTGTCTTGTGCCATGGATTTAAGTACAGCTCCAGAATCAGGCTTCTGGTCCCTGTTTTTGACAACTCAGGAGCCCAGCTTAGTTCCAAAAGGACTGGTCTCTCATTTGATCATGCTGCTGGTGACAGGCAGCGTGATCACCAAGCTGCCAAAAGGGATGCTGGCATCCTCTGGACAAGGAGTTTCAGAACTAGAATGTTACTTGGGATTTCAGAGTTGGAAGAAACTGGGGGAAGCATTTTCTCCTGGTGTTCCATCAAGTCAAAGCAGCAGCAGAAATATTGCAAAATTCAATCTTCAGATCGAGGTGGGTAAAGAGACAAAGAATTAAAAACAACCAAAAAAAAAAGATAATTAGGAAGTTTCACTCAGCCTCCTTCTGGGGAGCTCCCTGCATGGATTCAGGTCTCTGAGCAACATCCATCATCCCAGAGAATGCCACGCTGGCTGCAGGCCCCTGCTGACCACCACTGAAGCATTTTGTTTGCTGTCCTCTTGATTAACAAACTGAATCCAGTGCAAGGATTGAGGGGAAATAAAACACCCAGAGAGAGCAATTCCTACTGCTACAGAGCATTTGGGTCACAAGTTTGAAACTGTGCAGTGTAACTTAAGTCTTCCCTTTAAATAACCTCAGGCTAAATATGATTCTCTTTACATTTGAATTTCCTGATGTCCTACCTCTCAAACTCCAACTTGATAAGGATTTTTAATTAATTTGTATTAAACCCCAGAACTGTAATTCAACAAACCACAGATCCATAGCTCCTACCTCTCTCAGAGTTTTTCTCCCTGACCTTAGCCAAGGCTTTCAGTATCTGCACCCCACAGCTCCTCATCTGTGCCACGGAGATAGTGAGAGCTCCTTTCTGTCCCCACCCAGCAGAGAAAACTCCCTGGGACAGGCACTGCCTCTCCACGGGGCCATTTTGATCCTCAAGCTTAAACAAGGCTCGTACAGTCCACATAAAAGGATGGAACAGTCATCAGTGACACAACTCCGAAAGGATTTTAATTAAGAACATCACCAAAACAAGGAGGGGCAGAACCATGACAGCCAACTGGGTCAGTTCCCTGCTCCTCTGTAACTTCCAAGCTCCAACACGCTGGTTTTTACACCCAGAATGGCTCCAACCCTCCCAGCAGCACTGGCATTGAACTGCTGGATCCTGCAGAAGATAGAAATAACTACCTGGACTATCTGGCAGCACTGGAAGTTACTGTCCTGGCATAAATAAAGCTTTAATGTGCCTGTGCCTCACTGCACCTTTAACCCTTGGTCCAGCAGCTCCCTCACCATCTGCTGGGGGAGCTGCTTTGGTACTGGATCACTTCGTAATTTTTAAAACTAAGAATTTGTTTCTACAGCCATTCCTTAAGACTCCAAACAGTGTCATTTTTAAGAATGTAAAAAGCAGGACTACAAGGAATCTGGAAGATGAGAGTAAAAATGCTTTGAAGATGTCCAAAAGGCAATGACTTCCAATTAAAGATAAATTAATGCCTGAGAAATCTACTCCATGTGAAACATCATTTATTAAGTGAGAGCAGTGAGAGCCCTGACCATCTGACATCCCAAATTACCACACAAATCATCCAAGAGGACATTTAATAGACCCACAGACAAAAAATAAGCTCGTAAAAATTGTCCCACAACTACAGGTAGAATTGAACTACACAGCTCTTGTCTAAGCACTCCAGCACCTACTGAAACTGCACTGGTATCAATAAATATTGAAACTATGAGGGACAGTGACCCAGGACATCACTGTACGAGGTATTGTACAAGCCTGGAGCAAAGACTGCCAAAACCAGACATCATGTGCACCTTCCAGTGAGGGGCTAAGGTGAGACTTCTTTTAGCCCTGCAGTAATAACTTCTTAAATTTTAATTTTTAAATCACTCCTTATCCTGTTCCTCAGGCCTATAATGCTCAAGCAGCAGGAGCTGTTCTTGATTTCTCTGTCTGCACAAGTAGGTTTGATACTGTAGGTTTAAAATACAGCCTAAAGTGCTGTCATACACAAAGACTGAACACTGCTTCTCCTCCTTATTCAGTCTGAGATAGTAATTAAAAACAAAACCTCAAAGAAAGGAGGTTTTAAGTCCTGGAGTTTAAGTCTTTTTTTGCTAAGTTGCAACCTCAGTGTGGCAAACCAGGCATCAAAACACCCAGCTAGGTTGGATGGATTTTTTCTTTGGGAAAAAAAAACAAACCTTTCTTCCACTGAGTTTCTCACACAGGGTCAGTCAGTAGAGAAACAACTGGCATGGAGAAAACATGTAAACAATTGCCTGCACTAGCAGGATAACATTTTCCTGTCTGCAGTGGTGGGGACTATTTTAAAAGCAGCTCTGAAGGCCCATGCAGTGTGCAGTGTGCCAGCACTCCTGCTGCTCCAGCCAACGGCTCTGCCACTTCCTTTGGCACTGCCCAACATTTAACGGATGCTTTGCTCCTGTGCACGACCCGATGGGGTTTGTTTTGATTGCAAACTTACAGCGAGCTTTATGTCAGCCTGGCAGTCCAACAGCTCCTTGGGTTTTCCCCTCCCTTGGTAGAGTATTTCTGCGTGGTTACTTGGACATTCATCAAAATCTGGCACAATTCCAGCCCGGCCAGAAACAGCCACATAAATCTTCCCATCAGGGAAAATTATCAAGTTTGAGAGATGTTCCTTGACCTCGTTGTTATCTGCACATTTTTATTTACATTACAGTAGCACACAGTGGCTGGGCAGAGACCAAGGTCCCTTGGCACTTCACACTCTGCACACACAAAGACCCTGTTCCTTCCTCAAAGGGCTGCTGCTCACAACTCACACTTTACACCACGGTGAGGTGACCTGCCCAGAGTCCCCCAGTCAGCAGCCAGACCCAAAATTTGCCAGCAGGGCAGTCAGAGCAGTGTCCTCCAAGCATTGCTTCCCCACATTGGCTCCTTGCAGCCTCCAAAGCAGATTCTCAGCCTCTTTTTACCCAACAGTTGAAGTTTGGTCAGAGAAGCAGCCCAGCTTTGGTCATCTTGCCCAGATTTTCTCTGCAGGAGAGGTTTAGCACTGCTAAACCTCAATACAAACTCAGGTAAGGTTATTAATGAGGGTTGTACCCATTTCATTCTATGGCTGTAGAAAGGGCTACACCAGCACTCCTCCAGTCTCCTCAGAAGGAAATAAAACTTATGGATGCCTCTTTTTCCTCCTCCTTTGCCTTCCCTTCCCAGCCCCACACAGGAACTGGGCTACAGGCAGCTTTCAGTACCTACTAACACGTCAGCAGGGATGGTGCCTTCAAACTCAAGGGATGTGCAATTTGAGAGCAAGACTTGAGACAGTTGCTTTATCATCCAACCTTGCCCTGGCAGACAGACACACTACACACAACATGCCACCCCCTCAAGAGTGGGATTTACACTTGGCTTCACTGCAGGAGCTGGGAATTTGGCTTGTGGTGCCCCTATGGCACACTGCAGCACTCTGAAAGTCCATTCAGCTGTCCTTGCTGTCTCCCAAATCATTAATTCCACACACCACACATTTGCTTTTCATGCATATTATTTTGCCCTAAAAACGTCCTGAGAGTGGGAGATGCAACTGTGTCCTGAGCTCACCTCTGCGTGAGGGAGGGGAAAAGATCACAGCAGATTAAGTCAGTTCCTTGGCTTTTGACTTGGCTGGTTTAATGCTCATCAGATTATGCAGATGGCTTTCCCACCCTTGGTCTCTCCCTGGCTATTAGAAGAGCAGGTGTTTCCTCAGTAAGGAGCCTGTGGGTTCCTAACCAGTAGGTAGGGATCAGTCAGGAGTAACTGGGAATTTCAAGGGTTTTCACTTTTGATGCCTACTCAGTGCTCCTCACAAATCATGCTGCTGTAAGATCTCTGATGAGATGCCTTCAAACCCAGGGGTACCCAAAGTCACTTTAATAAAAGCACTGGAGACTTATAAACACCTCAAATAAAATTATGGACTTTCTGATAATTTGAGGCCAGAGTATTTCTCTCTCCCAAGTCACTAATGCCACAAGAAGCACCTTCTGATAAAGTCTGAGCAGGAATTTAGCTGCATGTCACACACAAATCAGATGGGGCTCAACTGCTTTCTAAAAGCTGCAGTTTCAAGTGCAAGGAGTGATGTTTAACACTCAACCAAGTTCATTTTCACAGCTTTGAATTTGGTTTTGAGAACAGTTTTAAGAGAGCAAGGTTAGTAAAGAATTAGGCATGGTTGATCTTTCTTTGCATTGGGGAGGACAGAATGACCTCTGGACATTGCTTTTTGTGGTCCCCTGAAAACACGGAGGCAAATTTCAGCTCAGACTATGCTGGTTTTGTGCAAGCTCCTGAGTTACAGAGTCTTGTTAAAAAGGCTACAGGAGGAAGGAAAAGTGAGTGGTTACAGAGCTTACTCTGTGCTGGATTCCTGACTGAAGGAGCTCAGGCAGCTTTGAGACCTGACTGGACTCAGATAAGCTGAACTGCACTTGCAAAGAATCAGCCAGGAGGTACTCCAGCAAATCAACTGGGTGGCCCATCATGAAAAAGTTAACAAATGCTTAGCTGTAATAAATAAAATCTATGAACAGGTTCCAGAGTACTTGGAGCAGCTGGTGGCTTGCACATCCAAATCAACAGGATGGGAATGGGTAGGTGCTTAACAGGAAAATGCTGGTGGTTGTGCCTCTCACCAGATACAAAAATTACACCTTTATGGCAATGGAAAAAAAAAAAAGTTGGGTTTTTACATAAGAGAGCTTTGGCACAGCAAGTGAAGTGTTTGGGATAACCACATGTCTGGGCAGACTCTGCTCGTGCCATCTTTCCCCAGAGGGGAAAGGTGGAGGTGCAATGGAATTACCTTGTGTGACCCACAGGGCTGAACCCACACCACCTCACAGGGAACAGAGCCAGGGAGAAACCAGGCAGCCACAATTTACAGGGAAGAGATCCTGCTTAGAGCAGATTTTCTCTCTTATCATTTGGCAACTCCTAGCACTTTTAGGGGTGGCTGCAGCCCCTTAAAACCCCCAGAGCAGCAGCAGCCCTGCAGCCTGGGACATCAGGCTAACAGGAAGCCCTGGGAAGGTGCTGGCACAAGGCCACATTCCATCCATGCTCACGACATGTCAGGAGCAGGACAGGGGGCAGGAGAGCTCGGGGAGGCAGGAACGTGGCTGAGGGCACACTGGAAATACAGTGCAAACCACAACACAGCCAGCACCCAGGCCTGTGGGATCCAGGAACCACTTCAAGCCTGACCCTGGCAAAGTGCTCAGCAGCTTTCACCTCTCTCACTAAGCTGCAAGGGCTCTGTGGCTCAGCACCTCACCACAGAGGGTTTTGCAGACTTATCACCTGCAAGATACAACTAATTGGTCAATCAAGATAAACTTCTCTCTAAGGAAGATTTAAGCACAGGCAGGAACAAACTCAAGCTCTGCACACTTTGTGGTTTCTCTGCCTGAGTCAATTCCTTTTCCAGCTGTCTGTTAGAGAGAGGTGAAATGACAAGGGAGGTTCAGTGCTGCATATCTGGGGCTGGAGACTCTTGTCAGACTGATCAGACGTGTGGGTGCTGCCACTGTCTCAGTTACAACAGCTGGGAGAGCTGAGGGACTCAGTGCCACCCAGCCCTGGAGAAGCATCCCCTCCCTGCAGCAGAACAGGATCCCAGCAAGAGAAATCCCACTGCACAAGGGCAAGGGGTGCAGGAGCATGGAGATCCTGTTCTCTTCCTAAAACAGCACAAAAAGAAATTGCAACCTAATCAAGAAGAGATATCTCTATGTTTACATGAAAGTTGGCCAAGGAGTGGAAAAAATTTTGGTGACCTGAAATTCAAGGCTTGCTGATGGGCACGACTAAAGACTCAGTGACAGCTTCTGCAGGCTGGCCAATTCTGCAAATTCAGAACTGGCACAAATGCTGTCTGCTGGATGCCTTCTTTCTTATTCCATCTCTCTGTGTTTCTGGAATTACCATCACTTTAAGCTTCACAGAGGGACACAATCTACTCTGCCACTTCTCCTCACCTCTGGTTCTGCATTCAAATCCATACTTCAAGAACAAACAGAACTACAAATCCATTTCCTCGCCTGGGTTTGAACCACAGTCACCCTTTCTAAGCATCCTTCAGGTCAGCATCACCAACTGCTCTGGAAGTGGGAAACAAACTCTGTGACAAGCTGATGTTCCTTCAGCCTGAACTTGCTTGTAACAGATCTCAGTGGCAGGAAATCTGAATTCCTGCTTGCTCAGCCATCAGAAAATGGAGCTGCCACAGTGCATGGAGCAAAAACCAAAAATCTTACTTGCTGAGAAGTGTTAAGAAGAAAACACCCAGCTAAAAGTGCAGGAGCAACAGGTCCATCCTGGCCACACCACCCCAGTGACAAGCAGCAGGCTGAGGCTGTTAATCATTTCAGAACTGGATGATAATGCTGAATAGTCTTAACCTGATACTCAGTGGCTTCAGCAGAAGTCAGCCTGGGGCTGTTTCTGCTTGTATTCCCTTCAGGAAACAGAACTGGTGGATAGAAACAGATATAAATACTACTGAGCAGATAAACTGCAAGAGGAAATAGGCAGCTATCCTACACCCTCTGGGAGAAAGCAAAATATAGAGAAAGTCAGGAATAGAAGGAGGGATGAGTAGAGTGAGGAGACAGAAGTGAAAGCTCCCTGTGTCATGCAGTTTGAAAATGTGATTGACCACAGGCTGCTGTTAAATGCTGGATCACACACAGAGTTCTTTTCTGAACCACAGGCTAAGGCACCATAACCCATCTCCTTCAAGGCTCTGCCTCCTGATTTCCCATATTTCCCCTATTCCTTTACAGACTCCCTTCTCCAAAGCACAACTTCTCCAACAGCGACGCTCCTGACCACTCATCCTGGGACTCCAGCAAACTGTTTTGCCAACTTCAGGTCAACACGCTGTATTTCAGTTAAATTATTAAAAACCAACCAAACTAACTGAAATAAGAACAAAAAAAAAAAATCCCCACACACTCTGGCCCTGTCTCAGGTTTCACCCAATGCATGCACAGCAGCAGCATTTAGGTACATGCAGTAAAACAGAACGTGGCAACACCCACACAGGGTCCAGAACTCCTAATGGGATTATTGTACGTCTACACCCTCGTTTTCTGCTTTTTAAAGGATGTGATCTGCACAGTAAAACATCTGAGTCCTGAAAAAGTCAGCCCTTCCTCTTTTTAATCAGCATGTGCTGCTCTGTGTACTTTTACAGCACAAGGAAAAGCCTCAAACTCACTCCATCTGATACAGCATACAGTGAATAAATGACACAGAAAACCTTTCCACAACAGGTTTTGCCATCATTGTTTCTTTTTCTGCACTTTGATTTCCAAAAAGGAGAGATTATTGGACAGAAAGCTTTTTGAAGAAAAGTCTAAAAAAAATGGAAAAGGAAAAGCCACAAGAGCTCAACTACTTCCCTGCTGGGCAGAGCATCTCCGAGTGTGTGCTGTACCTGCACAGAATTACAAAAACTCCCACTACCAGCCAGCCTGATGACAGTTCTGACACCCCAGGCTGCAGGCTGCTTGTCCCCCACTTGGAAAATGGGGATATCAATATTTCCACCACCATCTGCAATTAAAGTCATTAGCCTTTTCCCATGCATGTATTGATTAACTCCTTCTCAGTGTTACGGTCGCACCAAATTTTAAAGGAAGTGGAAAAAAAAAAAAGAGGCAAGAGCACAAAGGAACCTGTATTTACAGGGTGTTCAAACACCATCACTGGGGTTTCTGGAAACAACTTCTTGACTAAGTATAACACTCCTTGTCATTGGGAGAAAGTGCAAAGCTAAATCTGCCATCTGCTTTATCCCTTTGCCCACACTGCAGCACTCTTTAAAAACGTTTCTAAAAGACAAACCACAACACCCAAAAGGTCCTTAGTGACACCTGTTAGGGAGGGGGTTCAGACAGTCAAATTCCACCTCCAGTTGAGTTTAAAAGGCTACAGAAACAGGAAGATCACCTCCTCTTTATGAAACTTAGTACAGAAAATACTCTGAGCAAAGTATAAAATACAGAGCCCTTGCAAATAGCACTTAATTCCCCTGTATTACCTATTTAAAGGGTTGTTTCCTGCTCTGTGGAGCTAAGAATCTACACTGCAATTTTCCCTTACACCACTAGTTCTGCAAGGCCATATATCAGCATTATTAATATGATTTACAAGTGCTACAGATGTTCTCCTCAGGGGCAGCTCCATGCAAACATCGACAGACTTCTAATAAACAGACCCAGATCCATCTGTTAACTTGTTTGAAGCCTTTCACTGTACAGAGCAGAACCAAAGTGATTCATTAGAGAAAATATCTTCATTAACAATCTCCCCTGCACACTTCTTGTGCTCCAACATTTTCTCCTACTTCACTTTTAAATTTGTTTTCATGTATTTAAGTGATTAAAGTTACTATTTTGAAGAAGAACACATTCATTTCAGGACAAAAAGCATTACAAGTGCAGTAAAAACGGATGAGCTGCCACTGGTTTAAAACATGCTCTGGGTTTACAACTACAGCACTGCACCTTTCCCATGCAAAGTCCACCTAAAATCAATACACGACAATCAAGTCAGTTTAAGGGGGATGAAGGATGAAATTAAAGGGATTGAATTACCCTGACATAAATATACTGCTCGTTAGCTGAGTCACAGTAACGTCAGACCTGGTAATGGGGCAGGGTGAGAGCCCCTACACACCGAGGGAATTATTGCAGCTCTGCAGGCAGAGCAACCACTTGTCACACCAGCCACCCTCCCATTGCAGACCACCACTCATCCCCTGTGCACACTCCCTCCCACCAGCTTGGCTTTATCTGTTCCCAAAGCAATTCAAGTGCCCTGTGTTTGAATAACTCCGTGTGTTAACTTAAAGCAAACACAGCCACACAAGCACAAAAGGCTCAATGGGGGCTGCTACTTCCGATGAAAAGTGATTTTGCCAAGGTTGGGTAGATCCATAAACTCGCTCAGCTATGCAAGGAAGTTCCAGGTCAGCTGGGGTGTGAACAAACCGTGGTAGTTAAGCTGCTGTCGCTCCCTCAGAGAGCATCAAAGCAGTTTCTGAGTTTGTGCGTTTGAATTAAATCCCCAAACGGTCTGCGAGAAAAGGAAAAATTTGGATCTTAAAGTCTCTCACCCCTCCCTACGCAGGGAGTAGAGGCTGCTGATTCAGGAAAAAGGGGGAAGGTGCTCCCTACTGCCTCAAAGCCCCATGGAACAGCAATGAGGACAGACGGACAGGAGGACAGGCTCCTGCCAGGACAAGCACAGCCCCTGCTGAGAGCACCCACGGCTTAGAGCACACAAGCCCTAAGCTGCTCAGAGCTCCTGCATAGGGATGAAGCTCAAGTGCAAGGAAACACGACCATGACAGTGTGGACACGAGTATCCCAGTTGATTCCCATGTGGCTTTCTCCTGCCCAGGAAAGGAATACACTTTCTGCACACTGGCTGATCCATAATACTCCCACTCAGGCAAGTGCTTACTCCCGGGGAAACTCGGAGGAATATTCCCTCTCTTCTTCATTGAAGAGCTGCACTTCAACATTATTTCACAGATCCTGAGCAGGATTGTAGCAGCAACAGAAAAGCTGCAAAAAGCAGTGCTTTCCAGGAAGGAACAGCAAAAAGCAGTGCTTTCCAGGAAGGAACAGCATTCTCCACTAAACTCAGACAATTCTTACACACGTGTGCTCAGTTTGTCACTTTCACTACAGCTCACAGCAAAACACTGTTGCTAAACCAGCCTTGGTAAGCAAAAAGGCAGCTGTATCCTACATCCCTCCCAGCAAAAAGCTCTGGACTGCAAACTCTGCACTTGCTTATAGCCAAACCAATGGACTAGGGCAGTTTTAGGAAACAGATTTATCTCAGCAAGGCCATATTGATGGGTTTTGAGAAAGGGAGACCCCCCAACCAGGCATCCTCTGTGATGTCACACAAGGATGAGCTGAGCAGTTGAAAAGACAAAGTACCAGAAGGAGAAATCTGCATTTTCTTCAATACAGGTAGGCTTTGGTTACAACAGGAGAGTCAGTCACAATAAAGAACATCTCAGCCTGTACATCTGTGCCAGGGCATGCTCTGCATGGATGTCAGAGCAGCTGTGTCAGGAAAGTTCTCCAAGTGTCAACTTCAAGAGTGGGACAGCAATCCTTTCCTGTCTCTGCTTCTCTCTTTTTAAAGAAAAGGAAGGAACAAACAGGATCATTCCCAAAGCAGACTGGTGTCAATCACGTCCGAGTCTAAATCTCAAAGTCTGACAGTAAATGGGATCAGTGCAGACAGGGAAATTCGTTCCAGATTGGTCCCTCAAGCACAGAAATTTCACCTCAAATTGTCTTTGCTACACCTGTTGCAATGCTGGTGGAGAGCAGAAAGCCCTGCTCCCTGGAAAGAAGGAAAAAACTCCACTGACCAGGTTATCCATGCTGCTGAAACACTTCCAAATATGACAACATCTGCTGAAAAGAGACCAAGGCCTGGAAAGGTGCAAAAGGAACCCAAAACAGAGGTGAGTAGTTTCTTCAGTCAGTATCTTATCAAGAAGAAGGGGAAAGGGCTACTAGAAAACACAGTACATTACAGAGAATTTCTGCACTGCTCTCCAGAAGAATTTCAATCCTTCCAACACCGGCTTTAGCAACAAGTGGGTTAAAGAGTTTGTGTGCCACAGAAAGTTTTTCACCTCCAACAAGCACTAACGATTGACAAAACAACCCTGATGTGGCAGTAAGATGGCGTGGAATGAAAAGCTGGAGATGCACAGATCCTTCCAAAACGTCCTGACAGCTCAGTGAGCAGCACAGCACACAATGGCTCCCTCCCAACTCCCAGAACTCCACTGCTTCCAACGGGCTCCTGGGCTATGACTAAAGAATAATGTGGCAAATTGAAATAAAACAAAACAAAACCTAAGAAAACCAACACCACGTACAACAAAACAAAACATATGGCTCGTGGTAACGATTGGGAAACCCACTGAGGATTAATGAATTTTGCAAATTAGCAAAGAAGGAGCAACCAGGATTAAAGAGAAACAATCAACAACACTGAGATGCAAAACACTCTTTGTTCATTTATTTAGCAAAGTGTAGTTCTGCCTATGCTGAAAGCACCTGATAGCTTACCAAAGTAGACAGAGTAATATATTTTGTAAAAGTAATTAAGCCTTTGAAATATGAGACCTCAGTACATCACTCAGCTGCTGCCGAGGAGAGGGATTTGACTCCCGAGTTGTTTGTGCTGTCAACAAGAGCGATCAGGCTCCCAGATTACTCCCCGGAGGAGGAGTGAGATTCTAGGAGTGCAGCAGGGCTTGGCTGGAAACCCACACCCCACTGCACAAGTGCCTCCCCTCGAAGGGAAATGGTAAATATTAAACAGCATCATTCAGAACGGGCACCAAGATGTGCCTGGGAAAACTGGGAAGCCCCAGCTCAATGCTGGGAGAGACCCTCAGGCCAGGCAGGCTGGAGCTCTGGCCTGCAAAGTGAGATTTGAGGATATCAAACAACCCCATTAGACTCACTCCATCTAAGAGATGAGTTTTTAACACACAGTTCTTAGCTCAGCAAAGAGGCCTTTTGCAAGGTTATTAAGAACTGTGATTTAAGTCGTTGTACACAGCAATGCAAAGACACAAGCCCACCAACACTTGCATTTGCAGACACTGACTAATAACAAAATCAGCCTTCTTTAAAGATAGATAGTGCAAGGGCAAGGCTGCCCAGCACACTTACTGAGATGGAACTCAGACTTCAACATGCTTTTCCTCTAAATACTTCTTAAATGACAAGAACTAAAGTTTCTGTAAGCACTTCGGTGCTTAAATGACACCAGTTTTATTTCCAGAAGCCTAGTTTTTATTTGAAGATAACAGAACACTCCAGAGTCAGCTTTGAAAACAACCCTCAGACACTTCACACTGCACGTGCATTCTTTCTTAATTTAAACTCTGCATGCATAGGTCAGTACAAGTAAAAAGCCTTTCACTGCAATAGCTACTGTCTCAGCACTGAAGAGACAATATTGCAATCAAGCTTATGCTGAACATTGTAAAAGACTGTTACCCCCTGCCCAACCCTTTTATTAAGCATTGTCTCAAAACACTAAATAAGCATGAGTGAGTATTTTTATCCAGTGCAGACTAAAGAGAAAAAAAATACACAATCTTAGCATTTCTTCTTTCCAAAAAAGAAGGCTTTGAGGTCTGGAGTTACTCTGTTACAGCAGGAGCCTCTCAGGGTATTATTAAAAACTCCCCAAACTTCTGTGCTAAAAAAAAATGAGACACCCAGCAGTCTGCCAGCACTGTGATCTGCAGATCAGGAGGCAGGACCTATATTCACAGAACACTCAAGCAGTTCAAGAGTTGTAAGCAATACAGATCGTGGCTTTTTCTGCTTGTAAAGCAACCAAACTGCTTTGGGGACTCCTTGTTTGTTTTGTTCGATGCATATTTAATCTGCACTTGTCACCCAGATCCTGCAGCACATATGGTAGTCACCAAGTCCCCTCTAATACCTTGGCTTAGCACTGTGTGAATTAAAGACAACAGCTTTAAAACTAAACTTCCAGTTTCGTATAGACACACCCCCCTCAGTACACTCACACTGTAGACATTAAAAATATTAACAAGCATATTAAAAACGTGCTTCTCTATTCCCAGCAAGGAACAGCAGGTGTGCTTTGCTAATTATGTCAGCTCCTACCCTGCTATTATTTACCAGTGTCAGGAAACTTAAGATGTTAAAAAAAAAAAAAAAAAAA